>CM042476.1:54618290-54858290 GCA_023621385.1 Quercus gilva | reverse complement strand
AATAATGGTTAAAATTGCTGTTTATTAAAATAATAATGTTTTTCTTACACATCTCTCTCAATGACGACAAAGGGTGTTGTGGTTGCTCCACGACAGCTTTTGTGACAAGGGTGTGATAAGATCTATAGGTTTTAGCTTTGAGATTGGATCTGGGTTGTTGCAATAAGGACTTTAGGTTTTGGGTTTGTGTCGAATTTGGGGGCAGTACCTCCGCAAATGAACTAGAGCCACTAGCAACATTGCAACAACATTAAAACAAAGGCTTGCAATACATGTCTTTCTCTCTTTTGTGATAGGCTTCAATTTTGGGTTTGTTATAGGTTGTATAATTTTTTATTGGATGAAAATTGAGACTAGTTTTTGAATGAAAAACACATGCCAAACAAACCAAGTTGTGTGTTTGGGTTTAGAAAGCACATTTTGAAAACAATTTTGCATAACACCTACAAAAATTGAAAACTGAAAATACAAAACAGTTTTAAGTTACCAAACAAGCCCTAACCTTCTTCCTTTTCCCTTTTTTTTTTTTTTTTTTTTTTTTTTTTTTTTTTTTTTTTTTTTTTTTTTTTTTGTGAGAGAGTCACCTTCTTTCATTCATTCAAATTTTCTTCTAAACAAAATACAGAATATTCTATGAAGGAAACCTTTCTCAAGTATTAGGCTTAGATATTAGATAATTTATTTGCAATATTTTTTTTTTGCATATTGACAGTTAGAAGGAGAGATTGGATTTGAGGTTTGTCTACTGGTCATTTTGGCAGGGTTATAAATTATAGCAATAGATACTTATTTTCTTTTTTCTTTTGTGTGATGAGAAGCAATAGATACTCCTCTTATTTGGCCACAAAGGGAAAAAAAATGCAGATGCTTATCTTTGGAAGCCATAGTTTTTTTTTTTTTTTTTTTTGATAAGGTTGGAAGCCATAGTTAATTACAAGAGGCCAAAAAAAGGAACAAAAATTTCTTATTAATATTGTATTATCCTTAACACACACACACACACACAGAGCTTTGATGAGTTAATTTCTAGGATTTTTGGTAGGAATTAACCGAAAAGACACTTGAGAAGTAGACTTTTTATTATTATTATTATTATTATTCCTTGAATACCAAGTAGACTAATTCAATGAAATTCAACTTGCTAGGGTTGCATTTGCACCACGACCAAACCTAGCAAGTTGAATTTCATATGACCTTTTAGCTGTTTATTTTCTTATTTACTACCAAAATAAAAAATAAAAAACTTGCTAGGGTTGGTAAGTTCACATCATTGTTGACTTTTTATGAGCTTTTCTAGGGTTTAATAATTTCACTCACAACTGAAACATTTGGCAATTGATGACCTTCAATGGTAGTTTGAAAAATAATCGCAGAGTACGTTACATTAGCATTCATAACCAAACAGAGAAAAACACTCATATACTTCCACGCGTTACATTATCGTGATTATGTTATCATGATTAAACATAAGCATTCGTAATACATAACACCTACACATTCAAAATACTTTGACATTGTTCCATAACACAACCATAATACTACTCTACTACCTTCCAGGTTTTAATACAAAAACATCCAGAACACTACATCATTCCATAACACATATCCATAATACCTTCTTTCCTTTTTTTAGTAATAAAACTTCAGAATGAAAAAAAACAAACAAAAAAAGATTACATAAACCTTATCAAGTGACCATCTCTGTTGAAAAAACTTTCCAACCAAAGCTTTCTACGCAACCCCACTGCAAGAACAGATACAACTTCAGAGGGTACTGCTAGAATTTTTTTATCCGTCTACATAACAAAATCAAAATAATGGAGTATATGAGGTAATACTACATACTCATGTGCCTGAAACAACATTTGCATAAATTCACAACACTAAATTCCGAAATGACAATACACCAAGCACCCAACAACTTATCTCCCGTCATATATTTTTAAAAACACTTTTTTTTTAATCATTGTGTTAGCAACCCACATGAATGACCATCATCAACAACCTAAGCCAATACTAAGCAAAGAATTTCCATCGCAAAATCCATATGGAATTTGAAAAAACAACACATCACTAATCTCGACCTCAAATTTCTTGAACAAACCTAGAATAAGAAAACAGCACCAACCCAACACCCCAAACTCCTCCCCCCAAAATATAAAGAATGTATTACGATGTAACACCCAAAAATAAAAAAAAAATAAAAAAATAAAAATAATCTGCAGGTGAGATATAACAGAACACAAACTGATAAACTAGAGTACAATGCATATCTGGAAATATAAACTGAAGTTATTGTATCTTGATGCAAACCTTGGACATATAATGCTAGATAGGAACATATATTTTCTGCACATTATTTAATAATGCTATATGCATATACTTAGAAATATAATAGCATTCTACACTGAAATTGAGGATGTAGAACTGCAGTGTGTGAGCATCAGGTTTTTCACCCAAAACAATCAGCGTGGTCATTTCAGCACTAGGACTCATATGAACAAATAGATAAAATAGGATTGGAGAACAAAAAATTGTCAAACTTGTCTTATAATCTGACAGTTCAAACAAAAGTCCTAGTATCAAGGTACCTACGGCTAAAACCACCCAAATATCCTCTTGCACATAGTTTTCATAATCAGACTGGCCTGGACCGGACCAGCTGGTTTTTTGGCAAGAAGTTCAGGGAAGTTGTGTTTTTGGAAAAATTTAAATTAGAGGCACGTGCAGGGACTCAAACCCAAGCCCCCCATGCAAGAACTTGTGTTTGACATGCTAACCATTAAAGCAAGTCAGCTTCTTGGGTCTTTATGTTAATAACTATTATATTCATTATATATAATTGAACAAATATATTTTATTTTGTCAAGATTTGACCTTGGTTGAACCCTGGTCCCACCTTAAAAAGCTTGAACCTCTCACTTTTATGGTTCTTTAATGTTATTTATTTACGTCTTAAAAAAGAAGCATTGTAGCCAGCGGTTCTAAACCTTGCACTTTGTTTGGTTCGGTTGAAATGGGGTAAAGAAAAGACTGGGGGCTCAAGTGTTTTCCTCTGGAACCACAAAAAATAATCTGCCTGAAACAGGGAGAAGATGGAGAGGAGAGAAAACTGCAAGGTGTACTGCATCTTAGGAAAGAAACTCAATACAAAAGTGTGTGCGGTTAAAATGAAATTCTAATCTAGATACACAGCACATCAATCATACCTTCTTGGCAATTTTGGCTGGTCACTCCTCAAGCTTAGAATCTGCACTCACAGTTGCATGTTGGGACTGCAAAACAGAAGGAAAAAAACGCGGGGGGGGGGGGGGGGGGGGGGGGGGGGGGGGCGCATTAGTATCAAAATTATACGACTTTAGTTCACATTAATGATGATGATGATCTCAGGAGGCAACATGTGTAAAAGACAAATTACAGAGGTTGTTTGAGCCCTTAAGGATGCCATATGTACCCAAAAAATCAAAATAAAATAAAATTACTAAAGCAAGTACCTCCATGGATTTTATCTCATCCAGCACAGCAATCTCTCTTTTAGAACCCAAGGTTGTGTTCTCTACATATTTCAGCCCATCTGTCGTCGAATCCAAGGTTATGTTTGATGCATCCCACAACGCTAAAATCTGGCGAAAGGAATAATTTTAATTTACTAATGAAATCAGAATCTATGGTGACAAGAAGATCAGGGAGGGAATAGTGATTCAGTCCAAGCAGCAAAGGAAAAGTTAACCACAACTGAAGAAACAAAATGGAAATAAGATCCCATGGCCAGTTGATTGCAAAGGACAAATGCTTGCCAATTACACGACAAGTAACGCATGAATTCACAACACAAAAAGAGGTCAACAAAAGTGTGTGCGGTAAAAAAAAAATGAAATTCTAATCTAGATACACATAGCACATCAATCATATCCTCTTGGCAACTTTGGCTGGCCAGTCCTCAAGCGTAGCATCTGCACTCACAGTTGCATGTTGGGACTGCAAAACAGAAGAAAAAAAGAGAGGGGGGGGGGGGGGGTGTGCATTAGTATCAAAATTGTACGATTTTTGTTCACATTAAGTGTCACTTTATACATAATTACCCATAAAGGAAAATGCGATGCTCTTACAGTGATGATGGTCTCAGGCAACATGTGTAAAAGACAAATTACAGAGGCTGTTTGAGCCCTTAAGGATGCCATCTGTACCCAAATAATCAAAATAAAATAAAATTACTAAAGCAAGTACCTCCATGGATTTCATCTCATCCAGCGCAGCAATCTCTCTTTCAGAATCCAAGGTTGTGTTCTCTACAGATTTCAGCCCATCTGTCGTTGAATCCAAGGTTATGTTCGATCCATCCCACAACGCTAAAATCTGGAGAAAGGAATAATTTTAATTTACTAATGAAATCAGAATCTATGGTGATAAGAAGATCAGGGAGGGAATAGTGATTCAGTCCAAGCAGCAAATGACAAGTTAACCACAACTGAAGAAACAAAGTGGAAATTAGATCCCATGGCCAGTTGATTGCAAAGGACAAACACTAACTAATTACACAACAAGTAACGCATGAATTCACAACACAAAACAAAAGTGTGTGCGGTAAAGAAAAAATGAAATTCTAATCTAGATACACATAGCAGATCAATCATACCTTCTTGGCAGCTTTGGCTGGCAAGTCCTCAAGCATAGCATCTGCACTCACAGCTGCATGTTGGGGCTGCAAAACATAAGGAAAAAAAAAAGGGGGGGGGGGGGGGGCATTAGAATCAAAATTATATGACTTTAGTTCACATTAAAGTGTTACTTTATACATAATTACCCATTAAGGAAAAATGTGACACGCATACAGTGATGATGATCTCAGGCAACATGTGTAAAAGACAAATTACAGAGGCTGTTTGAGCCCTTAAGATGTCATCTGTACCCAAATAATCAAAATTATATTATATTACTAAAGCAAGTACCTCCATGGATTTCATCTCATCCAGCGCAGCAATCTCTATTTTAGAACCCAAGGTTGTGTTCTCTAAAGATTTTAGTGCATCTCCACCCTCTTCAGCTTCCCTTTTCCGTTTTTTGGACACTGCAACCTGGTAATTCGGTTTTTTCGACACTGCAGCCTGGTAAAAGGAATAATTTTAATTTACTGAGGAAATCAAATCCATTGTGATGTCAAGATTAGGGAGGGAATCTAAATTTTTACCTGACGCTTTTTGGTAGCGCCAGACTCAACAAAATAGTCTCTGGTTTCTGGGTCTGACCTAATCCGAATCTCAGCAGAGCAATTTGTACATTTGAGGGTTATCAGGCAGCATTCAAAGTCTAGATACCTCTGCAATGAGAAACCAACCATTAAAAATTCAGTTCACTAAACATAGGAATAGGATATTCAAATGTTGCATGAAGAAAAGAGTTTAGACCTCATCAAGAACCTCGTCCTTGCGGACAAAGAGATGGGTGCCCTGGTAAATATATTGGGAGCAGGCGTTGCAGCGAATGTTGATAGGGAGCACGAAGGGGGCATTGTCCACCACTGGTCTTGACAGCTTAGTGGGCCTCGATAACGGTCTATTGCATCTAAAAGATACATGCGGCGGTCTACATCTGCGGATCATCTGGTTCCAGAGGAGAAGGCAAACAGAACGGGAGACCAAATTTCTTTCTTTTTTTCTTTTTTTTTTCCGAACGAAGAAACTCACAGGTTAAGCCGTTTGGCAATACATCTTCTTTATATACGCTTCCTCAGTTTTTTTTAGTGGGTACGGTACCCAATTTTAACCGTAGATTTTAATTTAATGTCAGTGCTATACCGGTTACAGGTATAGCCTATGCCTTTTTTTTTTTTTTTTCTTTTTCTTTTTTAATATTTTATCCATCCCAGTGCTAATTTGGTCATTAAAACTTAAACACGTCAACCTTTCATTTATTTCTTTCGCCAAAAATGCAAATTGCATCTTTTATATTTGACTAAAATTTATTTAAAACCTTTAATTTTATTTTTGTTCATTTAAGTCACCTCTAGGGGTGTTTCCTCTTGTTTAAGGAATAATGGTTAAAATTGTTGTTTATTAAAATAATAATTTTTTTCTTACACATCTCTCTCTCTCTCTCTCTCTCAACGACGACAAAGGGCGTTGTGGTTGCTCCGCAACAGCTTTTGTGACAAGGGTGTGATCAGATCTGTAGGTTTTAGCTTTGAGATTGGATCTAGGTGGTTGCAATAAGGACTTTAGGTTTTGGGTTTGTTATAGGTTGTATAATTTTTTATTAGATGAAAATTGAGACTAGTTTTTGAATGAAAAACACATGCCAAACAAACCAAGTTGTGTGTTTGGGTTGAGAAAGCACATTTTGAAAACAATTTTGCATAACACCTACAAAAATTGAAAACTAAAAATACAAAACAGTTTTAAGTTACCAAATAGGCCCTAATCTTCTTCCTTTTCCTTTTTTTTTTTTTTTTTTGAGAGTCACCTTCTTTCATTCATTCAAATTTTCATCTAAAACGCCTTTCTTCTAAACAAAATACAAAATATTCTATGAAGGAAACCTTTCCCAGGTATTAGGCTTAGATATTAGATAATTTATTTGCAATATATTTTTTTGCACTCTGACAATTAGAAGGAGAGATTGGATTTGAGGTTTGTCTACTTGTCATTTTGGCAAGGTTATAAATTATAGCAATAGATGCTTTTTTTTCTTTTTTCTTTTTTCTTTTGTGTGATGGGAAGCAATAGATACTTTTTTTTTTTTTTTTTAGCAATCGATACACTTATTTGGCCACAAAGGGGAAAATAATGCAGATGCTTATCTTTGGAAGGCATTTTTTTTTTTTTTTTTTTGAGAAGGTTGGAAGCCATAATTCATTACAAGAGGCCAAAAAAAGGAAAAAAGTTACGTATTAATATTGTATTATCCTTAACACACACACACACACAGAGCTTTGATGAGTTAATTTCTAGGATTTTTTGGTAAGAATTAACCAAAAAGACACTTGGGAAGTAGACTTTTTTTTTTTTTTGTAAAACCAATAAGAGATTGGCTACATCAATATTTTGTAAAAATGTTATAAAATAATTTGTGGTTGTAGTATTACTCATCAATTATACTCTATTAGAAAAATAATTATATAATTTTAAGTTTAAGACTAATACTTATAAGTTTTATGTACTTATTTCTTCTTTCACTTATTAATAAATAATAAATAAATAAATAAAAAAGGGTAAATTTCCCGCGCATCGCGCGGGTTTATGGCTAGTATAAATAAAAAGTATGGCCCAACATGTGAGATTTTTAACATTTTAAAAGAGAGGTTAAGTGGAGGCAAAGATCAAATTCTAGTTATTCTGTTTTGATACCACGATAAATTATCGATTATCTCGAAAGTTTAAACTATTAGGAAATGACGAATTTAATTATTAAGCCATATATTTCTAAAACACACATTTCCTCACTCAAAAACACCTTTCATCAACAAAAAGAATTCACCAAAATCATCTCATTCTGCCAACAAAGCTAAAGACCTAGGTAATCTAACAACATTTCTGTCATCTACTTAACATTTAGAGACAAAACTCCACAACCACGACACACTGCTCCATAGAAGTCATAAGGAGAGTTGATGATGAGTTAACCATTTGAGTGGAGAATATAGTTGTCCATTACAGCATCAAATTATGATGCTGATCAACAAAGGAGCACTCACCACCAACACTTATTCAAGGAGCCGTGCATGCAAGTAATCGTTTTAGTGAGTTTAATTCCTTCTTCTACTTTTTACTTTGCATTATATTGGTTAATTTAGAGTTTGTCATCATTTGTTATGTTTGTCAAAAAATAAAATGCATTGCCTTTGTTTTAATTGTATTATAGATAGAAATTTTTTTTTTTTTCTAATTGATAAACCATGTGATAGTTGTAGTGCAATTTTAGTGGTATAGATTTGTCAACTCATTCTTTGCATGGTGATTTGCACCTTTGCATCACGTATGATAACATTTTCAATCAATATGTAGAACATGCTACGTCACGAACTAGATAAAGGATTCAGAATAATAATGTTTATGAAATGGTAGTCTAGGCTATGGAAAACTACAATAGTATTGCTTTTTATTTTTTATTTACTAAAAGGTAGAAAACATAACCACTACAATGCAATTATATAGAGCATAATTCTATGAATTTCTTTAAGCGAATAATTTTATGATATGTTATTTTATGTGAATAATTTCATTTTCCCATGCATATTTATTATAAAAAAAAAATGTTTCACATACATAATGTTTAAAATTCTAGCATGTAGTAATTTTATTTTCAAAATATAACATAATGAGAAAAACAAAATTTTAAATTTGATTTTCATTTTTAAGCATTATTCACACGACATGTAGATTAGGTTAATGCATCTTTCTCACATGAAATTCACCAAATATTCATATAAAATAATAGTTTTTGTTAAAAAATTGGCATATAAAATAATATGTCAATTCATCTTCTCATTTATGTACGCTACCCTCATTTAATGGGTTCAGTACCCACTTTAGATCTTAACCGTAGATTTTAAGTGTTTTGATATTGACCGTTTATTTAATGTTAGTGCTATTCCGGTTACAAGTTTAGCAGGTTTGGTATAAAAACCAAAAAAAAAAGAAGAGAAAAATCAGTTTGGGTTTGTTCTCTAATCTAATCAGTTTGTGTGTGTGTTTGTTTCTAAAAAAAAAAAAAAAAAAAAAAAAACTTGTTTTAGAAGTGTGCATAGACCATCCTATTTTCGCCATGGGTCTTGAGTTTCGATAACCTCCACATAGAAGACAAAAATTGCCCACAACCAGCGATCCTAAGGCCAAATCATGCTATTGAGGACCTTGCAATCACTAAGCAATCTCACCCTATGGCCTATAGTATATTTTCAAAACCCACCCAGAACTTCTAGTTCTAACAACTTTTCGATCACTATGTTTATTGTATCTATGAAAAGGGGGGGGGGGGGGGGAAGACAATCATAGAGCAAGAAAGACTAGGGTTTAGACCTCATCAAGAACCTCCTCCTTGCGGACAAAGAGACGGGTGCCCTGGTAAATATATTGGGAGCAGGAGTTGTAGCAAATGTTGATAGGGAGCATGAAGGGGAAATTTTCCTCCACTGGTCTTACCAACCTAGTGGGCCTCGGAAACAGATTCTTGTATCTTTGAGATACAAGCGGCGGTCTACATCTACAGATCATCCTGGTTCTAGAGGAGAAGGCAAACTGAAACAGAAAACAAAATATATATATATATATATATATATATATTTTTTTTTTTTCTGAATGAAGAAACTCACTAGAGTAAGGCTGATGGTGCTGTTTGGCTATATATCTTCTCATTTATATACACTACCCTCAGTTTTTTTAGTGGGTATGGTACCCACCTTAGATCTTAACCGTAGATTTTAAATGTTTTGATATTGACCGTTTATTTAATGTTAGTGCTATACCAGTTATAGGTTTAGCAGGTCAAGTCAGGTTTAGCCGATGGTTTTTTTTTTATTATTTATTTTTATTTATTTTTGTTATCCATCTCAGTGCTAATTTGGCCATTAAAACTTAAACACATCAATATTTCATTTATTTCTTTCGCCAAAAATGCAAATTGCACCTTTTATATTTGACTAAAATTTATTTAAGACCTTTAATTTTATTTTTGTTCATTTAAGTCACCTCTAGGGGTGTTTCCTGTCTAAGGAATAATGGTTAAAATTGTTGTTTATTAAAATAATAATGTTTTTCTTACACATCTCTCTCTCTCTCTCTCTCTCTCTCTCTCTCTCTCTCTCTCTCAATTTTTTTTTTTAAAATAATGTAGCATAATGGATTTTAGTAGATTTCTCTTAATGTTCATGTCAATTTTATTGTTGTGATGGATGATAATGTGAACTACATTAATTTTCCTACATTTTTTAAATTTATTTGTGCGTTTTAATTAATTGTATTTTATCCATAATCTTTGAATGTATTATGTTAGGACCAGGAAAAATAGGTGTTTAACACCTTCACACTCGGTAACTTAATCTTTGAATGTAATGTACGGACGTAGATTTAATAATTATCCATTTATGGCAGATATTATTAAGTATGAATTGAATAGCAAAAACAATAGAAAACGAGCTTCCTTGCGATTACAAATGATTCAGGACATACAATGTGCCAAGTGCTACCTTTGAGTGAGGAATTTATTAGATATTAGACAGACCACAAAAAAAATAATAATAATAATAAATAAATAATTCTTAAAAATATAGAATAAATTACATAGAACTTGCTTTTGGTTGTAAAGTAATTAAATTATATAAATGTTAATAATGTGTTTTTTTCTAACCTGAATTATATAGACTAATGAATTGCATAAAATGACAATTTAGGATTTTTTTTTTTTTTTTTTTGGGATAAACTATTGGCATACTCAGTGAGTCTTTAAACCCACAAAGTCCCCTTTCACTTTAGTCTTACAAGAGAAGGGAATGACATTTGAGCTGAGGCTAATTAGCTACAATCTAGTATCTAGGTTCTTGTACTTCTGCTGAATACAAATACACTAATCTTTTACTCATCCCTTTTCATATTCCAAAAATAAATCCACAAAAGCCCCAGCTTATTCATCGTCAGACTCTGAATTCTCCCAAAGAATTTCAGGACCATCAAAATCTAACCCATCTCCTGTAATTTTCTCAGAAATTGCTATTGCAGCATTAGTATTCACAAATCCATCGCCTTTAGCTACCAAGACATCCTGGCCTGATGTAAATACATTACCTGCATGATCTGATGCACTCTCTGTGCCCAAAGAAAAACCAACTGACTAAGGAACTGTGGCGCCTTTGGAAGAAACAGGTTCCTGAACTTGTGCTACGGATTCATGAGATTGGTCAGTCTTAACCATAATCTCATTCTCATTGCCTTCCATACTCACATTTACACTAGTAGCAACTGGCTCCAGCCCTTTTCCTCTGGAACTTTTGTACCAGATGAACCCTCCACATTAAGGTTTTCCTCACCTCCAAACATAGGCTCTTCAGTATACATTATATCCGCAGTTTCTTTGCCATTCTTTAGCCAGCTTTCATACAGGTCATCATGATCCGAGTCTGAAATATTGTCCCTTATCCCCTGTATGCTACTTGTAAATGGTCCACCATGGTTCAGACCACCATAATACATACTTCCAAAATATTTAACTAGTTCAGAGTAGCAACTAGTTGGGGAGAAATCGGTAAGTGGAAGGGCTCTGGGATGTAGAAGCACCTCCAAGGCTAAAAGAGCATGAGTGCAGAATTAAGCAAGTTTTGTCCCAGTTTCTTGCTTGCCTACAATCCATTTTCATGTGATTAAAGAAATTAGTGAAAAGAACTAGATGAAACATATTACATAGCACATTGAAAGGACCAAAGCAGCCCACATTACTTCAAATGCACACATCATCACTAAGCTAAAGCTATTTTACTCGTAATAAAAGTGCCTTGTCAAATTATGCTTTCTCCCTAGCCATTAAGAGGAATTAAAGTTTGATAAGGATTAAGTTTTTTTCTTCTTTTTTTTCTTTTTGTGTATGAGAGAGAGTTCAGGCTTGCTTCTGCATCTCTTTTTACCACTCTGCTCCATATAGATCTGGTAGTAAATTTATATACTACCAAAACCTTTCACTGCATTATTTTATAAATACCACAGACAATTTCGTAGGAGGCTGTGTCCGGCTTAATTTTGACATACCATTTCTGAGATAGATAAGCTCTGAATCCTGTCACATCTCTAAAACTAAACAGATTTTTTAGCAGAAAATTTTACTTTGATCAGGACAATTGTAAATTTACAGTAGACTCACCGTGAGACAATTCCTGTTACAGCCTATAGGATACACATTTTTCTTAGGAGGGTGAAGAATTTAAGGTTTGATAAACTTGGTCACTGATTATGCCCAGAAGAAGATAAAGGAGGGAACCTGGAAGACATAATTAGCTCAATGAATTACGAAATTTTGGACTAAGACTTTATTGTTGTTATTTTCAAAAACATGAGAGCCCATATGTAAATATACATTTAAGTACTTTTCCCTGACTTTTATCTCTCACACTCTTTAATTGTTGTGACAAGTTTTCTGCATTTTGCTGGAAGGCAGGCATAATGCCCCTCTATGAGAAATTAAGAACCCACTTTGCTGCCCCTGCAAATGTCTCCATAGCACAAGACCAAGCATTTATGTAAATCCTCATTTTTTAAATTATCTATGCCGACATCTAGGCTTTTCCTTTAATGCACTAATTTATAAAATGTCTTTCCCACTACTTCAATACAGTCATCTTTATGTTCTCCCTTTTTTTTTTTTTCTTTTTTTCTTTTTTTGATTGGGAAATAATGTGTATGCACCTGGCAAGTTTTGAACACACAAGCTCCTCCACCTTGTTTTTAAAATGGAAAGAGATGCCATTTAAGCTAGAATTCATTCGCTCAGTCATCTTTACTATTATTCACAATTGTCAAATATCCTTGTTGAGGAAAGCATGGTTGAGCTAATTGTCATGTAAACATGTTCTCTGATTGTCAATTCAAAACATTGCAAGTACTATCAACTCACACGTTTGTCTGCAAATGTCAATACATACCGCTGCTATTATTATTAACCTGATGATATCAATGATGAGGAAAAGAACAATGCCCATTGCTGAAGAGACTTACCTCTACGAAAAAGTTCAAGACCCTGGCTTAAATATGGGGGGCGGACACGAACTGAGGAAAGAAGAGATGACAAAAGTGCACGCAATTCTGCAAGCTGAAAATCTACCCATATTCCAGTAGGTTCATTCTGCTGGAAAATGTTCTTCTCCTCGCTGGCCCATCCCCATTTCAAAGATGTTGGAAATTTAGACCCCTTCAATCAAAATTAGATTGCGTAGCCTAGTTAATTAATCAAGTTGTTACTTAGTCAAATTAAGCAATTCTAGGTTTAAACAATCAAACAATCATATCAAGAATATATATAGCAGCGGAAGAATAAATAACACAAGATATGATCACCTAGGAAAACCAAACCGGTAAAAAACCTAGGGAGGATTTTACCCACCTATCCTCAAGGCAAACTTGAATCCACTATGAAAGAATCGAAGTTCATACAAAAGGACTTACAAGCTCCCCGCTTGACTTCCTAATGCTACCCACCAGTAGAACTTACTGACACGACCACGTGCAAGCTCCGAATCCACGAACTCCTTCTTTCTTGAATTCTTCTTCAAGTACAAGCTCGCCGCTTGTGTTTCTTTAAGCTTCAATGGCAGCAACTTTGTTGATCATCAAGATGTAGATAATATCTCTACCTTAAAAACCCTAAGTTTATGTGAAGGAAAGCTCCTTAAGGATCTCACAAGAGATTCACACAAACAGCAAATATGAGCAACAAAGACTTAGAGAGGTTTGGGTACAAAACCCTAAAAATAAAAGGAGGCACAAAAGGCACTCTAATCTCTCTCTACGAAAGTCTCAAAAACGTTCTAGGGTTTTCCTTATATATAGGAGTGTTTTACTTGAACCCCAAGACGTTTAAATAGAGTTTGAGCTGAACTGGAATTCTGCAGAAAAATAAATCTGTACGTGGTTCGATCGATCGAGTCTAATTTTCGATCGATCAAGACTTACAGATTTAGTCCAATAAATTCTGCAATCACTCGATTCTAATTTTACAAATAAACATACTTTGAGCAAGCCTAAACCTAGACTAAATGTTTTGATCATGGTTTGCCAACAAAATACAAATTGAAGTTCTAATACATTAATTCCTAATTTCTTAGAATCCAACAATCTCCCCCTTTGGCAATCCGTGACAAAACACATCACAAACATGAAATGCTCAAAGTTACAAATAGCCCAATACAAAAATAATGCTCATAACAACAAATCCAACCTAACTACTATCCATCAATTGCAAGTATAGACAGCAGCTCAATTGAATCAACCTGTATACTTCCTGAAACACTAAACAAAACGCATAAACGCATGTGTGACAGAAAAAACAGTAAATCAACAAAATTAAATTCTGACTTCACAAAACACAAAACAAAGACATATATCATGAGTAACTCATAAATATAAATCAATGAGCAGTGAACAAGAAACAGAAATAAAAACATAAGTAAACTAACTCTCCCCCTAAGTTAGATACAACAAAAAGTTTTTATTTTCTTCCCTTTCAAAAATAATTTCAACTCCCCCTAAATAAGACAAACATGATTCCCATAAATCAATAATTTCTCTCCCTTTTTGTCACGTATTGACAAAGACAACTCATACAAAGAGTAAACAGTCAACATACGCAATAAAGGATAAGAGAAAATAGAGAATTAAGAGGAACACAAAACAATTCAACTCTATAGAAAATAGAGACAGCTCCCTTTATGAACAACACAGGTTAAAAAAAACTTTTCTCCCCCTATAAAAATAGGAAAAACAAAACAAGTTGTGGGAAAAACAGTTTTGGGGAAAAATAAAGGAGGTGGGAGAAAATCAGCAGCAGCAGCACCACCACCAACAGGATCAGGAACATTCTTACCAGCAGGACCAAAGTTAAAAACACACAAACCAAAGTTAAAAACTAAGGTGATGATACACATGAAGAAAAAATATTCTCACTTTCAATAAAATGCAAAAATGGCATTATGTGACCCATAAACAGTTGCATGAGTAGAGAAAATATTTGCACATTGATTATCTATCATATCTCTTAAGAAAAATATTTTCTACAGTTCACACATAAAAAAGGCATATACTAGAAAGTACATCGCTCAAAAATTAATCAATCAATTTTTTGATCAAGTTGAGTACCCAATGTAGCAAAATGTATACATGCTATGTGTGAAAACAATGAGAGATATAACTGCAAAACTGCAAGATGGATACAGAAATCAATGCAATGCATGTGAATCCTAAACATAAAAGATGCATGATAAAATATGTCATGATGCATGCTCTAATGCAGTAAAACTAAGTTCAATTGAGATCAAATTGACAAAATTGGCTCGAGCAAGGAATTTCTACCAAAAACCCCAAAAATTGAAAACCACTTGTTGAAATTTTTAAACAAATTGATGAATTTAGCATTACTAAACACAGCACATAGAGTGTAATGCCTAATTTCATCAAAATAACAAACCAATTTCATCAAATTCAACTCAATCTTACAAAAACCCCAATTTGGATTAAGAAAAAACCCTTTTTAAAAAACCTAATTCGCAACTTTCGATTGATCGAAAAATACATTCGATCGATCAAATGAAACAGTCATTTTTAAACAAATTAAAACACTTTTTCGATCGATCGAAAATCAGAATGGATCGATCGAACTGGGCAGAGGCTCACAAAATTTTTGAGAAAAAACACAGTTTTGAAAAACACAAACCTAATTTTGAAAACAACTCCTCAAAGCATCAAACAATGAAAACAAAATGCATGAGTATGAGATGGAATGCTTTTTCAAAAATCCAAATTTTAAACCCAATTTTCTCAAAAAACAAGTTTCAATCATTCTCCCATTGAATTTTCTTAAACAACAAATATACTGTGCACAAATCTCAAGATATTTTCAAAATTTTCAAACTTGAAACACATTTTGCATTAAGATCAAGGAACTTTTAATCTTGGATGGCCACAACAAAATCACACACAATATAATGTACCAAGTTTAGCAAAGAGTAACTTGTGTAGTGTGTGCAACTAGCAAAAGCTTGAGATACATGTGAGGTGATATGTGAATAGCAATCAAACACAAAGTCTACACAATTCATCACATAGAATTTAAAAGAGACTATCACCTAAAGAGTTACATTCTATAACTCCCACATCTCCTAAAACAAAAGCTTGCAATCATGTAAGTTTCTTGTATTTTTGCCTCTTATTTATATGAATTGGCATTCAGCCTAATAGTACACACCGGTTTGAATTAAGTGAATTGGCATCAAGCCTAATAGTACACACTAGTTTTATTTTAATTGAGGCTACACCTTATGTTCTTTTTGTGCATGTGCTACACTTTCTCGAGCACAAAATCTTATGATATGCACTAAGGTGTTCATGATTGGCTAGTGAACAGTGGTGAGATGGTTATTTATGCCTTTCTCAAAAGGATCAAGTCCGATAGTCAAAAACATATGGCTTCATGATTAAGGCAAAGTGATTAAAAACCACACACATCTTTCCCACACAACATGCACTACAAAGTTTCAACTAGTCAAGTGCAATAAATAAGCTCATCCAAGCTAAACAAGGTACATAAACTTGTTATATAAAAATAATATGGCCAACCTTGATTTCAAATCCAGAAAAAAAATGCAAAACACAAAAATCTTTTTGGTTTAAAAAAAATTATAACCACTTGTTGAGATTTTGAAAAACATTTATGACCAAAAACAAAAAAACACACATTGTGCTAAATGAACAATGCAAATGCAATGCATGACAATGCTTAACTAAGCTATAGAAGGTACACAAACAAGAAATATCAATTTCTTAATTAACCTTTGAGTACATGTACAAACTAGTACATACTCACACAAGATCAGAAATAGCTTAGCATACTATTTAAGTTTCACCACAATGTCAAGCATGTTCTAAATCAAGAGAGATATCAAAACTCATGTAATCCTCAAGAAAAGTAAAACAAGACACAAAAAAAAATATTTTTGTCTTTTTGAAATTTTTCAATGTTTTTGGATTTTTTTTTTTAATAAAAACAACTTAAAAAACAAAACAACCAAAAACAAAAACAAAACATGTCCATAAATAATTGAAAGAATTAAATCAGGGACAAGTTAGCAACACTCACCTTGGAGAATCTTTTCTCACCCATCTAGCACGAGTCTTCGGTTTTGTAGGTGAAAATCCATGTGAAGCAGAGTATATTTGAGGGATTATACCAAATTTCTGAGAGAGACTAAAATCCTGCAAATTCCTTTCACAAGCCAACAAGCTCAAATTCTTCAAAAGAATATGAAACAATTTATATGGACTTATAGCATGAGAAATATCATCACATATCCTAGATTGACATACAGAATGTTTAAATTTCAATTTATGACAATTAGGACGAATGTGACCGGAGACACCACAAAAGTGACAAACAGGAACAAATTTAGGAACATCTGTATTCCTAACAGCAAATCTAATCTCAGATTTTGGTTTTTGCCTCAACAAAGAACAATTTGGTCTAATATGACCAACAACACCACAAAGGTGACAAGTAGGCACAAAAACAAATTTCTTATGCTCTCTAACAGTAGGTTTAGACATAGGTTTAGAAATTTCAGTGTCTACATCAGAACTTTTTCCTTTGTCTAACCTAGCACAATAAGCCTTTTCTTTATTATTCCTCTTGAA
This sequence comes from Quercus gilva, assembly GCA_023621385.1. Taxonomy (NCBI): domain Eukaryota; kingdom Viridiplantae; phylum Streptophyta; class Magnoliopsida; order Fagales; family Fagaceae; genus Quercus; species Quercus gilva. The sequence goes on along the minus strand of CM042476.1, from coordinate 54,840,915 downwards.
AGGAGGGATATAAACTTTTTCAGTTTTAGGCTTAAGAGAAACAGAAACAATTCTGTTATCATCAGCAGGCTTGGTACTAGTCAAATTTTCAATTTTAGACTTAGATTCAACTAACTCTTGTTCCAAACTTTTCATCTTCTCATCTTGAGAGGAGATTTGATTTCTCAAAAATTCATTCTTTTTATTAGATTCATCTAATCTAACAAGCAATTCCTCTTTTTCAAGATTAGCCAATTTTAACTCTTTTTTGAATTTCTTAGAAATTTTCAAAGATTTAGATAATTCCTTACGAAGAGTTTCAAAAGCATCAAAAAAATCAACAGAAGCAACAGTGTCCTTTTTATTCAAAACATCACAAACATGAGCAGAGAGACACTTCAAATTATCCATGACAACAGGAGTCAAGAATCAGCTCTTAAATCAAAAGATCTAAAACAGAAAAGAGCTACCCGCTCTGATACCACTTGTTGGAAATTTAGACCCCTTAAACCACAATTAGATTGCATAGCCTAGTTAATTAGCCAAGTTGTTACTTAGTCAAATTAAGCAATTCTAGGTTTAAACAATCAAACAATCATATCAAGAATATATATAGCAGCGGAAGAATAAATAACACAAGATATGATCACCCAGGAAAACCAAACCGGTAAAAAACTTGGGGAGGATTTTACCCACCTATCCTCAAGGCAAACCTGAATCCACTATGAAAGAATCGAAGTTCATACAAAAGGACTTACAAGCTCCCCGCTTAACTTCCTAATGCTACCCACCAGTAGAACTTACTGACACGACCACGTGCAAGCTTCGAATCCACGGACTCCTTTTTTCTTGAATTCTTCTTCAAGTACAAGCTCCCCGCTTGTGTTTCTTTAAGCTTCAATGGCAGCAACTTTGTTGATCATCAAGATGTAGATAATATCTCTACCTTAAAAACCCTAAGTTTATGTGAAGGAAAGCTCCTCAAGGATCTCACAAGAGATTCACACAAACAGCAAATATGAGCAACAAAGACTTAGAGAGGTTTGGGTACAAAATCCTAAAAATAAAAGGAGGCACAAGAGGCACTCTAATCTCTCTCTACGAAAGTCTCAAAAACGTTCTAGGGTTTTCCTTATATATAGGAGTGTTTTACTTGAACCCCAAGATGTTTAAATAGAGTTTGGGCTGAACTGGAACTCTGCAGAAAAATAAATCTGTACGTGGTTCGATCGATCGAGTCTAATTTTCGATCGATCGAGACTTACAGATTTAGTCCAATAAATTCTGCAATCACTCGATTCCAATTTTACAAATAAACATACTTTGAGCAAGCCTAAACCTAGACTAAATGTTTTGATCATGGTTTGCCAACAAAATACAAATTGAAGTTCTAATACATTAATTCCTAATTTCTTAAAACTCAACAAAAGAATTTGTTTTTGTTTTTATCAAAAGCGGATCAACATCTGATCGCCAAGATTCAGATCTCAAAGCACCACCCTGGGAAAAATTACAAAACATTTAGCACAAAATAGTATTCATTCCAGGTGAAAATCAAGAATTACTAACAGCAAGTTGCTCATCTAAGGATTTAAAAATTTTCTTCATATGTAGATTAAGAACACAGATGACCTCGCGAGAATGCAAATTTCTTATATTAGAGTATAGAGGGAAATAATTTAGACCAGGTGCACCATGCAATCCGGCAAAAAAAACTGAAGGCATACTAGCAATGCAATAATGGCAATGACTGCTAATATTAGTACTTTTTTCTTTCATAAGTAATACTCCTGTCCCAATTTAAATGTCTTGTTTTCCTTTTTGATGTCCCTAAACTATTGAAAACGTTACACTTTCTGTCCTTAAAACATTAAAATGATCTTTTTCCATCCCTAAACTATTGAAAAAGCTACTTTAGTGTACATTTTCAATAGTTCAGGGACGCAAAACAAGCTTTGTGTGAACTTTAGGGAGGAAAAAAAATATTTTTGATAAGAAATATAAGTTTAAATTTCTAGCTGCCAGAGATTATTAGCAGGATTACAATTAGCTTCAATGTAATTGTTTAAAGTTGTAATGTCAAAGTGCAGACTGATGTACTGATTGAAGCTGTCCCAGTTACTAGAACCTCGATCAAATTTAAAATATGAAATAGAACAACCTATTTGGGCAAGAGGAATGTCTTGGACTGGAACTTTATAGAAGAGACCCGTGTGAGTCAATATGGTTAATAGTACAACACATGGCAAATGTACATGCAGGACTCACCTAAATTCATGTGCTCAGAGAACCGTGAACCATCAGTTTCGAAGACTTATTTGACATTTTCCAAATGCATTTTCACCTGCTAAAGCGTTAAAGCAAGCTACAAGAACCAATACACCGTAATAATTTTAGTATTTAACAAGATACCTAGGGAGTCATCAGTTGTTGGGTCATTCTCTCCGTCCCTTGTAAATAAGTTAATAGGACAGCATTTTCAATGATCAGCCTCAGGCACTGGATAAAATGAACTTCTGGAGGTGCGTGTAAGTAAATATTCTACCTCTAAATATTATTAAAAAATAATAATAATAATAATAATAATCATTCTTTCTACAGTGTCAGTCAGCCCTATATCCAGGAATTGACATGAATTAGCATAGGTACTTCCGTTTACATCTACCAGAATATGCATAAATACATGTTTGAAAGCCAATGAGGGAATGCCTACATAATATGGTGGTTGAGATCTCCATGTAGTTTTCTAAATCCTTAAAGATTTACAAACCACCAGCTTCAGAAAAATAAATAGTGACATCAGCAAGGAAATTTTGGAAATCTTAAAAAAAAAAAAAAAAAAATCCAAATAGGGCAATTGAAACTTTTCCACTAGCAGCCTACTTGATACGGCATCAGTAGGGTGACAACAAATGCAAGAACAATAACACAAAATGATTAAATGGAAAAACCTGCCAGCTGTAACTATTGATTGTTAGGATGTTTGAGGATAACTTAATTCTAATTTATTTAGTTACCCGGATACGACATTCTTCATGCACACAAAACACATACCACGGTGAGAAGTGCGTCTAATGCCTCAAGTGCAGCTATCTTCACAGCAATTGGAGATATTGCATGGATCTTAGGGGCTGCAACTGGCAAACCACTATGGTCATGCTGTTCCTCAGGATATCCAGTTGAAGTACCATGTTTCCTTTTTCAATGGCATGGCTGCAGCAATGCTTCAGAAGAGGCCTTCAGGTTTGTACTAGCAGATGCTCCAACACTCTCATTAGTAATGAGATTCGAATCTACAAATGCATTGTTGATAACTTCCTGCGCAAGACATACAGCCATCCCTGATCATGATATGATGATGAATTAGTAAAACCGCAAAATGTGAAACCATGAAAACTACAACAACGATTGTAGACATGGAGAATTGCTAAGAAAGCTCTGTGATCAAACAAGAACTAGCTGAATTAAATAGCCAGGGTTTAAAGCTCGAACATCAACATAAGAAAATACTAGAAAATCCATGCTGCACATATACAATGCACACATAAAACCGTACAAGAAATTAATTTTAAGATAAAAAGTAAACGAGGATAGAAGCAGGGTGACGCCAATCACTCGATAGTTAAAAGCTAATACACACCCCCGGATGAACTATATGACAAAAGGGATACATGTACTTTTGAGGGACCTTTCCTATTGAACAAATTATGTCTGATGTAATGCTAGGAGAATGCTTTTGCATACAGCCAGTGTACTTAAGTTATTCTTTTACGTTTATTAACTCAATAAAAATTGTATTTACTTCAGTTACATACTCTAGCTATGATACCCCAGATTGTGTGGATTTTATTACATTGCATTGTATGGGCGTGTGTTGAATCCCACATCGGGTTTTAATTGGTTTATCTAGATATATAAACAATTATGAGAAGAACTAATTGTGACTGTTCCTTTTATGGTATAAAGGAGATGTAGCTAGTACTTTTCTATGATAATGACAAATGGTATTAAAGTGAAACTAGTAACGTCATGTGGCTTTAGGGCACTGCAACAAAACCCAAGTCCAAATATAGAAATCAAGGATTTAAGTGGGGGAGATTATGATACTGCAGATTGTGTGAATTGTATAATAACTCTTCATGTTTAACTATAAAGTTTATCCTCAAAATATTTATTGTGACTATATTTCCATGTTTTGACATGTTTGTCATATTAATCAGATGTAGGAAATATATTCGAATGATTAATGCACTGGTAAGAAAGAGGAAGTTGATTCAAGTTGAGGGAGTAGAAAAAGGTAGAGGAAGACAAAAAATAACGTTAGTAGAAGTAGTTAAAAAGAACATATTGGTTTGGCAAACATGGCTCAGATATTTGGAACATGATGCCGGCTTGTTTGATGTGGCTTGGTTGTTTGGAATTAGCAGAATAGACTTACTTTTGAAGATATGGAGGGCTCCTTGGATCAATTAAAACTTTGTTTGATTGGTCCCGGATTTTAGGTTTCACAAAATGTGTTCCTATTTTAAAGTTTCTAGTTTCTCTTAGATTTTCCTTTTGAGACTTCTATACTTTTTTGACACTTAGTGTTCATCATCATGAACATAAAGTATATTTGATTTTAATAAAATTGCACTCTTCCTTATCAAAAAATAAAAATAAAAAAGGAAGTAATAGAGAATATAATTACTATAATTTCTGATAGAATAAAATGGAGAAAAAGTGTACATATGACTGATCCTAACTAATCTATTAAAGATTCATAGCTAACTCAAAAAAATTTGGAACTAAGGCTTTGTTGTTGTACTTGTATGATAAAAGCGATCATCTACGGTAAACAAAAACAACAATAAAGCCACGATGTAGAAAGACTGAACCTAAAAGCCACAACTATACTAAGTTAACAATTGTCCAAAGCAACAGTAAACAATACGCACAACAGCACATAAAGACCCAAACAAAAATCTCACCCTTAACACCATGACAAAATAACTGCTGACAAACAGAAAAATAAGCCAGTTACCTCATCAAAGACCCCCTCCAAATTTAATAACCAACACAGCCATATCATAAAAGTGGCCAGGTCATTGAGGAAAACAAAATAAAAAATAAAAAAGTTATTCCTTGCATCTTTGAGCTACTAATTCCACCCTTACAAACATATTGACAAATTCAACAGCGAAATGTCAAAGTAAAGCTAAATCCTTATACTTATTTAGCTTCCCTCAAATCTACAACAAAACAAGTCAATAGTGCCAGATAAGAAGAATAATTAGTGCTTTAAAAGTAGAATAATTTCAGGCTAGCTGGTGTTGCTTAGCTGCTATCTACCAAATACCTACTAAGAAAATAAAAAAAGTTTCTGGTTTTTAACAGTTTGAAGGTTTCATTACAAGTTTTAGGGAAGCATGGGTATTCAGCTTGATAGTCCAGCGGCCTCTAAAATTTTGTAGACAAAGGCAGGTATGCCATTTGTTGAGTCTACTTTGCTTCTAGTTTACCTGACGATTGGCTGTATCTTGTTTCATGGCTGTGTATATTAGTTTTTTTGGGAGACTTAAGGTTCACTCGTAGGGCCATCATGGGCTAATTTATTTTTCTCCAAGAATTATATAGGGCTATTTTGCAAGGGTTGTATAAATTATAAAATGCAGTTGTAAAAGCAACAAAAAAATAAAATAAAATAAAAAATAATGTTCAGAGGCCACTCGGTATGTCAAATCATCTATATCCCATAACACTCAAGAAGAATATTATAATATTAACTATCTGACCAGTTTTAAAGTTTGGAACAACTTTGCCAATTGAAATTAAGAATTTACATATGTATTTATAAGCTTTTCAGAAAATATACCGTCTTGTCATAATGCAGTTTTACAACAACAACGCACTCCTTGAAAATGAAGTTAAGGGATTTGTTAGGATTTTTCATTTACTTGGACAAATAAAAGTCAAAGGATTTAATTTTAGCTACACAGAATTTCTAATCTATAGAACTAGTTGGATATTAAGTTTCAAGTACTAGCACTTCTTTGGCAACAACAAAGCACTGATGCTCTGTCCATGAATATTAGCACTTGGCAACTTTGCAGCATTGTAAACAAAAATGTGATACAAAGATTCTTTAAGGAATTACTACATACCAACACCCATGGATATCAGCAATATCCTTGTGATTGAGTAGACCTTTATCCTTAATTCCGGCAATGCACATCACTTGAAATATGCTGTAATCAGACGCACAATAGAAGCAGCATATGGTAATAGTTGACTGCAAATGAACATAATGACATGGGCAGAAAGTGAGTTTCAACATCAAAAAGACATTGAGAAAAAGTAAAGGTAAGAAAAACAACTGGGAACATATATTGAAGGTGACAGAACAAGAATTCAAAAGCCTCTAAAACCTTCCCTGGTTTATATAGGTTAGGATTGTTTTAAAGCTGGCAGAATCTTTCCAAAGTATCATTAGAAACTTTTCAAGCAACAATCATACTAAGAAGTGATGCAGAACAGGGTTCAAAAATAAGCAACAGAAAGAAAAAACAGACCAAAAACCCAAGGCTTCACCAACCAAGGGTGCTTGGAATGTTTTTGACAAGTCCCAAAGGGTGTTTGGAATTACCAACAAGCTGTAAGGAAACATCTCTAATCAGAAATTTTATTCAAATGCACTTCTCAAACTATTGTTGGAGCCTTATTTAAATACAATGATGGAACTATGTAGAGACCCAGGGGAGGAGGGGGATTAAACCATGTTTGATCTTCCCTAAAAGAATTCTAATTGAATTAGTTAAGTTTTTTCTACACATTCTCCAATTTGACTTTTTATTATTAGCACTTATTAATTAAATATGCTTCACACACACACACACATTCGAACGTTCCCATGCACTGCATGTGTTAACAACTAGTTTACAAATTAATAATCAATACATATATACATACTATATAGGAAAAAAACTGTGACTTACCTGCACGTACCCTTTATGATTGCAATGAGGATTCCAAACTATGTAAGTGCAGAACTGGAAGTTCTGAACATATGAGCTCTTGGTGCATGGAAGTCATGAAGGCTGATAAAGCGTGTGGCACCAATCCATCCACCATCAATACTCTCTCAACAAGGACTAATAATGATCGAACAGGAACATTTACCTACTAACCAGAACAAACGACATATCTTAAAATTTTCACATCCATAAACATTTTAAGTATGGTAAGTAGATCTACATTCCTGTTTTTCAGTAAAGTTTCTTAAAGAGTTAACTCTACCTGCACAGGGCATGAACTTGTAAGCATTGTACAACAGCAGAGCATCAGCATAGAGACACTGGACATCAGCGATTGCTCAGACCTCCTTGTTGAATTGTCTGAGGCTTCTCCTGACAATATCTGAGCTCCCAAGGGTGGCGGGAGATCTTTTCCTGGTGCAACCAATAATCTAACAGCTTCCTTACATTTACCTTCTGCAAGATATGTAAGACGTCACTTTCAAGTCCCAAAACCAGTTCCAGAATAACCCAGATTGAATTCAAATCTAACTTCTTCTAGACCTTGGAAGGCATCATTCAGGTGCGCATTTAATAATAATAAATTTTTCTGTCTCCTCTTGATTTTGGCAGTAATGCTAGGCAATGAGCAAGCTTCTGAATTTTGAAGACCAAACAGAAATACCTCAGAACAAGTTCACATACATCTTAGTCATATGCCAGAAACAGCTCATACTAAGCAAAAAAAACAATGTTACCTTCTGCATATCAACACCACATTTTCCTGACAAAAGTTTTGAAGCAAAGCAACTTCAGCCTGCAAAGAGTAATTAGCATCCATCATTATTGAGTTTACAACCATCTAATATTTTGTAGTAGATGCTCCTAATATGAGGTGCTCCTGCTATAACTATTGTTTTCTAGATTCCATAACACTAAGTCTAACAGAGAAGAAATAAGACATCAGTAACAGCCACCACAAAGAGCTAAACTATGACGGAGCCCAACATTGCCAACATTGCCAAACTCTTGGCAATTCCACTGAATAATGTCATCTTTCAAAGCTTTCAATTTTTTAGCAAACACATAACTAGGTGTACCCGAAAAAGAATGGCGATTCCACCATGAGTCTACTCTATCAACATACCCGTCTGACTTCAATCACATGTTCTCAAACCGGAAGGGACTTTTTCCCCTCACCATACCTCCTGCCTCCAAGAGAATTGGGAAATGATCTGAGACCAGTCGTGGTAGAATCCATTGGGTCACATCCGGAAAATGTTGCTCCCAGTCATGTGACACTAGAGCCCTATCGATCCTAGACATGGATGGCTAGTCAGTACCACTAGACCATGTATAACTCCCTTTCTCCAACGGCAAATCTATCAAGTTTAAATCTTCAATAAATTCAAAAAAAATTTCCATAGCTGGAGTAAGCCTAGACCCACTCCTCTGTTCACTAGGAAAATGAACGATATTAAAATCCCCAAAACAACACCAAGGAACATTCCAATGCTGCTGAATACCCCCCAACTTATCCCATAAATCACCCCTCAAGTTGTTATCATTTGAGCCATACACCCCTGAGCATGCCCAAATAAAACCATCCTCCACACCTTTTCACTGAACCGACACCGAAAACAAGCCCACCAGAACGTCCAATTTTTCTAAAACCCTCCTATCCCACATAATCAAGACCCCACCAGCCATCTGATCAGCATCTAAAGCCACCCAATCCACATACAAACAGCCCCAAATGCTGCAAACCAGTTGCCTATCTATGCCAGCAAGCTTAGTTTCTTGAATGCATACAACATCACACTTCCACTCACGTAATAAGTTTTTCACTACTAGATGTTTCTGGGAGTCATTCAAACCTCTAACATTCCATGTAACCATTTTTAGCTTCATAAAGACTTTTAAGGCCCCACAACTATCTACACCACACTTCCAACACACTATCTACCATTGTAGTTAACTGTTGAGATTAAATTCTTCAACTCTCTCTTCCCTTAACCAGTGCAGGGGCGTAGCCAGGAATTTGTACATGGGGGGGCCGACCACTTGTGCATGGAGGTGTTGACCTACATGGACCCACCATTTTTTCCTCACCACTTACAACTCGCCGCATGGTAAGTTGTGGCAAAAATTGTGTAAGTTTTTGTGGTTCTTGCATTTTTCAATAATTTAAGCCCAACCCTATTTTCTTGTCTATCTCCCTCCTACGACACCCCTTGACTCAAATGACTGCTAGGTTTCTTTAACGGCTTCTAGGGTTGGATTGGAAGTCTTTGATACCAAGTTAGAGTTGAGTTGTAAAGTGTGGAAGATTAGAAATAGGTGACAAGTAAGAGAGAGAGAGTAGTTTTGATATATAACCTAAGCAGTTTGAGTCTTTTTTTTTTCTTAGGTACTAATTCTGCATTTGGCTAATTATGACATTGTCAACATTCAACAAACATATTAATTTCATCATTTCTCAATACTTAATTAAGTCAGAGATATCTAAAAAACAAGTAGCACAAAAATATAATCCAATGCGCAAATGAATGGTGAGGAAGAATTCAACGGAGAAAAGGAGACTGAGATAAGAGGAAGTAATATTGTGAGACAACGCCTAATTACCTATAAGCTTGCCATTAATGAAAACACGCAACATATCACGCATGCTATCAATTGTTAGTGTTGGTCTAACTTCCTTTCCTCCCATAGGTGTCCTAATTTCTAAATTGTTAACATCTTTCTTCTTAAAGAATGCATCAATTGTTTTTCGTTTGCTCATAATTCTTTTAGCTTTAAGAATATGACTCAAAAATTAACCTAAAAAGAATTTTAAAAAATAAAATTTTAATTAGAAATTTTTACTTAGTTATATGAATGTTATTTATACTCAAGAAAAAAACAAAATTTCCACTATAATTTAAACAGTCAGCGCATTTTTAATACAACTTTAATTAATAATAACCCCTCAAAAAAATGATTTAATTAATTTGTCTTTTATGAATGATTTAATTAATTTGTCTTTTATAAAATTAATTCTATACATTAATTACACGCTCTTAATCAAACTTATATTCACGGGATAAGAAAATAAAAGAAAATTCTATTATTCTAGCCATACTATTTTTTATTTTTATGGGTTAAAAATTTCATAGTTTATTTTTGTTATAAATAAGTACTTTCTTTTTCTTTTTTCAGAGGACATCTGGGCACTAATATTTTTTCAGAGAATCAATTTAAAATTTTGCAATAAGGTGGCTTTGCGCCTGATCCCTTTCTCTTTTCAATCTATGTACATATTCTTTTGAAACATCTTATTTTATTTGTTGGTGTTTTGGTTACTTTATAAACAAAAATAATAATATTCACCAAATACCAACACTGAGTCACTGACCAACAAAAAAAAAATAAGATAAAGCCACATTTAAAAAGACAAAAACAGGAAAAGAGAGTCACTAACCGGATAAGATAAAGCCACATTTAAAAAGATAAAAAATGAAAAAAAACAAAACTCAGCCAATGAGAGAGTCACAGTTCAAAAGAGAGAGAGGGACTTACCGAGATGTGGATCAGGCTATTAAAGACAAAGAATAAAGAGCCTCCTTCAGCCTTCATAAAATTCATTTCATTTTTTTCATTCAGTGAGAGTGAGATAAAGAGAGAGTCAGAGAGAGACTAAGATGAGAGAGAGTCAGAGAGAAACCTTAAGGGCCGGACTGTCGGAGCAGAGGGAGCAACTGCCAACGATGACGACTCGATGACTCGATGAGGCGATCTGCCGAAGCGGAGGGATCTCCGATGACTCGATGAGGCGATCTGCGATCTGCGATGAGGGGTGACCAGGCGAGCACGACGACGACGACGAGCGAGCCGCGGCGATGACGACGGCGACGTGACCGTGGGTTACTGGGTTAGTGGGTTTGGCTTGCTGGGGTTCCGAGTTTGGTTTTGGTTTGTGTATTGGGAGGTTTTTTTTTTTTTTTTTTGATAAACACTCTATGTTTGGTTTGCTAGAGTTTGTGTTTGCTGGAGTTTGTGTGTGGTTTGCTGGAGTTTGATGTGCTTTAGTATTGGGGTTTGATTTCTCTGCCTCTGCCAGACTGCCAGCGACGTGATGGGTTTCAACTATCTGCCAGAGACGTGATGGGTTCATTTCTAATTTTCTGTATTGTTTTTTTTTTTTTTTTTTTTTGGTTGAGAATCTGTGGGCTTGCCGTGAGCGAGCTTGGGCTCGCTTGGCTCGCCGTGGGCTTTGTTACCATTTTTTTTTTTTTTTCAGATTTTAATTCAAATTTTTTTTGGGCTTTTTTTTTTTTTTTTTGGCTTGAAAGTAGAACAAATATATATATATATATATATATATATTTTAATTTGAGGTGTTCCTAATTTTTGATTGAAGGCTGGGAAAATGGGTGAGAAATGGGTAGGGGGGCCGGCTGTGTGATGTTGGGGGGGCCTAGTTATTTTTTCTTCCTAGTCTAATGGGAAAAAAAAAATTTGCAGGGGCCACAGCCCCCCCAAGCCACTATGTGGCTCCGTCCTTATCTACGTGTGTGAACCACCTCCCACGCAGCAAACCAACTCAGTCCCAGTCTTGTTCCTTCAATAACTTTTTGGACACTACTTTGCATTAGACCTTGATTGCATAATGAGTTGACCACCACTTGAGAGTCACATTCAATAACTACCTGACCCAGGCTAAGGTCCCTTGCAAATTGGACCCCTTCTTCCACAGCTTTTGCCTCAACCTCCAACGCTCCCAACGGCAGCTCCAGTCTTCTACATAAAGCTCCCATGATTTGGCCCTTTTCATTCCTGACCACCACACCGATGCCACAACTTCTAGTCTCCCTGAATACTGCATTGTCTGTGTTAACTTTATACCATCCTTACTTCGGTGGAGACCAGAGTTGTGCAGCACTTGGGAGAGCTCTCCTCTGTGGTATCTTCTCTCCTTTAGTCTCTTCAACGTACACAGCCATAGACTTGATGAGCCCCTCCTGCCCTTTGCTTTGTCCACCATGTATCACAGTATTTCTATTATTCCTTAAGCTCCACATAGTCACAGCAAAAAGCACCCAATTAATATTTGGATTAGAATCCATAACCTCCCACACTAGATTCAAAAACTCAGGCACTGGTTTAGGCAGAGCAGGGAGTTTGATTTTTGTTCCACTCCACACTTCCTTTGCATATTTGCAATCCCATAGGATATGTCCCGATGTCTCACTAGCACCACACATTGCACAACAGTCCTCACAACCTATTCCCTTCACCTTTAGCCTATTCCTAGTAGGAAGAATGTTTTTGCATGCCTTCCACATGAAATGTTTTATTTTGTTTGGACATTCTAACTGCCAAACCATTTTCCAAATAGCTTTCATCTTCGCATTATCAGAGCTGTTGCCTAAGTCAGGTCTTGTTGATCCCACCTTTAAACATTTCTGTGCTACCCCGTAGGCACTCTTCACTGTAAATTTTCTGTTTGAGGTCCAGGCCCATATGACTAAATCATCAAGCTGACTATAGTTGATTGGAATGCCCAACACAAGCTCTGCTTCATGCGGAAGTAAAATGCTTCTGACCTTATCTGCATCCCAACTCCTCCTGTCGGCATCAATGAGGTCCGAAACCATCACTTCCTCATCTTGGGTTCACCGGGGGCTGAATACTTTGAAGGAGTTTGGTCTTGGGATCCACCTATCGTTCTAAATATGGACTTTTTGTCCATTGCCAATGCACCACCGAGAACCTGTCATAATTATGTCTTTAGCTGCCATGATACTTCGCCATGCGTAGGAGGGCTTTCTACCCACTTAAGCATTTAAGAATGACTCATTTGCAAAAGTACTTAGCTTTGTAAACTCTATAGACCAAAGAGTTAGGATTCTCCAACATTCTCCATCCTTGCTATGCTAAGAGTGCTAAATTGGACGTCTTGAGATCCCAAAACCCCATACCTCCCTCGGACTTTGGTTTGTATAATTTCTCCCAAGAAACCCAAGCCATTCTCCTTTCCCTTCCTTTTTGCCCCCACCAGAAATTACCCATCATTGAATTCAACTCCTTGCACAGGGAGTCCGGAAGCTTGAAAACGCTCATCGTGTATGTAGAGGTGGCTTGAGCCACAGCTTTTATAAGGATTTCTCTGCCAGCATTGGATAAGAGCTTTCCCTTCCACCCTACAATTTTCCTTCCCACCTGGTCCTTTATTCTGTTGAAGGCTTTCCTCTTTCCCCTTCCTACTAATGGTGGAAGCCCCAAGTATTTCTCATGTTGTTTGACTATCTCAGCCCCGAACATGTGCTTGACTTGGTTTTGCACTTCTCTACTCGTATTCTTACTAAAATATAAGGCTGTTTTCTCCTTATTTACTTTCTGACCTGAATCCCTTTCATAATTCTCCAACACCTTCAAAACCCTCTCACACTCCAATATCGACGTCTGACAAAAGATGATACTATCGTCAGCAAAAAGCAAGTGTGAAACACTCGGAGCACCTCTACTTACTGCCACTCCTTTAATATATCCTTCATTCTCTTCCTTCTTCAACATAGCTGACAAACCTTCCGCGCACAATAAGAAAAGATATGGGGAGATTGGATCCCCTTGCCGAAGACCCCTTGAGGGAACTATCTTTTCTTTTGGCTCCCCATTTATCAAGACCGAGTAAGAGGCCGTTCTGACACACATCATCATAAGTGCAATCCACTTCTCATGAAACTCCATTTTCCTTAATATAGCTTCCAAGTAGGACCATTTGACTCGATCATATGCCTTACTCATATCGAGCTTCACTGCCATAAGAGCTTCCTTACCCTTCCTTTTCTGGTCTATGCAATGCATTGTCTCAAAGGATACAAGCACATTGTCCGTTATTGATTTGCCTGGAACAAAGGCGCTTTGAGAATCATCAATTACCTCCTTCAGTATTTTTTTCAGTCTATTTGCAAGCACTTTAGAGATAATTTTATACACTACGTTGCATAAACTTATCGGACTAAACTCTGTAATTTTCTATGGTGATGCTACCTTTGGGATAAGACATATGAATGTTTCATTAAGAGTATAGGGTAACACACCAGAATTTAAAGCTCCTAAAACACAGTTTACCACATCAAGTCCTACAATATCCCAATATTGTTGGTAAAAGATGGGAGACATACCGTCAAGACCTAGAGCCTTTGTGGGATGCATCTATTGCAGAGCTTGCCACACCTCCTCTGCCTTGAACACTGCCAACAGCTCCACATTCATTTTCGAAGTGACCCTCTTCGAGATTGCACCCAAGCTTGCATCAAAATTTGAGGGATTATCAGACTTGAAAATCTTCGTAAAGTAGTCTAAGGTTATGTTTTCAATACCCTCATGATCATCTATCCACTCTGCTTGATGATTTTGCAAACCATCTATTATAGTTTTCCTTCTCTGTTGGCTAGCTGTGGCGTGGAAGAACTTCGTATTTCGATCACCCCACTTTAGCCACAACGCCCTAGATTTTTGATTCCACATAATCTCTTCCTGAATTTGAATGTCATTTATTTCCTTTTTCAGCCCCTAAATTTCCCCAACTTTATCCAGCATACCATCCACAGCTTCAAGATGTTGAAGTTGGTTTTTTTTTTTTTTTTTTTTTTTTTTTTTTTTTTTTTTGCTTCAAGGTATTGTTAACATTTCCAAACACTTTCCAATTCCACCTACGTAGCTGCTCTTGACAATTCTTTAGACAGTCCATGATTGTGCAACCAATGTCTCTCCTCACCGGATCCCACACTTCCTCAATCAACTCTCTACAACCTGCCTCCCTTGTCCACATAGCCTCAAAGAAAAACCTCTTCTTTGCCTGCTTACATGGCTGTCGACAGTGAAGGGAAAGCGATAGCAAATAGTGGTCAGAAATTGACATGCCAAAATGATTAACACCTGCTTCCGGGAAAACGCCTATCCAACTCTCACTTGCCACTATCCGATCCAATCTTAGTTTAGTTCTCTGCTCCCCTGCCCTTCCATTACACCAAGTGTACCTTTGCCCAACAAAGCCCAAATCAAACAGTCCGCATCTACTTAGACATTCCCTGAGTTGGAACTACTTAGACAATCCACATCTAGTTTAATTATGGATTTGAATTCCATTAAATAAAAATGTCTTGCCATGAGTTGGATCATGGGCTTTTTCAAATATTGCTAAGCATAGGCATTTTGGGCTCCTTTAAAAAGAATGAAATTTCAACTTGCTAAATACAATCCAAATACAAATAAGGGGAAGTTACACTTTACCGCTATAAACTATACACTAGATTATATTTTGCACCCTAAACTATTCGAATGCACACTTTGCACCCTAAACTATCATACTTTGCACAATGGCGTTACTTTTACCATTAAGTTAAAAATAAATTAATAGCACGACTTGCACATGATTTTTTGCTTAGGTGGCATAATATTTAAAGACCAAAACACCCTTCTCACAAACAATTAAAAACAAGTACTTTTTTTTTTCCAGGTCTATCTCCTTCTCGCGTCTTCTCCCCTCTCTCGTCCAGCAACTCTTCTCCTCTTTCTCAATGTTTAGTTGCTCCTTCCCCCAAATCAAACATACAAGTTATCTCTAAGCCCAACAAAATTGGATCTTTTCTAAGCACAGTATTTGATGATACTATATCACCTTAAATGGCTGCCTTACATCTGAATTTCTGTAATGGCCACATAGTAGCTGAAGCATTATAGAAAAACCATTCAAAACATATTGTTCAGTAGATTACTAGTCAACCCGGTAGATACCAAAGCCTTGATGATCTTGTTTAATCTAATGCAAAGTGTGCACCGTTGATGATTTTGTTGGGCAAGATAGAGACTTGAAAAAATCATTAATGGGTGGTTTGGTTATCTCTTTCTCGTTTTGTCTCGTTTTGGACTTAAAGTGCAAAGCGTATCAAAACAAGATTGCAAAGTGTACACTTTACCATCTGAATTGGAATGCACACTTTGCACTTTGTGAGAGGGGAGAACTGTTGGGCGAGAGAGACCTGAAAAAAAATATCATTTGTTTTTAATTGTTTGTCAAAAGGGTGTTTTGGGCTTTAAACAGTGTGCTACTTAAGTAAAAATCATATATAACTCATGTGCTATTAATTTTTGTCTAACTTAATAATAAAAGTTATGTTGAGGTGCAAAGTGTGATAAGTGTGATAGTTTAAGATGCAAAGTATGCATTCAAATAGTTTATGATGCAAAATGTAATCTAAGGTATAGTTTAGCGTAGTAAAGTATAATTTTCCATAAAAATAAATAATTTAGGGTTGAGTCTAAATTACAGGCTTTACAAAAATATTGGGTCTTATAACATTTTATATTTGTAGCCCAATTTTGTGATGAAAAGAAGAATAGTTGTGGGCTATAATAATAATACGGTACAAAATATTTGGAGAAGTCTAATAATTTGTTGGTAATGTTTGAAAATAAATAGGTGGTATTTAAACAATATTAGGTGTAAAAAAAATGTACCTTAACACCATCGATCCAAGACTCATTTTCAGGTTTTTTTTGGTTGTTGTTGTTTTCCAAGAAGTTTATTTTTGATTTATGAAGGAGTTGTGCCGCGACTAGAAAGATTGCTTGATTTTCAAGCCAATAATCACAGTTAGTTTGATTTTGATTTTATACATAACTTTCACATTATTCATTTGATTTTGATTGATGATCACTCGAATCAAATCATATTGGATGAGCTTTCCAATTATAGAAGATTGACTCAATCAGACACTTCTTAAATGCATAAAATATTATTAAGTGAGCAATAGGAAAACCTGCATTTTTGAAAGAAAAAAAAAATTACAATTTAGTTTAGAGAAATGCTATGTCTACAACATTTTAACAACAAATCCTACGTGGTAAGTTGTTACGAGTTGTTATTAGTAGGGTAGAAAAATAATTTCAGTGATAAGTTCAAATTAAAACTAATAACAACTAACCACTTATAATTTATTGTGAAAATATTGTGGACATATCACTTTTAGTTAGTTTATTACTTCTTGATCGAAACTTGATCGGACAAATTACCTTTTGGGGTTAAATTGTACTGCCGACACTCGTGAGTCTTGGCTAATTACGGATTTCCCACCTAATGGTGGGGGCAAGATTAGTATCACTTCGTGGGTGCTTATCTCATTATGAAAAAAATTAAGGTTTCATAGTGAGGAAAAAAAAATACAATATGTGTATAATTAAAATATAAAAAGATCGAAAGGGACATCAAGAATACCAATAGGACAGCAACAAACGACTTTACAAAAGTCTTAAGCAAAGTAGCTCTTCATGACTTGTTTCATTTCCTTTCTCTTTGTCTTGTTTCCCTCACTTTTAATATTTATTTATTTATTTCAATTATGCACCCTATACTTGTGGTCCACTTGTGACCCCCGGCAAATTAGTTAAACTTTCAATGCTAAGAAATGGTTGATTGCTCTTTTCGCAAACTAGTTGAACTTTTTATTCTAAGAAACAGATTGCTGGATTAAAAAAAAAAAAAAAAAAAAAAAAAACTGCTAGTACAATTGAAAAGGGTATTTAAACACCAATTCTCCTAATAATAATAATAATAAAAAAAAAAAAAAAAAAGCAAGTTACGTTATTAAGTTATACAAAACTCTTGACAAAACGAATTTATGTACGTGTTTGCATTTAATTTTCCAATCTAGTGAATCCAGTCCATCCAAACCCAATGCGATTCTTTGGATTAATTTTTGGGGGATTGATTGGTTGCATTATGTTTATTATTATTATTCTTATTATTAAAAAAAAAAAAAAAAAGCTCTGGCTGGGTCTAGTTTAAGTAGGAAGAAAATTCAATATGACTAATCCAACCTAATATTATCCATGCAATTAATTATTCAAAAAATAATTATTGATAATGAGTTTAAATAATTGAATAAAAAAACTAAATTTTTTTATTATCAAGCCATAACCCAAACTCAACGGATTGAGTTAGAATTATCTTAAATTTAGTTGGATAATTGAAGATTTCTTAATCCAAAGAGATCAAAATTAATTGAAAAATACTTCAAACTTAACCTAACAAATTAACAATTGACCCACATACATCCTATCATATTTGTTTGGACCTCAAATGTCCCTACTCAACATTGTCACTAACTTCCAGGGAGATGCATTTCGGGGAAAAAAAAAAACAGACAAAGGAAAAGTCGAAGTTACGCATTTAAAATTAAAATTATGATTATCATTATTGGCATATACGCACACTTCAAAAGGTAGGCCACCCAGTTGATCAATATGGTCCACGACCAAACCCATAAATTCATGTGTGCCACGTGGATGACAGCAGGTCAATGGCATAAGCATGAGATGTGATGATGACCTTATATTATCTAATAAATCGAAAGAACCCAAAAATAAAACATTTGCAGCGTATGGACACAACTATTCATATATCCAATTTTTTAATTTATTGGCTTGTACAATGGTAAATGACCAACAACTCAACATACATAAAGTAATAAGTTACACAAGATAAAAAATTGTCGTACAAATCAATAAATTATGAAATTATGTACGTGATTGGTTGTATTTGATTAAAAAAAAAAATTTAAGAAAATAGTGAATGAAGTTGAGCCTGACTCGCTCTCTACTCTCTAGCTCCCTCATACACCTACAAATCCCGTTACTTGCAAAGCATGTAACACGTTATCTATTATACCGTTACCCCCGCCGCCTTGAGGAGCCACTTTCTATTTTAATCAAAATTAAAGTCAAAAAGCCTCTCAAAACTCTTCCCCAATATATATATATCATATATGACTTGTGATTACAACAACCTCCTCCTATATCACGTCAGTGTCTTTCATCTTCTCCTTCTCTATGATCTCTTTGCATTGCACTATATATAAGTATCACAAATAGTCTAATACCATAGCCAAAACAAACACTAACACCATTCTATCATTATTAATTAGTACTAGCTAGCTAGAAGTATAGTACTAACTAACACTAGTAATGGGAGATAACAATGTTAACCTACCACCTGGTTTTCGGTTTTATCCTACTGATGTAGAGCTTGTAGTTCATTTTCTTCATCGTAAGGCAACTCTCTTACCATGCCACCCGGACATCATTCCCGATCTTGATCTTTATCCTCATGATCCATGGGAACTTGATGGTACTAAATTTTGTTATCCATGTTTTGTTATTTTGCTGTTGAATTCTAACATGTAAGTGTAAGCACTCAAATAGAAACAATTTGGTTGATGTCTCTAATATGAACTTTTGGTATCTTTGTAGGCAAAGCTTTGGTTGAAGGTAACAAGTGGTACTTCTATAGTAGGAGGACACAAAATAGTAATAGGATTACGAGTAATGGTTATTGGAAGCCGCTGGGCATTGAGGAACCGGTGATGAATAGCAATGGCAAGAAGGTTGGAATCAAGAAACATCTCGTCTTTTACGTTGGGGAAGCTCCGACCAGCGTCAAGACTAATTGGATAATGCATGAATATCGTCTCTCAGATACTGGTTCCTCTAGTAGATCATCCAAAAGAAGTGGGCATCTAAAAATGGTTAAGTAAATAAGTACTACTTTAGCTTTTATTAAATATATTATTCAATTTTTTTTTTTTTTTTTTTTTTTTTTTTTTAAATGTGAACAAGCATGGGAAAGAAGAAATATAAAAGGGATTGGTTACTTAACTTGTTCTTCTAAATTTTTCCAGGACTATAGTAAATGGGTAATATGCCGAGTTTACGAGAGAGATGAAGATGATGATGGGACAGAGCTCTCATTCTTGGACGAAGTTTACTTATCATTAGATGATCTTGATGAGATTAGTTTGCCAAATTAAGATCCCATAACTATGATGCAAGTGGTCTGTTATAAAGCTTAATTTGTCTAAATGTAAAATTCTTCATATTGCTAATTGGTAAAATGATGTAGCTAAAATTGCTAAATACCATTTGCACTACGAGCTAGTGTCATTTTGTAATTGTTATGTCATCCAAGAAAAAGAAGAAGAATGTTCTTAATTAATCTCAGCCAATACTCGTTTCGTTGTTCAAGGTCGAATAACCTTTAATCCACAAATTTTTTAATTTACAGGTTAGTACTAAACTGTAAATTAAGAGTAAGTTACTCGAGCTCCAACTCTAGATAATTATTCAGACAACACTAGATAAAATTAGTATATCCATTATTATTGCATACGTAAATATTTTGTTTTTTTGTTTTTTTTTTCCCCTCATACTGCCTTGAATGACCAAGTGTGTCCCCGTTGCAATGAGATTGAAACGTAGATTCATGTTCTGCATGATTGCCACTTTGCACGTCATATTTGGTCCTCCTTTCCAGCGCACCTACTCCTCTCGGACTTCTTTAGGCTTGAGCTCCATGATTGGTGTAAACTTAATTCCAAACTTACTTCCCCTTTGTGCCATATCCCATGGAACATTATATTCGCTTTTACCATTTGGGCGATTTGGTTGGGTCGAAATTCAATGATATTTAAAGGGAAATTCATTCCTTATCATATTTTAAAACAGAATGCTATATCTCATGCCACAGAGTTTTTCTTCCTTAGCATCATTTCGGTAGGGCACTCATCCCCGAATTCCCTCAAATTCATTAGGTGGAGCCCTGCTCCTTTCCCTTATGTAACTCTCAATACAGATGGAAGCTCGTTAGGTAACCCCGGGGAGTCTGGTGCGGGTGGCGTGGCACGCTCAGCCAATGTCAAATGGTTATGGGGCTTCTCCCTACATCTGGGAGTCACCAATAATACTATGGCTGAATTGTGGGGTATTAGGGAGGCGTTGGTTTGAGCATGGGTCAATGGTCATCATCGAGTTTGTCTTCAAACATATTCTCTTCTTGCTTACAAATGGTTGAATACTAATGAGGATTACCCTATGAAATTTTCTAACTTGATTTTGGATTATAGGTGGCTCCTCAACATGGACTGGGAGGCATGCGTTAAGCATATATAGAGAGAGGTAAATAGTTGTGTGGACTTACTGGCAAAGAGGGGTGCTTCTCAGTCGGAAAGGGAAATTTTGTATGATACATGCCCCACCTTTTTGTGGCAATTTCTATATTGGAACTCCATGGGTTTTTGTCTCATCCCGGAGTCGTCGTGGTTAATAAGGGTCCAATTGTGCTTTGTTTGGTTTCAGCTATTCCTTTCTTTGGTTTGGTGGTTGTTTGGATTGTGTTTCTCTTTTTTTAGACTAGTTTATGTGTTAATGTTGTTTCATGTACTGTAGTCTTGTTGTAATATTTCTGTTTGTAAGACTTTTGTTCAGCATTGTCTGTTTATGCAAAAAAAAAAAAAATGTTTTTTTTTTTTTGGAGAGAGTTTCAAGACACTAATCAGTTTTTTGTGTAGGCGGGGATTGAATTCAAGATCTTTTATTCAATTATCAAAGATTTTACCTATTGAACTAACTGGAACCCACTATAAATATTTTGTGTTAATCTATACTACTATTTAAGGGCTTCTCCTGTTTGGACCGGATTTTTTTTTGTTCCAAAATATCCCTATACTCCTAAATTTAAGTAGAGACAAAACTAAAGGATAGTCTAGTAAAAATACATGTCTAATTTGCACTAAAACATTGTCTACAAAATAGGAACACTCTTCCACTAACCCACTTCTTCAAAGTAACTATATGTTTATTGTTTTTTTTTAAAATAGAAAAATAAGTTAAACAATCCACGTTACTGTTGTTTTTTTCCTTTAAAAAAAAACACCCCATGTTTATCCAAAAACAAAACTAATTATCGGGAAAAAAAAAAAAAAAACTAAACTAAATAGATATATACACTTTTATATATATATATATATATATATATGAAAGTAGATACATCTTTAACTCCTACTAAAACGTTGCCTACAAAACAGGACCACTCTCCTGATGGTTTTCAAATCGCTCTTCTAATTTTTTTTTTTTTGTAAAGGTTAATAATTTGAAATTATTACATTTTTCAATCACAGAAATACCTAGGGTGTGATGAATTTTCTGTGTTTTGGATGAAATAATTTACTCATCACATCCCTAGGTTTTTTTTTTTTTTTTTTTTTTTTTTGGTGATTAAAAAATGTAGTAAACCAAATTATAATGAATTCAAATTATTAATTTTTACAAAAAAATAAAAGAACTTTTGAGCATGCGCATACTCAGAGGCTAATTATTTTTAATAGTCTTAATAGGATATATGTAGAAAGAGTTATTGCTAGCTTTCTTGCTCTTAAGAGGTGGTCAAGGGAGTAACTTTTCCAAGCAAAAAGATTTCTTAAGCCTTATAAAAGTTGCCATGGTTTTTTTTTGGCCAAATCCGAGCTCTTCATCATGACATGAAGATTAATATATCAAATCAAACTAAAAACTTCAAAAAAAAAAAAAAAAAAAAAAGGGAAAGAGGGAGATCAAAGTAGAAAACTAAATCTAGAATCATATTTGGAACACACCTCTTGTACTTTAAGAATCAAACTCAAAGATGAATCCAAAACTTTTAAGCAAATGAAATGTCCCAAAATTACATGCTTATTTTTCTTTTGTCATGTGTCAGAGTTTGACCTCCATTAATTGCATGGAAAATCAATCCACAACACAACAGAGTTGTATTGTATTTGTATCTCCCCCTTCTTGTTTTTGGGGGGTGCCACGTGCAGAGATTATTGAAAAAGGAATGGATGTACATGTGGAGCCCGGTGAGCACCGTAGTAATATTTGCATTGAGCATCTCTATCTCTACTAGCCTTTTTTAGCTTTTTCTTGCCATATCATTGTTGTTGTGCCATAAACCCAAAGAACAAATTTATTTTTGTGGGTGCCTGCTTAGGGAAGCAACGAGTCACACATGATGCAAGCATCCACACGCGTTAAAAATGGCTACACGAGTAATATTATATAGGGCCAGCCAAACCATTTGAGATCACCCATCATGCAACTGCTTTCCTTCATTCGTATTCTTTTTTTTTTCTTTTTTTTTTGGACATATATTCATCCATGCTAGTTAAAAAGAGGGGAGGGGGGGGTGGGGGTGCATAATGTACCCATGTGATAATAATGTTTTTATTAGTATTAATAATACATCATTAGAAGTTTTTTTTGGGCATTTGTATTACTTCGTATAAAAATTTCTGTCTATTTTAATATAAGAACTTATTTATTTATTTTTTTTTTACACATGTTTATTTTTTGAAATATCTCACATTTGATTATTTATTTTACACTACATTACATTAAAATGTCAATTTTCTTGATTTTTTAAAGTTTTTTTCTTTCTTCACACATAACAACTACTATTCACTTACTTCCTTCATCTTCGAAATACGTAAAGAAAGAATAAAAAACTAAATACAAAATGAATAGTATCAGTGTAAATTTACATGATTATTGTAACAAACTTGTAAATTTAAACAATTATACACTGACTGATGTGGGCCATTTTTAGGAAAATTATGTAAATTTTACATATATTTCTATTATACTCCCACTAATGTGAGTGCTCTCAATGCCTTTAATTAGATCAAATTTGACTTCTCAATTGGCTTAAAAAAAGTTTGACTCCACAATTAAGTTATTTTCAGCATTTAAGAGCCTTGTACTTGTACCTTAATTGACACTTCTTCGTACACAAAAAGTTTGAGGGTCTAGGTAGGAAATAATAATTAGATTATTAGAACATTTTAATAATAACATGTAATTTTAATAATTTAATTGAATAATAGATTAAAGTGCATTCTTTATCCTTAATGTTTGGGATTGTTTTTTATTTTAGCCTTTAATATTTGGTTTGTTTTCAAAAGGGCCCTGCTACACATTCTTATTAGTAGTCTCGTCGATATGTGCCAAATAGGTCCCGACAAGTCACTCATTTAATGCCAGATGTCACAATAATCATGTCACCCATGTACTTGGACAAGAAGGGAAAAAAAAAAAAAAAAAAAAAAAAGACGTCATATCAATTCTTGGCATCAAGGAATAAAGTTAGAAAGTTCCATTTCTAGTTAGGGATCAAAAACTCAACATAAAATTAATCGTATGGCATAAACACCCTATTTTGCATCTATAATTTAATTTTGGAAGATGATAGGATGATCATTTTATGTACCCAAAAATTGTGGTCACATTTTAGTCATTAACTCATTCATCACATGTTATGAAAATGATCTTAAGGTTTCAATGATCACAACAATAAGTTCAATTTCCAAATCGGACGATCAGATAGAAAGATATCATAAATTCAAGTTTTAATAGTTTACATGCATTTATTTGAGTGAAGTATATCATGTGTGATTAGTTAAAATTAATTTTATTTGATTGATAATTAAAACTGAATATTATTATTATTATTATTATTATTATTATTATGTGATTGGTTAAATCTTTGTCTTAAAATGGACGTTATTACATGAGATTAAAACAAATAAACTGATAAATATTAATTTGAATAGATAAAATGTTTTTTTAAGGTAATTATCATGAAAATAATTATTTGAAAAGCCTAATTATCATTCAAAAATAATTTTTATCATGGAAATAAGCTTAAAACACATCTAAGTACATTTTCAAACCAAGAAAAAACAATAAAAACGTCTGAATTGGCCCCCAAGAAAAAAAAAATTGACAAAATCAGCCGAAGTGCCATTTCGGCACTTCAAGAGTTCCAATCGACACCTGGCAAGTTTTTCAGGATATTATTTATTGGTCTGTTTTTGAGATTTTAAGCTCATCCAAATCCATTTCCTGAAGATAAAATTTGCTTATTTCATATCTATTGATTTTTAAAATCGATCTAGCTTAATTTTTAAGTCAAAAACTCCTCTATAAATAAAGGAGAATTAACATTTTTCAGCACCACTCCCATCTAATGTAAAATAACTTCTTGAAACTCTCTTGAAGTTCTAATCTTCACTAGACCGGAACTTTCTAGAGAACATTCTCTTCAATTCTTTCTTTTGTAATAGTGTACATTTTTCAGAAGTTGGAGAGATCTCTTCTCTCTCATTTCTAAAGAAATCTCCCTTTGCTTAAATTCATTCATGTAGGTGTGAGTTAATTTCAAATGCTTTTTTTTTGGTTTGCATGTTTAATTATAGGCATGATTACTTAAAAATCAAATAATTCATATCCTTAGCGAGTAGATCTTGCCAATTCATTTATGTAAAAATGTAGACCTTGCTAATCCATGTTTAAATCTTGACTTTAAAGCATTCACATGTTTTAATCTTAATTGAATTTTAGATCTAGTGACAAATTCTCATTTAGGATCTTAGATCTATTTATAATCCACACACAAAATAAATCTTTGGACAAAGTTTTGCTATAAAATTGATTGTAGGTTAAGGCTACATCTTTACTCAATGTCTTTATCTTGAAGCTGAATTTTGACAAATCCATCATTGGATTACATTTTCCTCTTATATCCTCAGTGCTTGCAAAATTTCTAGAAAATTAAAAGTCAATAGCTATGTTATTAATATATTGTTTAAATTGCAAGTTTTTGTAGTTTAAAATTATGCATAAAATATAGTCTTATATATCATGTAGGGGGCTAAATTAGTGGCCAAACCCAAGTTAGATGGGTAGGTACTATATGGTGGCCCAGTATAATTAATTTGTAGAGATAGGTTATCAAGGCCAACTTTTCAAGCTTTGTTGGTTTCTTTAAACGATTTGAAAAGAGGTCCAATACTTAAGTTATTAGATTTAAGAGAGATAAATAATAAGAAAGACAAAGACTTCTCTATCAATTCTTCCTCGGCTCCGTCCGAGGATCACTAGTACATGTAATATTCCCTTCTTGGTTACAGAGTTCTTGATTACACTTTATACTTCTCTCCCTTATTTTTTATATCTCCCATTTATGGAGGAGTCCATTTTCCTTATATAGCTACCTCGATTGCATCTCAGCCCTCCACTTGGACAACCACTAATCTTCATTTGGATGCTTGTCCCATCAGGGTCTTACTAGGGGTGGTAGAATGTGTTGCAAGCTGTAAGGGCACTGTTCAGGGGTCAAGGTCATTCTGTCTTTAATGCGGCTAGCTGAGTTGGTGCAGTGCATTAAATGCAAAGATGATGGGTGCTTTACTTGGAAATTTTCCCCTTTCTTTACTTACATGCCTTTCCTTCCCTCCTCGACTCTCGGCATTATGGACTTGATGGTCATTCCTCGACTCCCGGCATTAGGACTTGATGGTCATTCTCTCGTCCCTCGAGGAGTACTTGTCCTTCGGGCTCCTCAGGCGTACTGCTCTCCTCGATTTCTCAAACAGTCTTATCCAGATTGATCCGGACCTATCTTGACATATAGTTGGGACGTATTGCCCCTTGGGCCGGTTCTATTTTATGGTTCCCCCTCTTCGGTTTCGCATCCCCCACAAATCATATAATAAAAAATATCTAATTGACACAAAATTTGACATGTGTGTTAAGAGCGTAAAAAACATATAATCAAACGGTTAGATTTTCAAAATAAGTAGTACTATTAATGATATTGAGTGAGGTTGTAGCTGTAAACTACAACCAATTTTGTAGCTAAACTTTATCCTAAATCTTTTATCAAACATTTCCAAAATGTATGCCTTTTATGATTAAACTTATGTCAATTTCACATCATATTGCAAGATTTAATTTTCACATGATTGAAAAACGTTTTTACCATAAAAAAAATAGGCTTGAAGTTTGTTTCTAAAAATTCATTCGTTTTCTCATCATGAAAACCAGTTCTGGAATTTATTTGCAAAAAAACCCATACATTTTTCTTACACAAAATCATATCAATAATTTTTTATAAAATTTATTTGTATTTTCAATATAAAAATAAGATCTGGAATTTTTTTTACACAAAAGCAAATCTGGAATTTATTTGCGAAAAATTCATTCATATTTATTACATAAAAATCAGATCTAGATTTTTTTATAAAATTCATTCACTCTGTTTAACATAAAACCAGATTTGAAACTGGTTTATAAAATCCATTCACTCTTTAAATATAAAAACCAGATTTGAATTTCATTTATCCATTCATGCACCACTTCATCATAAAATCCAAATCTTTGAATTTATACTTAACATTCATTGTTTTCATAAAATAAAATAAAAATCCAAATTTGAATGTTCATCTAATTTTTTTTTTTTTTTTTTTTTTCATAAGATTTAGATCTCCTGCATGGAAGAGGGTAGATCTTGGAATCCTACGGAAAATTTAGTTTTAGATCTAGAAGAATTAACATATACAACTTGCATTTTAAAACTTGACATGTTGCATATTTTGTGTGGATACATAATGGTCATTTTGAGTCTAGAAGAACGGATTTTGTTTGGGCAGAGGGAAGGAATTAGGTTCATAGATTAAGGCTTTATCGTTTTACTTTTGGTAGAATGTAACTAGGATCAAAAGCTTTGTAATTTTTACTAGAATTTAAATTGGACCAAAGCCATGTAACTTCAATCAATTGTAAATATTTTGATTAATGAATACATGACGTAATTCAGTTTTATATCTTGTAGTTTTTCTTATTTTGTACAAATAAAAATAACTGGCGGCACCACAATCAATAAAACCCTAAATAGGTTCCACGTATCCTTTTTTGAGTGTTTCCAAGACCTTTCTCTCATAATAGCGACTCCACTGGGGATAAAACCACCAAGAGGTTCCATGTATCCTTTTTTGAGAGTTTACAGCACTGGTCTCTCATTGTGGCGACTTCACTGGGGATGTGGAGGGCTAAACTTCATGTTAGACTTAGAATGACCAATTATGTACCCTTGTGTATTTTATATGTTATTATTTGTTAAAGCTTTGATATGTCATGCTTGTTTGTTTACAGCTTTCCTTAATTGTCATTGTGTCTGCCATGAATTTACAACAATTTTGCATGAATCCTTTTCAAAAATTTTGGTAGTAGTTGTAGACACTGCATTTTGTATCCCTTATGATTCGGGCTCCCGTTCCCTAATGATGCTCGAACTCTAAGGCTCAATGCCAGTTTAGAGCCCAATTAGATATTAAAATGACTTGAGGAGTGTTAAAATGGAAAATATAACCTTTTAAATGAGCAAAAATATATTTTTTAGAAAATTAAATCACCAAAGTGGCCCTCGGCCTACGTACGTGAGTCATGGCCTACGTATGCAAGCTAAAGGATGCGTACGCAGACACATTTTTGCGTACGTAGCTAGGGTTTTAGAAGCATAAGAAAGACAAGTTTTCTGCAATAATAGCTGAGGTTTGGAACGAATACCACATCGTTTGGGAGCCGTTCCAAACCCCATTTTTTCAACTATAAAAAGCCTTACATGGTACATTTTCAAAACACACAAAAATTCCACAGGAAAAACCTAAGATTCACTAGAAAATAGTGAATTAAAAGGGAGTTTTTCATAAAACACCCTTAAGTCATTTTCATTTGATTGGAACCTTTTCTAGCCCTAATCCTTTATTTTAATCTGTTTCTGTTGTTTAGTTTATGTTTACACATGGTTAGTTTTAGGTTTTCTTTATGTCTTTAAGCATGTTAGGTTGTTAGATTTTACGTTTTATGTTTTGTTTGGCTTTTGCTCTAATTCTGTGTAAATTAGGTTTTCTGGGTAAAGATTTGCATACTCATGATCTAGCCTGTGCATGCAAGCTGAACTCATGCCTACCTAGACCTATTCTAGCATGCGTGATGCCGTTACCTAGAAACCCTAATTTTTGTTTATGTTGTCTCTACATTCACATGTTTGTTCTGTGTAGCCTCTTTTTCATATGTTTTTGAGCCCCATAATTGCTTGTTCACCTTTTAACATGTTTGTTTGTTAGATCACATGTCTAGATTAGCATTTAGATTAGGGCTTCTTAGCTTTAATGCCATTCATTCACATACTTATGCATTGATGCCATAGGTGTTGTGCTGCTGAGAGGTAAGTAAAGGGTAAGTCATGCATTAGCAATGTCCATGCATTTGTGTTAGGGTTTTACTTTGATGATAAGATGGAACAGGCTTAGATGTATGATTAGTGTTTGTAATATGTTTTCCTTGCTATGATGATATGCCTTGTTGCCATGTGTAAGTTGCTGCCTTGTTGTTATGTGTATGATAGGGTTTTCATATGTTAGATGAATGCTAGGGTTTCTTTAATATGTTTGGCTCATTTTTTGTTTGGGTTGATAGATAAATATGTTTTATTTGGGATGAAAGATGCCATGTTGTATGCATAGATTTATGTTAGTGTGTGTGTGAGTATAGATGCAAGTGTTGAAAGTACTTTTAATGTGGTTAAGGTATAAGACACAATGATGGGAGACCAACCTTAGGACTCGAGCCTCCGTTCCTCAATGACGATATCACTCAGAGGCCTAGGGCTAATTTAGGGCCCAATCTTGTAAGGCTTTAACTTGGAGGATGTTTTGATGAAGGAAAAACATACAGAAACCCTAAGTATGTGCGTGCATGTTATAAGGATGCGTATACATACTTTAAGCATAAGTACGCATACTTCAAGTATGCGGGAGCATATAGGGTTTCAAATGACCTTTATGGATAGTTTTTGATGTAAAATGCATGCAACGCTAATCCCACACAGCTAGTGTTAATGCCTCGTGGCAGTCGACCACCCATCGTAGCTACACTTGCGCGCCTCCCGCCCCCAGAGGGGCGGTTGCTTAGTGGTATGATCTCAGGTGTTGTGAAAGAGGGTAAAAAGGAACTTCTAGCATGTGACTAGATTGAGTCATTTTTAATCTATTATTACCAAAGGTAGTGAAGTCGCTACCAATCATTGGGTTTTTTTCTAAGGTGTGATTAGTCATCTAACTCTGTTTGATTTTATTACCAGTCCTAAGCTAAGAAAAATGTCGTTTTTCCTAATCTAATATGGATGATAAAAAATCTTGGTTTTTTATTCGAAAATCTAGTTACGTGTGGGGAAGGAGTTAGGCACCCCACAACGCCTATCTAGAGACAGTCCTTTGTTTTGGTAAATTCTTAATTTTTAGTCATTGGTAGTTAAAAACAAGCTATTGATGCTTTAATTTTCAGGGCTTTAAAAGAATTGGGCTTTGAGGTTTGATTTGAGAAAGAGGTATGGCCTTTATTGATGCTTTGCTAACACATTTGGGAATTATTATCAAACTTCCACGATGAAAATTCGGTAGCATTTCTCCTTATTTTCATGGTGGAAATCAAGCAACGTTTCAAGTTAGGTGCGTCATAGCACACAAAACACTATTTTCACTAAGCTTTTGTTGTGAGAATAAGAATACGGCAAAAAGGATGCCCTATTTTCACAGTGATTATCTAGCAAAGTTTTGCATTTGGTGCGCTATGGCGCACTGGTAGGGTTTCACACTTATGTATTCGACATGCATTAATGTGTTTATACTAAGGCAAGCTAGGGCTCACTAAAGTATCAAAACACTGATGCATGTTGCATACACGAGGAAACCAATGTCACTAGCTGACATGTATAGAGGCAATCACATCGTGACAGTCATGCACACAATGTAGCATGAATATGCATCTACATTATAAGTCTTGAATGCATACCCACACCCCAAAGTCAAGAGCACCCATGATTAAGAAGGGGTTTCCTTCCTAACCACGTGTGTCCATCATACAAAGTACATGGCCATCTTTTTGCCAACATCCAGAGAGTATGGCCCAATGAATGCGGCCCAAGCAAAGTAAGAAAAAGGGAACCCTAATCTAGAAAGCTATAGACATGGTTCTAAAAGAAAAGGCTGAGAGAGAGAGAGAGAGAGAGAGAGAGAGAGAGAGAGAGAGGACCCTACAGAGAGGCTAAGCCTCCTAATCTACAGATCTTTGCCTTTTTTACTTGCATTTAGAAGTTGCACTTGTGCTTTATGCATGCATGCAACAAACAAAAGAAACAGAAGCAACAGACAAGCAGAGAGATAACAAAGAAGCATAGAACGCATTAAGCAAATAAACATGGCAAGCAAGCAAGCAAAGGATAGAAAACATGTAAGCAAGCAGACAAGGGAAAGGAGTATGCGAAGAAGCAAGCAAGCATGTTATCAAAAAAGCAAACAAAGAGAAGGTGTCCTCAAGGGACAAATGTGGGTTTGGATGTGGTGTCTACAGGTCCATTATATTGGAGTATAGGCAACACTTGTGCCATCAAGCAAAGTTCCTAAAAAGAACTCGGGATCTCGTGTACAAAGATAGGTGTGAACCAGCACGAGATCATGGGTAGGAACGATGCTTAATGACACAACAAGCACGCATAGACACATGCATGAACATGTAAACAAAGATGAAAAGATGCAAATAAAAGCAAGGAAACCACATTAGATGGCACAAAGCAAGGAAAGTGAGCAGGCACAAAAAAGACAAAGCATGCTATCACACAAGGATAAAACTATTCATATTATAAGGCATATACAAGGCTAACATGAAAAATCTTAACATGCAAAGGTAAGCAAAGGAGAGAAAGGAAAGTGGCAAGCGAGCCAACATCACTACGATGTAATCTCACCACATGGTTGTATCCAAACAAGCCACAAAAGGGGAAAGTATGCAACCAGATAGACAAAAGGCACAACAACCCAAGAAGGTTAGGCTAACAACATCAAAGCGATACAACATGCTAGAAAAGCAATAGACATGTTAGGAAATTATAAGAAAGCAATAAAAAGCTATAAATTAAAATGGGTGTATATTGCAGCTAAAAAGCTACATCTATACCCCTAAACCTCAAATTCAAGGTAGATGGACCAAGGAGAGGGAGATGAGAGCAAGAGCAGTACCTCTTAAAGTGTAGAAAAATGGAGAATCAAAGGGTTATGGGTGTTTTGGGAGAGAAATGTAGAGAAAAGAGAGAGAAAACTGCCTAAAAAAGATGCCTTAAGACCCCAAATTTCATTCCTATCAAATCCAAGAAGTTTGATGCTATTTTGGGCATTTTAGAGCATTCACATCAGCTCATGCATTATACACATCCATTTTTACATTAAAAACCTACTTTTTCTATTTTACACATCCACTTTTACAAAACACTCACATCAGTCTATCTATTCTATCCCTTCTTTTATTTAAATAATCAATTTTATCCATTTTTTTTATTATTTCTCCCAACCACCATTGGTTAATACGCGTGGTCTCTCTCTCTCTCTTCTCATTTTTTCTAATTTCTTGCTCTCTCTCTATAACCATCTCTCTACCCATCTCCATACCCACACATCACTCTCCCTCACAGCTCCAATCCCACCCCTCACTCTCCCTCACAGCTCCGATCTCACACTCACAGCTCCGACCCACACATCACTCTCCCTCACAGCTCCGATCTCACCCATCTCCATACCCACACATCAACTCTCCCTTACAGCTCTAATCTCACCTAGCTCCAACCCACACATCAACGAGCTCCGATCTCACCTAGCTCCGATCCACACATCAGCGAGCTCTGATCTCACCTAGCTCTGACCCACACATCAACTCTCCCTCATAGCTCCAATCTCACCTAGCTCCAATCCACACATCAACGAGCTCTGATCTCACCTAGCTCCGATCCACACATCAGCGAGCTCCGATCGTTCCAGTCAAGCTCCAATCAGGCTCCGATCTGTCTCTTTGTTGTTTGTCTGTGTGGGTTTGTTTGTGTGTGGGTGTGTTTGTGTGGATGAGTTTGTGTGTGGGTGTGTTTGCGTGCATCTGAGGAAAAGAAGATGAGTTTCTGAGGTAGTTGTACGTCAGAGAAGAGAGAGAAAAATTGGTGCGAATGAAAATCATTAAAATAATAAATACACGAGCTACAGTACCCGTGTAAATATACACGGGTACTGTAGCTCATGGAAATATATACATAATTTTACACATTTTTACACCCACTGATGTGGGTGTTTTTTTGCTCAAAATGTGTAAAATTTGCACTGTAGGTTTATTTTAGAAGAGTTTAGCTGATCTGATGTGAATGCTCTTATAGGCCAAAAAGTGCCTGACATGTGTACATTGGCATACAAACAATGCACATCGATGACGTTAGCATGACATAAACTATTTTGTCCTTTTCCACTTTTTCAATTCCAACTTTGGTTGCTTATTTGAAGGCCTTTTCGAACTCCAATTAAGTTGA
This sequence comes from Quercus gilva, assembly GCA_023621385.1. NCBI lineage: Eukaryota > Viridiplantae > Streptophyta > Magnoliopsida > Fagales > Fagaceae > Quercus > Quercus gilva. The sequence goes on along the minus strand of CM042476.1, from coordinate 54,807,852 downwards.
TTCTAGTGGAATTGGAAAGCTATAGATGTCTAGTTTCCAGAATACTTTACTTTTCCAAATCAGATGGTTGGATAAAAAGTTATGGCCTTGGGAAATGAGCTGATGCGCCCAGCATAGTTTTCAAGATATCTCAACCGTTTTAACTCCAATTTCAACCCATGAGCAGTTGTTTGAAATAGAATTTGATTCTCTTTGTAATGGAGTTGGTTTCCAATCAGTCCTAATGGTTAGATCAAAATTAGGGTTTCGGTTGCCTTTGGGAATCAATTTCGGGTCAAACTTGGTCAAAGTTGACAGAAATCTCTAATAACCTCTGGTTTGATGTAAAAACATGGAAAATGTTACTTTAGGATGGTTTTGACCAATTTTGAGCTTCGATCAACCTTGAATTGACCAAGGACATTTTGGTCATTTTGACCTAAAATGGCACTTTGAGTGCTTCGATGCTCGAACGGGTCAAACCATGATGAATTCCTTCATCCATAGCATTGCCTCTCTTACTACTAATAATTTGGCCACTCTATTATTTTTTATGGTTGTACTTTGATCGCCTTGTAGTATTTGATGTCTCATTTTATCTTTACTATTACAATGACAATAACCAGTATAGTTACCCTATTATTTCACTCCTAATATCCTTTTCTCTATGTCCATTAATTTAGATTGTACGTAACCTAACGTATTGTTGAGTGGAATCTAACTTGGATCAAGACAGTTTATTTTTAAAATTATGGACACGTGGCATTCAATGATTGGCATTCGTTGAAACCATTTTTCAGTAAAGTGAAATTACCCTCATTGAGACATACATACAAGTAGAATGAAAATCTTAGGTGTGCATTAGCCGTTAGGCTTGGAACTCAAAATCCCCAAACATAAAGCCCCTAACGCCCAACCGACAACCCAAGAGTTGGTGACCCTAAACTTGCGACTAAGACCAAGCTTGTTTTGAATGATTACCAAATTTTGGAAACCAAACTTGTGTTGAAGACATTCAACCCTTCTATTTTCTAATCTTATTTTAAGAAGAAACAATACATCAAGATGTTCTGCCTTCACTAACTTGTAAAAGCCTTGAACTATTTTTAGGCTCCCAAGCCCATAATAGTTCCAATTAATTACTTCCATTGCTGTCAACAGGCCTATGTGTAGCTATCGCTAATATATGCTCTTGGTTTACCATATTCCCATATTCACATCCTTCAAAATATTTATTTTCTTACCTTTTGCTTCCTTTGTTCTTTTCTCACTTAGGGAGTTCCTATCTTTCTCTTTTGAAGAGTATTATTGCCATTTGGGTTGTTTTGAGTTTCTCTAATTAGTAGGTTGTACATTGTATAACACGTGGCATTGAAAATAAAACTACAAAGTCTCTATGCTGTACATTGTGCAAAGATCTTCAATTTTTAATGCATTGCACTATCAAGTTGGTGTGATGAATATGAGAATCTTCGTGAATGCTTTTTTTTTTTGGGTGTATGGGTGCAAAGGAAGGGAAAATTAAATGCAGTCGCCACCTAGTTATATGGTCTAGGAACCATGAATATGGCGTCCTTTCGAGGAAGGACCTTTGATCTTACTACCAGAGTTTGGGTTCGGAGTTTAGGTACGCTCTTGAGAAGGTGTTAGGTACCCAAGATCGCCCAACCCTAAGGTTGGCCTACCATCATCGTGTCCTAAATCATAACCCTATTAAAAACCATTTAAATACTTGTATTCTAGACTCACACACAGACTAACATGCATCTAGCAAACAACATGGCATCTTTAACCCTAAACACATACTTATCCATCTATCCAAACAAAAGGGAGCCAAACATATAAAAGAGAACCCTAGCATTCATCTAAAAGAAAACAACAACTTAAACATGGGAGCAAGCATATCATCAAACAAAACATATCAAAAACAAAATGTTAACATATTAGAAACCTTAATCATACATCTAAAAACCCTAACACAAATGCATGAACATTGTTAATGCATGACTTACCCTTTACTTATCTCTCAGCAACACAGCACCTATGGCATTAATGCATGAATATGTGAATGAATGGCATAGCATTAAAACTAGGAAAACCCTAACCTAAACCCTGATCTAAACATGTGATAACAACAAACATTTGAAAGCAGAACAAAACAAACAAAGAATTAGGGTTTTTTGGGTAACGGCATCACGCACGCTAGAACAGGTCTGCATACGCATGAGTTCAGCCTGTGTGCGCAAGCTAGATCATGCGTACGTAGATCCTTACCCAGAAATCCTAATCAACACAGAAACAGAGCAAAAACCAAAAATGTAAAATCTAGCAACCTATCATGCTTAAAGACAGAAAGAAAACCTAAAACTAACCTAAACAAACAAATGTAAACATAAACAAAGCAAAGAAACATATTTAAAACAAAGATTAAAGAAAAAAAGAAAAAGAAAGGTTTTTAAAGCATACCTTAAAGCAAAAACTCCTAGGCTTGATTTTTGACCGTTCCTCTCAGTTAAATCTATCACAATTCAATGAAAAAGTGATTCGTAATCTTAAACTCAAAGGATTGGGACCAGAAAAGGTCCTAATCAAATAAAAAGAGACTTGAGGGTATTTTGTGAAAAAATCCATTTTGATTTACTATTTTCTAGTGAATCTTAGGTTTTTCCCGTGGGATTTCTGTGTGTTTTGAAAATGTACCATATAAGGCTTTCTATAGTTGAAAAAATGGGGTTTGGAATAGCCTCTAGAAGATGTGGGATTCATTCCAAACCTCAGCCATTATTGTAAAAAACTTATCTTTCTTATGCTTTTGAAACCCTAGTTGCGTACGCATGCTTTAGCTCGCGTATGCAAGCCGCGACCCACGTACGTATGCTGCGACCCACGTATGCAAGCTGAGGACTACTTTGGTCATTTTATTTTCAAAATTAGATTTTTGCTCATTCAAAATGTTATATTTTCCATTTTAATACTCTTCAAGTCAATTTAATATCTGATTGGACTCTAAGCTGGCTTTCGAACTTCGCCTTCAAAATAGGAACCATTATCAGAAATGATCTCTTAGGATACCCCAAAACCGACATATGATGTTGTTTTCTAAAATCCGACCCACATGCTTAGCCTTTAACACGGAGTAGGAGCCTGCTTCCACCTACTTAGTGAAGTAGTTAATTGCCACTAAAATGTACTCATGCCCTTTTGAAGCCTACTCTTCCAATCACATCTATGCCCCAAACTAAGAAAGGCCATGGATAAGTCATGCTATACAATTCACTAGGTGGTACATGGTTCAAGTTAGCGTGTGCCTAACAATCATAGCAACTTTTCACATAGTCCACACAATCGGTCTCCATTATACTGCAATAGTACCCCATCCTTAGGATCTTATTGGCTAACATCCTTCCATTCATGTGAGGGCCACAAATTCCTTGATGAACCTCTTCCATTACCCTTTCGGCCTCTTCTCTTTTCAAGCAACGAAGGTGCACACCGTCATAGGACCTTTTATAGAGTTGTCCCCCCACATAGGATGTATTGGGTTGCCATTATCCTAATGAATCAACGTTCTCTCTTGTCGGCACCATCTGTATATGCCCCTAGTTCCAACAACTTCATGATGTCATAGTACAATGGAGCTTCCTCTTTTTCTATGGCCATTATTGAAGCTTTAGTCTTCCTTCTATGCACTACCTCATAACTTTGTTCAATTTCCAAGGGTCGTCTATACTCCCTCGGGTATTTCAACCATGGAGGCTAAAGTAGCTAGGGCATCTGTAAAGTAATTCCAAGCTCTAGGGATGATTGTGTACTTGATCTTGTCAAAGGTTTTAGTCAAGTCTTCCAAGTATTGTTGATAAGGCTTCAAATGTTCTTCCTTCACTTTCAACAACTTCTGTGCTTGAGCTATAACCAAAGTTGAATTCCTAAAGACTTCGGCTTCTTTCACCCCTAAATCTTGAAGGGCTTCCATTCCGGTGATGCAAGCTTCATATTTAGCCATCTTGTTTGTTGCTTCAAAGTTCAACTTGATTGCCAAGGGTACCTAAGATCCTTCGGGAGTGACAAGAATACTCTTATCCCATTCCTAACTCAACATCCAAATAACTTCATCTAGAAAATCCTCTTTACCATCCTTCCCCTCTATGGGATTCTCAGCACAAAAATCTGACATGATGCTTCCTTTAATAGTTTTCCTAGACACATACTTCAAATCGAATTCAGCCAATAAGATCAACCATCTTAACAATCTTCCACTCAAAACGGGCTTCTCAAAAAGGTATTTCAATGGGTCCATTCTTGCTACCACCCATATTTGAAAGGGTAAAACAATGTGCCTCAACTTCGATACGAACCAAACAAGTGCAAAGCATGACTTTTCTATAGGAGTGTACCTAGTTTCATAATCATGGAATCTCTTGCTCAAGTAATATATGGCTTTTTCATTCTTCTCATCATCTTCTTGTGCAAGCATACTTCCAACCGCATTCCCTATGATGGAGAGGTATAGGAGTAAAGGTTTCCCATGTTGTGGAGGTACTAGGATAGGTGGGTGGAAGAGATATTCCCTGGTGAGTTCAAAGGCTTTTAGGAACTCATTGTTCCACGTGTGTGGTTCATTCTTCTTTAGGAGCTTAAAGATGGGCTCACAAGTGGAGGTGAGCTTGGCAATGAATCGACTAATGTATTGTAGTCGACCAAAGAAACCTTTGATCTCTTTCTCACTTTTACGTGGAGGCATCTCCAATATGGCTTTGATCTTGGATGGATTAACTTCTATTCCTCTATCACTCACCAGGAACCCTAACAACTTTCTAGCAGTAACTCCAAAGGTGCACTTTTGAGGGTTTAATCCCAATCAATATTCTTTAATCCTCTCGAAGAACTTCCTCAAGTTTGTGGTGTGGTTCTCTCTATCCTTGGATTTCACTATCATATCATCAACATACACCTCTACCTCATTATGCATCATATCATGCAGCAATGCTGTAGTTATCCTTTGATAGGTTGCCCCAGTATTTTTTAGGCCAAACAGTATTATCGTGTTACAATAAATTCCCCATTTGGTAGTGAAAGTAGTTTTGGTCATATCTTTAGGAGCCATCTTGATTTGGTTGTTTCTCGAAAAACCATCCATAAAAGACATCAAGACACTTCCTGCCATGTTATCCACTAATACATAAATGTAGGGGAAGGGGAAGTCATCCTTAGGGCATGCCTTATTCAAGTCTCTAAAATCCACACACATTCTTACCTTTCCATCCTTCTTAGGTACATGCATGACATTAGCTATCCACTCGGCTTGGTTTATGGGTTTGATGAACTCTACCTGTAGTTGCTTGGTGACTTCCTCTTTGATTTTTAAGAGCCATTCGTTCCTCATTCTTCTCAATTTTTGCTTAACAGGCACCATGTGGTCATAAGTATCAATGTGGTGTTAAGCTATCTTGAGGTCAATTCCAGGCATATCTGCATAAGACCATGCAAACACCTCTTGAAATTCTGTGAGGAGTTCTTAAAGATCTTTCTTTTCTTTTTCATTTAGAGTTGAGCCAATTTTAATTAAGCGTGGATTCTTATCATTGCCCAAATTAATAGTTTCAAGAGTTGGTTCCATAGGTTCAATTTTCTTTTCCACTTGTTTGTTAATTTCATTTTCAAATTCATTTGAATCATTTAAGTGCAGAATTTCAATGTTATAGGACACATCAAAGTAAGCCAAATAAGAATTCATCTTTTTGAAAATATTGAAAAGTACATTGGAACTTGCATTACAAGGCTCTTTCCCCATGTTCTTAGAAAACCCAACCCAAGTCCAATTATTAATGGGCCCCATAGTAGGCATGATGAATTTGAAAGGATCACTTGGCTCTTCATTGGTGATGGCGAACACGTCCCCACTCATCTTTATCATGGTCTTCATTGTTTCAGCATCCATGTAGTTCACCCAATCGACTTTTTCTTGCACTTCTTTGATTACCACAGTAGGCTTCTCCTTAAAAGTGAGTTTTTCATTAAAGAACATCTCCTAGCCCGAATGCACCCTTCCATTTTTTCCCACCCAAGCTTCGGGGAAACCACAATAGAGGAAGTCTCCTCCTTCTTTCACGAAATTCCCATTGAGAGTGTCATGGTTTTTTTTGATTCCGTCATAGCCTTCAAGGAATCCTAGACCCTTTCTTGGTCACTTGAGTCTTGATATTGAGGAATGCAATTACCCCTTTTCCTTCCTTTCCAAGGCCCATACTAGGCATATATCCCATGTTCTTCACCATTGCAATCAGCTCATGGCTACAATATGGGAACAAATCAGTAGCATACTTTTCATCCTTCAACCCATAGTCAGCCATGTTCAGGAACTCAAAGCCACTCATTCGAAGATCACTCCCTCCTTCCTCGAGTCTACAAAAAAATACCAGGATCTCACCATCTCCAAGCACTATGGCAATCCCTCATTTCCACAGGATCTTCATCTTTTGGTGTAGTGAGGAAAGGATTGCCCCATTAGGGTGAAGCCAAGCCCTTCCCAAGAAAAGGTTGTAATTTGGGGTGATGTCCATGACATGAAACTCCACCATGGTTTCCATTGGCCCAATCTTGCAAGAAGCCTTGAAGGTACCCATGACCTTTCTTGAAGTGTTGTTATATGCCCTTACGGTCAAGGGAGAAGGAATAATGGTCTCCATGTCTAGGCTAGCAGTGAGGGTGGTCCTAAAAGGATAAACATTCAAGACGGTACATTGTCAATAAGAACCATTAGAACCTTGGAACCCATGCATTCAATGGTGATTGGATCCTTCCCCTAGATCCCTACCAGGATGATCATCTTCTAAAAGGAATGGCTTGTAGTGCTTCCCACTCCTAGTGATATTTGCCACATTGTCCTCCAAAACTCTTTTCTTCAATTCCATCACCCCTTTAGGAAGTACTCCCTATATTGCCATCGCTTCATTTAGAACTTCATCCTCTTCATCCCATATTCCTTGGACTTTCACAGCATTGATATTGACATTTGTAGTTTCTATCAATTTCGAGTAATCCCATTCAACTTCATCTACCTGTACCAAAATTTTCATATAGAGGGGGAGCCCTATGGTAATCAGGAAAAGGGTTCTTTCTAATGTTGGGTTTGGTAATGATGTTAGGATTTGGGAGGGTTTAATTTTTTATGGGGTCTTGTATCTCGTGTTTAAGGTGAAAGTAATTGTCGGTTTTATGGTTAGATTTTTTGTGGTAGTGGCAATATTCATTGAGATTCCAAGAGGAAGGTATGGGATTAGGCATGGGTGTGGGCCTAAAGGCTTGATGAATCCTTTGGAATATAGGTTTTCATATGGTTGGGTAATGGTCATTCTTAAGTCGAAGAACTCTCGGCGAGCTTTCTTTAGGTAGGCAAGTGTTTGTTGGGTTATGATGACGTTCACATTTAAATGATGGAGACCAAGGCACCGCTTCGAAGGATCTCGTTCAAGTACCAATTAGGCCGGTTACGAGAGCACAAGCAAAGAAGTTCAAGGATGTACTCAACGGACTCATCTAAGAGTTTTGGGCTCAAGCAAATTCGTGGAGGCCCATTGAGCATGATCCACGTGGGTAGCAAAGAATCGTCACCTTGATTCAAGTTCTAGAAGGATCCGGTCAAGGCTAAGAATTGGCAAGAAATATTTTGGGCCTATTCTAGAAGGATCGTGATGCACGACACAATTTACTATTTAATTATTGCAATTTATTATTTTTGGTATTTTTATGTTAAAAAACGTTATTTTAGGTTTAGGTGATTTATTTCCTTGTTTTTAGGTACATTTAATGCTTTTTAGGTCAAATTTGATTCCTGATATGGTTAGGTATCAATTAGGAGTTTTTTTTAGAATATATCTTCTTGTCTGTCAAGTTTTATAGAGCCCTTAAATAGGCTCCTAAGTCTGTAAACGTTTTTGGATGACATTTTTGAATATTCATAAAAACTTGTGAGGTTTATTCTCTTTGGTTCTTTGAAGAACTATTCGAACTTATCGGGATTTCCCGTGGCGTTCATCTTGACTTATCAAACGGAGTTTCCACCACCGTTTGTGGCGTCTTCCTTATACCAAGGTTCTTGTTTGTCATAAACAACGGGTCGAGGTCTTCCATTCGAATCTGTCCATAGAACGATCTTGGGTTCCCTTTCGTTGTTGGGTCTCATTATTCTTGACGGGGTTCACATCAACGGGATTGGGTGCTTTAGTGGTGGTCCCCCCTCCATACGTCTTCTTGGTTAGAGGCTTGCTTTCCCCTTTCTCCAATTGTCCATTGTTAAGAGCATCTTCAATTCTTGTTCTACAGTCACATATTTCTCCAAATGAGCTAATAGGCGATGATAAAAGCCTACTATTGCAAACCGGAAGCAAGTTCTTGATAATCATGTTGATTTAGTTTTTCTCATTTGGCCTATTGACCATTCTAGATGCCTTGTTCTTCCATCTAGTCATGTATTCGGGAAACATCTCCCCTATGCCTTGTTTGGTAGTCTCTAAATCCCTTAGAGTCATATCAATCATGGTGTTGAAGATGAATTGGTCCATAAACAACTCCACTAGCTCATTCCACACCTTGGTTTTGCTTGTATCAAGGCTATAGTACCATCTTGATGCACCTCCCGTGATTGAGATGGGAAATGCATGCAAAGTTTGCCTCTCATCTAGCCCTTTCATTTCCACAATGCTTAGGTATCTTCTTATGTGTTGCTTTGGATCCCCAGTCCCATCAAATTTTTCCGCATTGCAAATTTTGAACTTGGGACGCAACACAATGGGAGCCTTTGAGCTTACTCTTCCCATGTTATAGAGGTAGTCATCCATCCCTTCTGCCTTATGGAAGGCAAGTTGCATCTTTTCCATCTTTTCCCTCATAGTTATGGTTTCTGTGGTGAGCTTCTTAAATTGCTTGTTCCTTTCATATTTCGCTATGTCCTTTTTGTCTCATTCCTCCACTTCCTCCTCATCATCGTGAATTTCCACATGTGTGGATTTCTTAAGCCTAGATTCTTCCAGCCTAGTGAGGCGTCCTCCCATTTTCTTAAGAGCTTCTCCATGTTCATCTAAAGCCTTAAGGATCTTTTGTGTCATTAGGTCTTTCGAGGAGGTAGCCATTGTCTCTTGGGGATTTTCTTCTTCTTGGTATGTATCCTCTATCTTGATTAAGCGCCTTCCTTTCTCTCAAATCCAAATGGAGTGGGGACGTGTTTTCTTGACTTTAGCGATGCAATGATGCTTGAAAAGAAGCCCCATTAAGTTCATCTCCCAATTAAAAGGTTCATTTTACTCTTTAGATGTTCTTGGAAAATTCTTAAGTTCATTTTAATGAAGGCCCAATTACAATATCACTCCTTTTCCTCTCATGGATCCTTGCCTCTTGTTTCACTGGGCTTTGGTCCATTTACAATAAGGCTTTCACCCTACTCTCATGGGCTTCATTAGAATGTACTTAGGAATCTTCAATCTTTTGTCTCAAACTTAGGCCTACAATGTATTCATCACCTTTGGGCTTTTCATTCTTTATTCATTATTTCATCACTTTTTTTTTTCTTGAAATAGCCCTCTAGCTAGAATATTTTGTAGCCTTCCTTTCAAAGTCCTTGAAGTTCTCATCATTGTGGGCCTTAGCATGCAATAAGGAGGCCAAAGATTAGGGAAGTTCATATCGGCTTTGTAGGATTTTGGATGCTAAGTCCATAGCGTATTTGTTACCTTAGGCCCAAAGTCCTCTTTTTCAATAGGGCTTTTTCCATTTGGGCCTATAATAGCAATTAGGTTATGGTCTTATGAACCTTTCAAGTTAAGATATACCTTTGGATTTAGGGACAAGCCTCTTATATGTGAGAATTTCTTTTCTTTTATCCCATAAAATCTTTGGGTATACCATAACTTTAGAGTCATCCCTCCCATTTTCATACCTTTTATTTGTCCTTTGGGATTAGGTGAACACATGGTATATGATTGAACAAACAAGAGATATATAAAGGGCACCCTTCATGGTAGGATTTAGGATCTCTCTAGTGTAGGTAGGCTCCCTAAGGCTAAAGGGACAAATAAGTAGATCACTAACAACTAGGTAGGCTATGATTCCAACCAAGGGCCGAAGTAGACCTCATAGTGGATTGGTAGCAAACCTTTACGTACTTAAGACTCATTATAGGCGATGACACCGGTTGTGAGTTAGTGGGATGAATTTCGAAAAATTTGGGCCTGAATGGAGCCTTCCATCTTCCCACTTATCACCAACCAAGGTTAAGGGACAAAGAGAACAAGTGATGTGTGTGCAAAACAAGTATTGAAACAATTTTTATTAAAGTTAAGACATAAGACACGTAGGAATTAAACTCACCATCCCCAGTGGAGTCGCCACTGTGGGCACAAGGGAAGGGAAAATTAAATGGAGTCATCACCTAGTTATATGGTCTAGGAACCATGAATATAGTGTCCTTTTGAGGAAGGACCTTTGATCTTACTACCAGAGTCTGGGTTTGGAGTTTAGGTATGCTCTTGGGAAGTGTTAGGCACCTAAGATCGCCCAACCCTAAGGTTGGCCTCCCATTATTCAGTTAGGATTAGACGTAAACCCAAGTGTTTACGCCCTCCAATGAGCTAGTGCCACATCATCATTTTACCAAAATATGAATACAACTCACGCACAATAACAGCTTACAATATCAGATTCAAAACAAAATTAAAACTCAACCTTCCTCCTCACGTTCAAACCTAACCTCCATAGCTCCACCCCACCCCACCACACATGCTGCCACAAAAGCCGACAGAGTCACATCCGGAGTAAAAAGAAAACACCAAAGCCGCCACTCCACTGAGTGTAATTTACATACCAAAAAAAAAAAAAAAAAAAAAAAAAGCCATAAGACTCATCTTTCTAGTGCTCATCTCAAAGAAGTAACCAAACCCAAAAATCTATAAACACCAATATCAATAACAAAACAAAAACCCATCAGCTTGTTTCAACCCAAATGACAAAATATATAAATTAAAACAAAAATGATAAGGAAGATGGCCATGGTACTGGGCCCTTTGTTCAAGATCTGATGGATGTTGTATTTTTTTCAAGCCACCTTGTAGACTCTCACTAGGCCTCTGATAAGTGAGAGTTTGAGGTTATGGGTTTGATCTTTTTGAATGATTTCAAAGAGAGAAATGAGATGATTTTGGGTTTGAAAGTCACATTTTATGGCTCAGGTGATGGCGTAGTAATAAAGCTCCACCACGAATTTTGATCCATGGTGATTCCAATGGTTTGTGAGGCAAAGTGGAGTGGAGATCTGGTTTGAATGGGAGAGGAGTACTAGATTTTGTTTTCTTTTTGTTTTGTTTTGTTTTTATTTATTTATTTTAGATCTGATATTGTGAGCTGGTATTGTGTGTGAATGTTTGTATTCATATTTTAAAATGCTAATGTGTCACTATTTTATTGGAGGCGTAAACTCTTGGTTTTACACCAAGACCAGACCAAATGTAACTCCATTCCTAAACCTATGTGAGATAAAATTAGAGATATGATTAGTGTGCGTTTGGATTGGGGTTGAAAATTAAAATTATTTTACTATTCAGCTTATTTTTGCTACTATTTATAAGCTCCAACGCACTTTTTGGTACTATTCATGGATCTCACTGTACTATTTTAACTAACTTTTACCTTTATCTACAGTACTTTCAACAATAAGTTTTCAGTTTTAGCAAAATAAGCAGTATCTAAGTACACCCTTAGTCGCCTTGCATAAGCAGTATCTAAACACACCCTTAGTCGCCTTGCATATTGTATTGGCTACTCTTATTCTCAATTTTCTCTTTTTTTAATTTTGGTCTGAAACACTTCTACACTTTTCTCATCTCACGGGATCTTTATCTTAAGGGACTAGTGGGAATAATAATAATAATTATTATTATTATTATTGAGATGGGTTCAAGTTACACCTAGTGTAACTTCACAAGAGTTACACATTTTGTGAATCATTGATTACTATTATATCTAAGGGTCAAAAACACTCATAGTAGTATCATTATTACTCCCTAGAAATTAGTGATTTAGGCATTAACTCTTCTTATTAGAGGAAAAAAAAAAAAAAAAAACCCACAGCATTAACTTTTTTTTTTCCGTCCATATCATCATCTTCTTCCTCTTGTCTTTCTCTTTTGCACTATACTTTCAGGCCTCCACCATTCATATATATATATATATATATATATATATATATATTAACATTAAGAGTTCATTCTGAAGAACAAAAAATAAGATTAAAAAAAATGGGTCCATTTTAAGTTAGATCATTTTCTCCTTTTCTTCCTCTTATTTTACGTTAAGATTATTTTTGGACGCCCAGATTACTTACTAAATGTTAAGTGAACGAAAACTGAAAACTTAGATAATAAGAAATAACTGCTACAAAACCAATGGTGTAGATCTGATCTTATTTTTTTGTTCTTTGGAATGAACTCTTAATGTTAATATATATATATATATATATGAATGGTGAAGGCCTGAAAGTATAGTGCAAAAAGAAAGACAAGAGGAAGAAGATGATATGGACGAAAAAAAAAAAAAAGTTAATGCTTTTTTTTTTCCTTTTAATAAGAGGAGTTAATGTCTAAATCACTAATTTTTATGGAGTAATAATGATATTGCTATGAGTGTTTTTTGATCCTTGGATCTAGTAGTAATCAATGGTTCACAAAAGGTATAACCCTTGTAAAGTTACATCAGGTGTAACTTGAACCCATCTCATTATTATTATTATTTATTTTTAAATTCAATAGTTGAGAGAGGCAAATTTGAATCATTGACTTTTTTTGTTGAAAGTACAGGGTGTGTCTCAAACCCAACAACTTCACGAAGCCAATTGCATTCGACACCTCAGGTTGATTTTCATGAATTGGTGGGTTGGATTAGGCTAAAATTTTATTTTGAGCCTTAGGGTTGGATGAGGTTTGGGTTTATAGTTATTTCAATCGATATGTTCCACAATGTATATAAGTTTATTTTATTACCCTTATTTTAATTGATTTTGGTATTTTGACAATTATTTTTGATTAATTTGAAAATTTTGAATGTAGTTTAACCCTATTATATGAATTATAATAATTTATTGAAAGAAGTGTTCAAATAATTGATGAAACTTTTTTTTTTAGAAGACATGCAATATGCATACATAACCCATTGATCGGATTCTACCACTGTGATGAGTTGAGCTGAGTTGAGAATTTCTCAACCCAACAAGGTCATGTTGGGTTGAAAAAAACTTTCTAATCTAACCCGACCCGACCCATATGAACCCCTACAAGAAGGTTTCTATTGAGCTTGTTGAGCTATAAGGCTCATGAAGAGTCTAGTGGGAGCTTATCTTTCCTTGTTTATGGGAAATCAGAATGCTCCATGAAGATCTTTTGCGTAAAATAAAAAAATAAAAAATAAAAAAAGATTTTGACATATTGTACGTTCACCTTATCATTTCTTATTTCTTGCAGAAATTTTTATTTGAAAGATAATCGCAAAATTGCAAAGGTGTCATATCTTTACATATTTGTCTGGCACAAAATTGCAATTACAGATATGTCGAAAAGATTAACGCATCAGCTTTGATTAATGTAAAGCCCCCCCTTCAGCTTTCCATAGTAAAAGTCCAAGCAGGTGGATACGTCATACACACAACAAATTACAAATAGAGTTAATTCTAGATAGAAGTCACTTATCAACCTAATAAAATACAGGACTACACATACATTTGTACCTACAATACCAAATATCAAGTCCCCTGCTCTTCCACAAGATTATGGTTCTTTGAAATAGGTATGAGGTCATGCTGTAGGTATTTAACTCAACTATCTTCCAAAATGATCACCAGACCAGTTCTTTCAAGTTCAAATGAGCAACAAAGTGGAACACATTTTCTTCAAGAGGTGCAAGGAAAATTCGTATAGCATAACTGGAGTTAAAAAGTTTAATGCATCTAGTAAACATAGCACAAGGTGCCTGCTTCCTCGTTAAAAAGAAAGGAAAATGGGTGATTGGATATACAAATGGCCAAATGGTTTTGATATGCTCACAAAATGTATAATTGCCAAATCAAATCTTCCTTTCTCTCCCGAAAGCATTTTCCAAATCAATCTTACCTGTGAAACAAGATGGTTACCAGTTCTATGCCACAGCCTTAACCATTCAAACAAGATGATCAACAGTCAAGAAATAACTCCCCACAATCACGAATGATGCAAATCCACAGCGAGCCATCCGCAACCAAATTCCGCGGAACAAGAGATTCCTATCTGAAGGATGAATCCCTGTAACTCTCTCGAACCTATTCCCAGGTCTTCTCCATCCAAGAAGGTTCCTTTCCATAGAGACATACTAAAACCAGAAAACCCGTAATCATATTATTACTCTTAACAATAGCTAGTTATATATATATATATATATATATATATATATATTTTTTTTTTTTTTTAAGTACGAATAATAGCTAGTTATATGCTCTCATTTAACTTCAAAAACAAGGGAAAATGCACGTCTTAAAGAAAGATATTATTGTTGCAACCTGAAAATACGTACAGTCATGGTCAACAAAACACAATCCTCCAAACTGCCATAACCTAGGCTTCGATGCAATTTGAAATCTATATATCCAAAACAATGATAGTAACATCAGCTGGATCAAAACAATATTTGTTATTGTTTATGGACTAGAATACATTTCTTCTATATTTGGTAAGAGAGGGTGGAAAGAACGAGGGATGGGGATGGAGAGAGGAGAGAAGGTGAAAGATGGCAAAGTGATGGAGTACTCTCCCTTATGTTGCTTGGAAAGAGGGAAAAAAAAAAAAAAAAAAAAAAGATTTTTTCTTTTGGTCCGAAGAGAAAGAAAAAATGATCAAGAAAATAAAGATATACCATTAGCCAAAATTTAAAGGGTTTATCATGAGAATAAAATTGAAATTTCAAAATTTTTCTTGAGAGCCCATCTTTCTGTTATCTAATCCACCCACACTAGGATTGATTGATTTTGTTGGGCCCATAAGGGTTTGGTCCCCCTGTGCAAGCACAAACAAACACATACACACACAAGGATGAGGATAGATGACATTTCTGATTAAACTAATTTCTCAGCACAAAAAGCACACATTGAGCATCATATTGCATATGAATACTAGTATTGCATGGTATACAATAAAGGAAATGAAGTCACATGGCAACAAATGAAACAGACACCATTTTCTCAGTATCAAGTGGTAGGTAAATATAATCAGGATGTTTGTAGTATAATCAAGGAAGTATAGAAACTGTTTCAATAATAAGTAACATACCTTGGGCAGCACAATGCATTGTGTTCGGGTTTTTGCAGTGTCAAAACAATGAGATGCTGCAGCAGCTACAGAACCAGAAAACCCAGCTGCAAGACTAACAGCTAAAGGAGACAGTGGCCCAATTTCTTCATCTGACCTAAGTAAGAGCAATTTCACTTCAGGAAAAAAGGAAACATGACTTGACAAAAATTTCAGATATGGATGCTACTAAATGAGGGTTAGACATCTTATGTAAATAATCAGATGATTCCTGAAATCTTATCAGGGAAGAAAATTGAGAAGTTACTTTAACCCAATGGTGCAATAGATTCAAAATAAAAACCCAATGGTGCAATAGATTCAAAATAAAGTCTAAGTGGTGGTTTGCTCAAGTTGTCACCAACTAGCAGATTACTCGGATGCTGGTCAAATGGTCAGATGAGAACATCAAGGATCACCTCAAAAACTCAAAAGGAACCAATATGACCAAATATAAATGAGTTGGCCAGGTAATCACGCTAAATCAATAAATTTTGGAAAACCACAACCCAAAATTTAAATTCATGAGTTAATCATAAGTCTCTAACGATACATGGACACATGCACCTCATGTCCATGCTAAGATTCCACGGTAAATGAAATGTTTCAAACAGATTACCACAAACACAAGCATAAACAGCACATGTACATTCTCAAGTTACAGTTTACAACCCATGAATTAATGTTGGAATCTTTTATGATGGGTAGTAAAAATTCTTTGTACTTTATAAATCAGGGCAGACACCCTAAGAAAACCTAATAAGGGAAGCAAGAATGAATAAGCAAGGGAAATAAAAATCTAAATGTAACAGACCAAGTATAACAAACAAGAAACAGATAACATTATCAAATAAAAGATCAAAAGAATAAAATTGAGACTAACACATAACACATCAGCAAGCTAGCATAAGATACATATTTAAAGAAAGCAAAAGGCATTTTTAATTATTTTCCTAAATCAACACACGCACACACACACACACATTAATTGCCCAAATTTTAGGCTTCAATAAAGCTAACATCAGTTGCATGCAGGAGAAATGTGTATCCAGTTAAGCGAAACATGCCACCAGCTTCCAACCAGACAAGGCCAGAAGATGGCATGTAATGCTTCAATTCAGATCACAAAGTGTTTTACAATAATACATTAATTGGAGAGTTCAAAAAATATGTTTCTCAAATCCTTACAGTCTATATACTTAATGAAAAATATTTTCATATAGTATAAAAACTAATCTATAAAATGTGCACGTGCAGACAGGTCGTGATCCATGTCTGCACGTGATCCATTTACAGCAAGTCCAGACAAGAATAGATACTTGGAGACTAACTTTAACATGGTGACGTAAATGGAATTCAATCTCTACATCATACAAGGGGTTAAAAGATGCTCAGCTAAGTGGACTGTTCAGCATCAGTTCCATTTTCTTTTTTTCTCTTAAATCAACCTATTTGTTCACCAATCAAATGTTAAAAGCAATGACAAGATACCAAAGATGAGTAGCTCTCATAAGAAAGAGCCAGAAGTGAACACATAAAAAGGGAGTGCCCTGGAATTAAATCTCAAGACACAGATTACTGAGGGATGAATTTTAAACCTGGGCAAAGGATCCATTCCAACTGCTTTCCAGTCAAGCATTGCTCGGTGAAGAAATTGCCAGCTAGAAAAGAATATGCCACTGAAAACGGAATCTCGAACAACTCCTGACCGAATACCTCTCCATAATGCACTCCATCCTTCCAAAGAGATGACATCCAATGGCCTACTAACATCACAGACAGATGGTGGCCTCCCAGACCCAGTAATCATCCATGGGTACTCCTGTAAAGCACCCATCATATTGGGATGTTTGGTTGCTAGGGTGGACAAAAGGCTTACAGATTGGTTCAGTGCCCTCTTGTCGGGAGAGAATCCATGTAGTAATCTTGCAATCAAAGGTGAACCAGTTCCCTTTTCTGTAACAGAGGTTGAGGTTGGAATGCGAGAAGCAGATTTAACCTGTTCACGAAGTTTAAAAAGTTCAAATGGAGAGCTTATGAGTGATTCTGCAGCACCAGCTACAATGCCTGCCATAAGGGCCTCAGAGACATAGACAAAATTGTCTTCTCGACCATCTGCCAGGAAAAAAACTTTTTGTCAGAGTTAGCAAAAATAATTTCAGCAATATATAATTTATAAAATCCACATGCATGCCCCAAATTTGGAGAACTATTCATAATTAGAAGATAATATTGTGCATATATAGAAGGATAATTTTAAAGCAACAGATTATTTAACTAAAATAGGGAAGAATACAATTTGGTTCATAATTTACCGTGAGATTTGATGAGGATAATTTTTACGGATTTTAATAGGTTGTTCTCTTTCAAGGTTGTGTTTGATTTAAGATTTTCTCTTAAACCAAAAATAAAATAGAACCATACAGGATACACCATTTACAAAAGATTATGGATTCAAACCCAGACACACTTAATTTAGTGCCACTTTTACAAGAAGATCAAAATGATGATTGGGAGGCTTTTGCTGACCCTATATGAAAGATTTATAAGTAAGCAGGTAATGGAGCCTACGGTACAGCATTGAACACATATTGAAAATTCAAGGATTTTGAAGAGTGTAACATGGAATCAGTTTATTGGAGGAAATAGGTTCCCCAAACAAACTTATCCCAATATCAAGTGAAGGAAGTTTAAACCTATCCCATAAAACATTTTGGAGTTCCGTTCTTGCCAAATGCACCATAAGAAAATGTGGTACAGCCCTCCACAAATCTATGCTTCAATGTCTACCGAAAGGACCTTGCCAACTTATAAATCAGTAACACTTTGTGGCATAACCCATAGAAGACCAAACAAAGCCCACACCATTGACAATAACTCAAAAGCAATGGGACAATGAAGAAGAAGATGATTCACTGATTCTCCACTCTTTTTACATGTATAGCACCAATCTACAACTGCAACACCCTTATACCATAAGTTCTCAAGAGTCAAAATCTTACCTAAGGTGACAGTTCACGAGAAGAAAGCAACCCTAAGAGGGATTATTGAACGCCACACAAGTTTCCAAGGGGAAAGAGTGTCAGGAGTCGAGGAAAGGGAGAAGTAGTACTCACACACTTTAAAACCCTTATTCCTTGCCAGTTTCCAACAAAGTTTGTCATGTCCCTCACCATTAAGAGGCATAGAATAAATTAGATCCAAAAAAGAGTTAAATGTTCCAATTCCAAATCTTGTACAGCCCTAGAAAATTGAAGATCCCAGTGAAGCCTCTCATTAGGAAAACACATAACATCCGCAATAAAGGAATCCTTATTACAACTAATGCTATAGAGTTCCAGAAAGGCCTCCCGAAGAGTACAACCCCCACACCACACATGATGCCAAAATTTAATTCTATTACCAACACCAACCTTGAATTGAATGGATTTAGAAAAAGCTGACCAGCCTTGTCTTATGGTTCTCCAAAGGCTAACACCATAAGGATCCAAAACTCCTTTTGTAAACTAGCCACCCCAATCCAAAACTCCTTTTTTATTATATTGTTTCTTATTTGTTGTAAACTTAGAAGCTCTACTTAAAGGCTCCAGAAAGACATTAGGGGACATGTTGAATTTGATAAATAAAGTTGAATTGGAATATTCTCCATAAGGTTGGGGGTGATTCCAAGTTAACTCCAGGTGGGGATGCCTATTGGGTTCAGGTAGCAGATTATAGATTTTTAGGAAGAAGCAGGGTGAACTTGCTTAAGAACTGAATCTGCTAGTCGCCAATCTTAACCAGAGGTACGCCTAGGGTCTTGCTGATGGATCAGGTCATATCTTCATACTGCGTCACTCAGTACAGAAGCTTGATAATGCTGACAACAAGGAGATGGTTTTATTTTAAATTGGTTTATTTGAGGAGCACTTTGGTATTCTGTAATCATCCATTGAGTCTTACTTTCCGTTTTATTATGTTATTTGATGTTTGTGTGAAGCAATCCTAATCCAAGGTGAGCTTCTTAAAAAATATAGGTGTGATGCCCAGAAGCCTATTTTCTTGATGCAACAATTTTTTTATTTAAAGTATTATTCATGGGTATTAGAGAAGTACTGTTCACAACTGATCCTTAATCTTTTTGTGTCTTAAAAAATGTGACTATTTCATTCATTCTACAATAGTCACATCAAACATAACAAGACAAAGTTCTAAAATCCAATGAGTGCTTCTTGAACCAATTCCTCCTCCCAAAAAAGAGATCAACTACTCTTCAATTAACACCCATTGAATCCCTAAAGCTCTAAAGACTAGGCTCCATAAGACATATGCAACATCACAATGGATCAACAAATGATCTATCGCCTCCCCATTACACCAGTATTTGCAACACCAACCAGCTAAAGAGAAACCTCAGTTGAAAAGATTATCGCAAGTAAGAATCTTCCTCCAGGCTGCTATCCAAAAAAGAATGAGACCTTTATAGGATTCTTAACACTAATTAGTCATTGTACCTAGAATAGCCTCATAATAAGTAATGTTTGCCTTCTCTTGCTTTCTTTTACCTTGATCCATATTCTTCTAAATTATTATCCACAACAAATTTTCCATTTCATCATAAATAAATATGCACTAGGTGCTTCTCAAATCCACTAGAACACTCTCTAGACTTTTCTTAAGGGGTGAAGAGATGATAATTGAGCTAGATCCCATTAACATCCCAAAGAGGACATGTTAAAATCCATCCATCAAGAATTTTATCATAACATGATCTACATTTCTCAAACATATCAAATCTAATAATTCCTTTAACAAAATTTCTTTTATGCGAACTTAATGGCTATAAGTTTTTCTAGCCAATGAGCATTGATTCAAAAAACACTTCTTTCTCCCTTAAAAATGGGTGTAGTGTGAAGTTTTGGGTTCAAAACTCATTAGGTACCTTTTTTTTTTTTGATAGCCAATAAAACTTTTATTCAAAATTGTTGAACATCATGTTCACGATGATGAACATTTCGATCAAGAAAAGATACAACAAGTTCAAAAATTTAACCTAATAGAGAGTAAGAATTCAGAAATGGAAAGACAATTCGTAAACCCCCAAACACGCACCCACTGAAACAAAGTATTGAGGAGAAGAGCTTTTAAGAGATCTAAAGGTCTCTCATTGTCTTCAAAGATGCGTGTATTACGCTCCTTCTAAACCAATCACATTAAACATGCCGGGGACCATTTTCCATATGGTTGACAGGTGCTTACCAAACCAGTTTCTCCAAGCAAAGAGGAGAGAGCAAATTGTCTTTGCATTACAGATTGAATCCTGAATACCTCGAAAATTGCACTCCATAATGCATGAGAAAACTTGTAGTGGAGTAGAAGATAATCCACAAATTCCCCATCACAATCACATAAACAACACCTATTAACCAAGGACGGACACTTAACTAGATTATCAATGGTGAGTATCCCATCCCTAGTTGCTGTCTATAAAAAGAAAGACACTTTTAGCACCTTCGCACACCAAATACACTCCCAAGGAAAAATCTCAGTGAGAGGATCAGATAACAACTTATAGTAAGAGCGCACATCAAACAACCCCATCTTAGTCAACTTCCAAGTCAAATTATCATCCCCCTCACCCCTTGGCATAGAAGAATAAAGAAACTCAATGAAAGAAAAAACATTTTCTTGCTCCCAATCCTGAGGAGCTCGACAGAATTGAAAATTCTAGCTCCTACTTCCCCCTTCTAAAGTAGATACAATGAGATCAGAAATCCAAGCTTCTTTAGACAAAGAACGAGCAAACAGATCAGGAAAAAGCTCCTTTAAAGGAGTAATCCCACACTAAGGATCATGCCAAAAACTAATACGATGACCCTCCCCCACATTATACACTTATCTAACCAAAGAATTTATTTGCTCCTTCTCTAATGCTCTTCCACATCCCACACCCATGAGTACCTCTTACAATTCTAGTGCACCAACCTCCTCTAGCCTCTCTAGCCACACCATACTTGGTTGCTACAACCTGAAGCCATAACCTATTAATTTCCCTCCCAAAATGCCATAACCACTTACCAAGCAAAGCTTGGTTAAACAAAACAACCCTCCGGATCCCCACACCACCTTCCTCCAATGGCAAACAAACCTTCTCCCAAGCAACCAAAGGACATTTAAAAACATCCTCAGAGGCTCTCCAAAGAAAATTCCTTTGAATCTTTTCTAATCTAGCTGCCACTGCTTGGGGGATAGTAAATAGGGATAAAAATAGGTGGGACGACTAGAGAGAGTACTCTTTAATAAAGTAAGCCTACCACCTTTTGATAGATATAGGTGTTTCCAACCAAAGAGCCACCTCTCCATCTTTTCTATAATAGGGTTCCATATCAATGAATCCTTATAATGGGCTCCAAGTGGCATGCCCAAATAAGTCATGGGCAAGCTACCCACCTTGTAGTATACAGCTCATGCTTGTGCTCTGTATTGGTTAATTGAAATTCATATGTAAAATTACATGACGAGTTTTTTTTTTTTTTCCTTAACTTACAAGATTATGGTAGATCATTAAAAGAATTAGTATAAATAATGAAATTTCAAATTTTTTTAGGTAATATTTTTTTTTTTTTTTGATAAATAATAAAGATATATATTGAAGAACACTACCTTGTGCAGAAAAACATAAGGCAAAGAGAAAAATACAAAGGGAAAAGAAAGAGAAAAAAGAAAAAGAAAGGAAAAGATACTAAATACACAGGAGAGAGCTAAGGAACATAGGGAGAGAATCACTAGAGGTGAGTCCCCAAGCCCTAGACCAGTCAAACAGAGAGCCACTGAAAGAAGCCAAAAGCTGGTCATCCGAACTTTCCATGTCCTCAAAAGTCCTCCTATTTCGCTCCCTCCAAAGACACCACATCAAGCATAAAGGAGCTAAATTCCAAATGCTAGACAAATGCTTTCCAGGCCAATTCCACCAACCAAATAGAGTATCCGCAACCAATCTTGGCAAGACCCAAGAAAACCCAAAAGATCTAAACACCAAACTCCACAACCGATAAGCCTTACCACAATATAGTAACAAATGATCCACCGTCTCCCCATTACTACGGCACATGATACACCAATCGACAAAAACCATCCCTCTACCCCTCAAATTATCACCTATAAGGATCCTATCCCATACAGCAATCCACACAAAGAAGAAAACACGCCACGGAGCCTTAACCTTCCAAACACCTTTCCAAGAAAAAATAGTGGGCAAGGGACTTCTCAACTTATAGCAAACCTCTTTCAAGCGGTTTGCCAACACCTTAGCCAAAATCTTGTAAACACTCCCCACCAAACTAATAGGTCTAAAATCTCAAATATTGGCACCATTCTTTTTAGGGATTAAGGCTATGAAAGTTGCATTAAGAGATTTTTCAAACTTACTGTGATGTTAAAGCTCTTCAAACACAGCTAAGACATCTCTTTCCACAACTCCCTAACAATGGTGAAAGAAAGCCAAAGAGAAACCATCAGGACCTAGAGCTTTATCTCCTTCCAACTCTTTGACAACTCGAAGAACCTCATCCTGTTCAAACCTCCGTTCAAGCCAGTCCCTCTCCAACCCCTTAATCTGATCAAACTCCAAACCTTCCACAAAAGGCCTCCACTCCTCTGTCTCCTTGTACAAGTTTTTATAAAATTGTACAGCTTGGTCTGCCATCTCGGATTCGTCCTCATAGGTAACCCCATTCACCTCCAACATACTAATATGATTATACCTTCTCCAAGAATTGGCCACCTTGTGGAAAAATTTGGTCTTGTTATCTCCTTCCTTAATGCAAAGCATCCTCGATTTCTGTCTCCACGAGACTTCTTCCAATGAGAGAAGGTTCTATATTTGAGATCTCAACATAGCCCTCTCACCTAAGCTTAGGTAATATAATTTTAAACAAAATACTCCCACCACTTTGGGATGTCCCAAAATAGTCTTATTTGTTTGAAAAGTCAATTAACACAATATTGATGATTTTTCTAACTTACACTCTACTTTATTTAAAAAGACAATAGCTGCTTCTAGAAATAGAATAGTGCAATGATATGGTTTTCATGCTTATTTCCAATTATGATATGGAGATAGACACGCCACATGCATATGATAAACACTAAGTAGGCACTAATTGATCAACCAACCTTCACATATAAGACAAATTTAAATACACCATATACATAAAGAAAACTCAAGTGGTACCTTTATAAAAAGCCGTCAATATTTCATAGATCCCAAAGCGAGCTCCCAAACCTAAAATTCTCCCCGAAGCCAACCACCCAAAACCACTGTACAAACCTATAATGTTCACGACAAAAAAAAACTTCACTTAATATATAAGAGTTATAAAGAAAAGTGGAAAGAATACATAACTTAATTTTAACAATAGAAAAAGAATGCACGAAGAGAAAGGAGTAAGGAGAAGGGAAAGTATATTTTAAAACAGCAATCCTTGATAAACTACCACTAGCCCCAAAAGTTTAAGAATATAAGAAAATGCTACTTTAATCACTTAAACATTATTCTAATGCTCTCCCTTAATAAGTGGGGTCCAAGTAACACATGAAATTTTTAACTGAGGAGTCCTTGCTCTGATACCATAATAAACTATCAATAGTCCCAAAAACTTAAGCTTATAAAATAAGATGAATTTAATCAGTTAACTATTATTCTAACAAACTTCATAATTATAAGTATTGTACTGCTCTTGCACTTTCATCATGTCTCATTCAAGTGTTCCCCTAGTTTCCTGTTGCATCTCAATTCTCATCAAAACTATTACAGCATCGATGGGATTAATCCTCTGCCATGAAAATCTAATCAAATTCAAAAACTACAGAACCTGTCCTTAGTGCAATACTACAAAGAGAAAACAGTACATCATTTTTTAGAATGGTTCACAGAATCACATGTTGAGCTTTACTTGTTCATCAAATTCTCACATTGTGGTTTGAAACCAAAAAGGCTAGAACAGCACAATGCACATCCTCCACAAAATCCAACAATAATTTTTAAGATGCACTTGTCAACCGATTGAAAATGGATCTCTCTCTCCCTCTCCACCACCCGTACATGCATGCAAATTTATCAGGAGGGAAAATAAATTTCGCATCAAAAAAAGGCAAAAAGAGTTTTTCTTTTTAGTTTTAATAAGCAACCATCATTTTATGCTCCTTCAAATTTCAAAAGACCCCAATTTAAAAATTCTATACCAGAAGTCATATTACAAACATCAAAAATAATAATGAAACCAAAATTTTCACACAATTCATAAAGAGCATCCTGATATGTACAACACCGTATCCCATTAAAAAGAGAGTTAATACAAAAATTAAAAGAGTCACCCGAATTTCCAGATAAAGATCGAACTCTATCTAAAACCTGAGCAGGAGTCAATTGTTTACCGGGACCTGAACCAACCTGTTCATGAAATAGAGAGATGAGGACTTGGCTAGAAGCAGAACTTAAGAATGAAACGTTATAAAAACTTCTATGAAATGAACATGGAGGAAAAGACAAAGAACCTGGACAAGGACTTTGATAGTGTCGAGAGGGTAAGTGAGAGCAGTGCCTAATGTAACCGAAGATGCCGCAGCAATGGCATGGGTTGCAAACATTTTGTTCTTCAACAAATCTTCCATCTAATGAAACATTTAACAAAAACATCTCCCATCAAAGATGGCATGGGTTGCAAACATTTTGTTCTTCAACAAATCTTCCATCTAATGAAACATTTAACAAAAACATCTCCCATCAAAGACAGGCATTGCTTTAAAGGTGTGAATTTGGCAACATAGAACGAAAAAAAGTAGGCCCAGAAGTGCTTCTATGACAGGCTACATAAAATAAAAATAGTACGACAAGACAAGATGTAAATTGTGTCTCTTGGGCATTTCATCAAACAACTTGCTAGCATGTTCAAGTGCAGGATAATAAGAGACAAAGTTTTATAAGGGAAACAAAGAAATGTAATGAGAAAGAACTTTTGGTGAGAGAGAGAGAGAGAGAGAGGATACTTCATACCTTCATGGATTGAATAAAGAAGAAACGTTAAAAGGAACAAGCGTGCAGGCTACAAGAGAAGAGAGTCGAAAATTCTACAGGACTTCTCAGTGGTTAAGCACTGCTCTTTCTCTCTCTCTCTCTCTCACCCTATTTACACGCCAAGTTTGAAAATTTGGATTTTACACCACAAAAATTTGTTTCCGTTAGCCAAAACACCCCTATTAGTTTTGGCGGTTAAGCGACACTTTGGCACGCTGACGTGTTTAATTATTTTTGCCAAATAACTATGTCAAAACGGCGCCGTTTCGCTCAAGTAAAAATACACAACACAGTGCAATCAAACTTATGGCACAGTTTCAGGTCACAATTCTCGAACTCAACCACAGCAAACAAACCTTAAGGTCGTAGAAAAGTTTGATAAAATTGTTTGTTATTTTTTAAAATTCGTGTAAGTAAAAATATGTATAAAAAATAAATATAATATTATTTAAAAACTGAAAAAATACTGCTCTAGCAAACATTACCTGAATGCACAGTTGAGTTGAGTTGAGGTTATAAACCCCAACTCTCAATTCTGCACAGTTCACAACTCTTTTAACGCAGAAAAAACCCCAAGTCCAGTAATGGCTGGAAAAAGCGAAAGGAGAGAGAGAGAAAGAGAGTTGGAGAGAAGAAAAAAGAGAACTCACCGTCGGCGTCACCACCGCCTTGGATCTGATCTAGTGGAGCTGATGCTTTCACGTTCCCGATAAGCCGCTGGTGGGTTTTGGGTTCACGATGAGTAGAAGAGAAAATGTGATGGGTTTTGGGTTTATTTGCTGTGGTTGAGTTTGGGAATTGTGATGTGAAACGGTCTCGTTGGTTTTGATTGTGTTTTGTGTTTCTTCTTATCAGGCAAAATGGCGCCATTTTTAAGCTGCCAACGTTTCTCTCTCTCTTAAGTGAAACGAGCCTCATTTGGTATTAGCTTATTTGCCAAAGTGTCATCTGACGGCCAAAACTAACTGAGGGTATGTTTTTGCTAATCCAACCCAATTTAGACTATAAAATCAAAATTCTCAATTTTTTTGGGGTAAAATTCAAGCAACTTTAAATTTAAGAGAGTATTTTGTAATTTTCCTTATCTATTTTTATTTGGCTTTGTAAAAAATTACTTTTATTTATTTTTTTGATGAGATTTTTTTTTTTTTTTTTTGGAAAATGAAGCTGTAAATATTATTGAAGAACAGATGCCACATTTTAATAATAAATAAATGGGAAATTTTCAATTTAATCACTATAGTTTGAGGGTAGTTCAAAATAACTTTATAGTTTTCAAAAGTATCGTATTAAACACTTTTTTTTTTTTTTTTGTGTGTGAATAATTCAATACCTATCATAGGAAGTAGATTTGGACTATAGATGTTCTTGTTAGAAATGAAAACACTAAGAGGTTATAAGTTTTTAAAAGCTAACAAATGAAACATTGAAGTTAATTAGTTAATACCATTATGGTGGTAGGTTTTTTTTTTTTTTTTTTTTTTTTTTTTTTTTTTTTTTTTTTGAAATTGTTAGAAATACACACACTTATGTTGCTTCTGTAGCTTGAATCTACGCCCTCCTCTTTTTACCCAAGTACATGCTTGGGGAGATACCAACTTGTCCAAATGGTGCAGATGTTGACTATTGTCAGGGTCGGTTTTTCACGCATAGCCACATGTCGCTTGCTGGAAGTGTGACTTTACTAAGCTTAGATTTGTTTTAGGGAGTCTAACCCAGAACTCGACATCAGGTTGCATAGACCAATGGCTTTCGGTGTATTTTTAAGCTTACAAAATAGATGAAGCCTAAAGTCTTAGAATCATGACAATGGTTGAAATAAATAAATGACATGCTTAGCATGATAGCTTTGATTAGATAGTGAGTTGATACGTTATTATTATGTATATTAAGTGATGTCCAATATTAGAAAATAATTAATTAGGTGTCAAATGTCTAATAATGGGATGAGTCCAATAGTCCATGTCTAATTGCGGTTCATGGTTCATGCTCAACATAATAAGGTATGTCTAGCAATGGTCCATGTCCAAATAATATATGTCCAATGGTAGTTCATTTCCAAAAAATATGTGTCCAAAGGTGGTTCATGTCCAAATAATATATGTGCAACAGTGGTAGATCGATTTATTAATATGTATGTTCATTAATGAAGTATTAGTAAGATCATGTTCATTAAATAGTGAGATGATGTTAAAATAACTTGCATCCAGTGGTAAAATAATAATGAATTAACATATACTTAATGATGTAATTTCAAAGATGGAGAAAGATTGATTTATCTTTGCAGTTTGTAGCTCCAACCGTAGAACAGCACTTCATATTTTGTAGCTTCAGCCGTATCACATCAGTGGACTTAACATTTCAGCAACCTTCATATTTGAAAAGGAAAGATGGGTGCAACTGGAGGGAGAGAGAGCATGTCCAATCGTGTGCATCGGTTGGTTAAGTTTGTCCCCTTAATCATGCACTTAAATGATTTTCTCCATGTAATGCTCTTTTAGTTTTTAGTCAAGTATGAGTGATGTTGCCTTCCATGAAAATGACTTTTAGTATTTTGCCTTTCATAAGAAGGACTTTTGGCATTGTAAATATATATCTTCCATGAGAAAGGGCTTTTAGTAATAAGTTCTTGGAAGAGCGTTTGATATGTTTTAAGATGTGTGGAGATTGTAAGAGATACATATATATATATATATATATATATATATTGTGAGATATGGTGTTTGTAATATGTATAGGAATTATATGTGGATACTTTGTTGGACATGGATCTTGTATATGTATACTTTGTGAGACATGGAGTTTAAAAATATATGAGGAGTATATATGGGTATTTTGTGGGGAATGTGTTTGTAAAATATATAGAAGTATGAGATAGATGATATGAAAGTTAAATGTAGTAAATACATGAGATGATAGCTACTATTGGAGTGGTTTTTTGTGTTATGTCATAGGTTATGTTGCTTTTTAAGAAGGGAGATTTTGTATGAGAAATAAAGAATGAGATAGAGGTGTTTTTGCGCAGCAAAATGATGAAGTTTCAAAATATTAAAGTATGGGAGAGATGGATAGTGTGTAATGGTGTGGTGTGATAGGTGTGATGTAATGGTGTTATTTAAGAAGAGATATTTTTGTAAGGGAGATGGAGAAGTATGGAAGAGTTTAGAGATATATGCAGCAATGTGAAGTTTCAAAATATTAGGGATGAAAGAGGGGATCCCCCATGGTGTGTGGCTTGGTCCTCTTTATATAGAGTCAAGCATGTAACTAGATTAGAACTAGTTGAAGGGAAATTCAGCAAACAAGGAAAAGTCTTTGACTAAGTAAGTGGTCTCATTAGTGGGGTTTTGATTTTTAGCCAAAAGAAGAAAATTAGAGACTTAATGGTGCTGGGGCTGCTGTCAATCATAGCTGTCACAGCTGGCTGATGACATCTTTTACTTGGAGGACAATACTTGGTATTAAATTCATGATTTAGCTAAAGATGGTAAGATAATCTTTATGAGATCTTTCTATTTCTGGTACCACAATTGGAGCCACTGTAGAATGTGCTGGAGCTGTTGTAGTTTCTGCAAAAGTTGGAGCTATTTGCAGCTTCTGCTGGAGTTGTTTTTGCAAAATAGCTTTCGCTGGAGCTGTTTGCAACTTCTGCTGAATCTGCTGTTGGTATTTTTGGCTAAATTCCCTCTTTTGGAAAATTATGTGTTTAGTTCATATATAATTTTAGTAAGTAATAGACTAGTTTGTTGATATTTGATGAAGTTTTAGAGATGTAATTATGGTTTTTTTTTTTTGTATTTTAACCAAATCTTGGAGAGTAAGGAGAGCATTTAATGCTAGATATGAGATATTAATATATATTTAGCCATGTGCTTGGAATTGATTTAGATGATAATAATATAATTTATATGAAATACTATAATCACATTTTTAAGCTTATATTATATGATGAACATTAATTTTTATATAAAGAGCATGAGGAGTTTTATCATTTTAAGTGTTATGTGATATGAGAGGCTTACCAAATGTTACCTATTGCACATTGACCCGTCAGAGTTCAGGGAATTAGGGAAGATATGCCAAGCAACATGCTTTCCTTTATCAACTTTCAACTTTGAACCACTGGAGCTTTACTGAACATACTTCTTGGCCCTCCAAACCACAACCCCCAA
This sequence comes from Quercus gilva, assembly GCA_023621385.1. Lineage (NCBI taxonomy): Eukaryota > Viridiplantae > Streptophyta > Magnoliopsida > Fagales > Fagaceae > Quercus > Quercus gilva. The sequence continues at coordinate 54,778,294 of CM042476.1, read as the reverse complement.
AATTCTGCCAATGAGACTCATAAGCTTGGATCATGAGCCAAAAAATATGAGATGATGTGCTATGAGCTTGAACCATGGGCTTTGACGTCTTTTTGTGTAAATATGGGCTCTTTTAGGCTTTAGAAGAGATTTTTCCAAAATCCATAATAGTGTTGACATAGTACAGGTCGCCAATGAAATGAAGCCATGTGATGTGAAAAATTTGTCCTTAACAACTATTAACTGAAAATCCACTATTAAACTAAACATTAATATTTCTCGATCCAAATCGTCCACAACTATTGGGTTGGGTTTGCTTATCAGGAATTCAAAGGGTAAAGTTATGGTGGCATCATGTGAACGTGTTAGAAAGGAACTCCATGCTTTATGGATAGCGGCTTCAGTGGTTCGGGTTGGTCTACTCTTCTACCAGAGTATAAGCTTATTTGTGAACAATTTGTTAGTATATCCTTTGTTTTTGTTCTTAGATATAATCGTGCTACCTTAGTCCTTGCTAATGCTGCAAAAGAGAATGAGAAGGTCATTGTTCGAATAGAAAAATGTCCCTCTTTTCTCTTTCTAATTGTACAACATGATATTCAATAAATAAGATCTACTATTGTTTCATTTCAAAAAAGAAATGCAAATACTCTAACACGTTTGAATTCCACTTCTCACGTTTTACTCCTAAAAATTGCTAAAAAAAATTCCCTCACATTTATCCCATGCAATTAAAAAAAAAAAAAAGACTAAATAGGTATACACGTATGATTTCCACAGTACTCTCTCACATTTAACTCCCATAAAACTCTTTTAATCCTTTTAATCACAACTTTTACAATTTAAACTGCCTAATTCCATAAAACAAAAAAAAAAAACAAAAACAAAACAGCTCTTAATACCCCTTAAATTTTTTAAGCACTGCTCATATATTTAAGAGACATTTAATTTAAATTCAAATGATACTTAACACATCTGAATTCCACTTCCTATGTTTTACTCTTGAAAAATTGCTTTACTCTCAAATTTAAAATTTTAAACTACTCTTTAATTTTTTCTAATTAATTTCTTTTACTTATTTGGGGTTTTTTTTTTTCAACTAATCACAAAAGTTGGGCAACAGATAGAATCATAGTTCTCAAATGGGCAAATTCTTTGTAAACTCTTTTTAAGCATCAAGAGTCACGTTAGTTTCTGACCATTTTTTACATACACGCCTATATTTTCGTCCTCCTTCTTTTGAATATTGATTTATGAAATTCCAGTAGTTTAGAGAAGTCTGGGACGCATTTTACAAACTATGGGAGTTTCACAACAGAGTCTTATGTTTTGGGCTTTTTTTGGTTTGATACTAAAGTTTTTTCCGCTTCTGTTTTATACATGTATTATTTTAACACCTGTGAGTAGCTTTTAGTGTCATAATTTTTTATCAATACCATTACCGCTTCGAGACCAACGAAAAATTATGACACTGTACTCAAAATAAAAAGAGTCACATAGCACGTGCGAAGCGCATGTAATGAGGTTAGTACTAAATATGCTGCTCCCACAGCTCAAATCCACACCCTCCTCTTCTTCCCTAAGTATGTACTTCGGGAGATACCAATTCGTCTAAATGGTGGGGGTGTTGACTATTAACAAAAGATCAATATATTTTTTCTTAATCTCCTTAACGACATATTGAAATTGAGGATTTCTTTATCTCCAAATGACTACATTCCTTTCAATTATACCATGAACGTTTTTCCTCAAATATTGAAATTTGGAAATAATTTATAACCAAAAAAAAAAAGAGATGAGTGGATAGATAGAAAGGGAGCAACCTTGAGAATGTGTTTGGCTTGGGGTGAAAATTGGGGAGATTGAAAATGAAGGAGAGAAAACTGGGGAGAAAATGATGTGGGAGAGTGTTTGATTGAGGAGGAAAAATGGAGAGAATTTGGTGGGGCCTATGAGTTTTCTCCAAAGCCCATAATTTGGGGTGATTTTGGAGTCCCTCAAATTTGGGGAGAAAATGGGAGAGAAGATGGGGTTTGATGGGAAATTACCCATCTACCCCCCCCCCCCTTTTTTTTTCTTTTTTGTACTTAACTTTAAGGCTTATTTATTTATTTATTTATTATCTATTAATCTTAATAATAGGTTTTTCTGTTTCTTTCTTAAAAACTATTAATTTTTTTATACACATAATAGGAGCATGAGAGAAAATTTATACAAACTATATCTTTATCCTATCATTTTTCTTCTTAAACAAACAAAATTTTTTTTCATCCATCCGCTTTTCTATCCTCCCAATAGTCACAAAAGAGGAAAAACTAAATCTTTTCTATTCCTCCGCTTTTCCATCCCCCACCACTTTCTGTCCCTCAATTTTCCATTTCTCCAACCAAAAAAATCCTAAGTGATTAAATAAAAGGTGTCACTCTCTTTGCTATTAGTTGTTATGATTCTGTGCCCAAAACAAGTTCATAGATGGTAATCTCTCTCTCTCTCTCTCTCTCTCTCTCTCTCTCTCTCTATGTTATGCTAATTTTAATTTGAGGTTTAATTTGTAAAAGTTCAGGCTTTAATTAGTACTTTTTAAACTATAGAATTTCTCTTGAAGATAAAGAAACTATAGGGTTTAATTTAGATTACCTAAAACTATTGGATTTAAAGTGAAATTTGCAAAAACATTTTTTTAAAAGGAAAAGTAGACAAAAATCGAACCTTTGGATTCTCCTTAAAACACAGTACTCTAAAGTTTTAAATATAACACTTAATTCCCCGTACTATTGTTTTATATGTAAACCGTTAAACTATAGAATAAATGGTGAGAAGCTCATATGTAGATGCTTATTCATATTTAGATCTATATTCTCAACTAAACCAATACCACATAGAGTTTCCGTTACTCTGAAAAACTCTGAAGGGATTAAGTGTGATGGTTACAATTACACAATTAAAGGTTTACACACAAAATGTATGTTTCTACATGCTTAGAAATTAATGGGTATGAGTTTAATTGATACTTGAATGCTTATGGTTTTATTTATATTCATCCATGTTGATCTAGGCCTTTAATTAGTCTCTTTATTCATAAATCTATGCATGCTATATTGAAATTCATTGAGTATGCTTTGAGATATATAGTTGCATGCTTAAAAATTAATGGTTATGAGATTAATTGATGCTTGGAAGTATATATGATTGTATATAAACCCATCCATTTTGATTTATATGCATAATTAGCCTTTTTTTTCATAGGTCTATGCTTGTTGTGATGAAATTTGTTGAATATACATTGACATATAAACATGCTTAGAAATTTACAGGTTTATACGATGATAAATGTGCGAGGAGTTCTATGTTACTTCCATATTTTCCTGGACTATTTTTTTTTTATTTAATTTTTTTAGATAAAGGTAAACGAAATTTTATTAAAGAAATTTTATTTTCCCTTTTGATATTTCTTATGTGTTGACATAGGCAGTGAGAATTTACATGCTAACTTTGTTGGTAGTATTGTAAATACTCATCTCGAAAGATCAAAATGGCTTGATGCCTTGATCTAAAGCCCTCTCTCAAAATATTTTACAAGTTTAAAAAAGAGTTTTCCAAAAAATATTTGTACAAGTTGCTTTCAAAAAGAATTAATTGAGTTCCAAAAAGGATTTTCAAAGTTGTTTTCAAATTGAGTTTTCAGAGTGAGTTTTTGAAGTTAGTTTCAAAAATTAAGGTATATTTAGTAATTGTTTTTTCCTCTTATTTTTTGTTTCCAAAAACAATTTTCTATTTTTTAGACTAAAAAACTTATTTGACAACCCAAAATGGGTAGAAAACAAAAACAATTCTCAAAACTCAATTTGTGAAAAAGTCTGAAAACATCGGTGGGCTAAGCCTCCTTCATCATTTTTCTAAGGCTCAAGGCTTATCTTCTTCTTCGCATAGGCCGGGCTCCCCCTTTTCATCTTAAGGGCCAAATGTTCTCCCTTTTTCATTTCTACAGGCTGGGCCTTTCTCACTTCTATGGGCCTGACTCCTTATTACATTTTGAACCTCAACATATTTTGCACCTTAAACTTTTTGAAAGTACTTTGCACCATAAACTTTGACCCTTGTTATACTTTGCACCCCGACATTAAGTTTGCCGTTAACTTGGATAGAAATATAAAGTTTTAGGCTGCAAAGTGTAATCAAGAGTATAATTTAGAGTTTAGGGTGGTAAAATGTAATTTATTCTTTGTTTTTAATGGATTAGGATGAGGGGCAATTGGGTTATTTCACATGATAACATACTTTTCCATTCAAGTTAACGACAAACTTAATGTTAGGGAGCAAAGTATAACAAGGGTCATAGTTTAAGATGCAAAATGTGCATTCAAAAAATTTATAGTGCACTTATCCAAAAAAAAAATTAGGGTGCAAAATGTAATTTATGGTATATTTTAAGATAGTAAAGTGTAATTTTCCCATTAAAATCCTTTTTCAAAGTCTTTTTTTTTTTTTTTTTTGGATGGGTCTTTTTTCGAAGTTTGCCAAAAGAAAACTTGAAATTTCTGCTAAGGCTCTTTTGAACCAACTCTCAAAAAGTTTAAAGCCTTTTCAATGCAGAGCTAGACAAGCTTTACAGTGCTAACCACCCAAAATCATGGTGCAGTGATTACTGATTTAGAGTCCTGGTATGAGATAAATCATGAGTTTAAACTTTCAGAAGCAATATTTGATGATAATTCAGATCAAGGACTATTGCCTCCCACCGTTTGAAACCACTTGACCTAAAGACTAGTAAGTCAAGCTATAGTTCCACCCAGTGGCGAAGCTAAAATCTGACTTAAGGGAGGTTAAAATTACATTTGACATCACATTTACGCATGTGCAAACGAACATATATATATATATATGTATGTATATATAGTATTTGAGATCAATTTGCAAAATAACAATTCATTCTTGTGTATATGAAGCTATATTTGAATGCAAGAAAATTCAAAATAAAATAACATATTCATTATATTATTTATCTATTAGGGGTTTGTTTACGTAAAAAATCATTTTGAAATTGTAATTATAAAAAAATGTTATATCAGGAGGGTTTGGGTTTTGATTTTGGTTTAAGAAACCATCCTATTTATTAAATATTTATTTATATAATTTTCAAATGCATTTATTGTATTATATAATATAATAGAAAAAATATTAATAGATTTTTTGGGTGGGGCCGGGGGTGGCAAGTGCCTCCCCTCGACACCCCCGGCTCCGCCCCTGGTTCCACCCACCTGAGGGAACACTTTGACCCCTTACCGTCTAGCCCCTTAAGTATTGTTTTCTCAATTTACAGATAGTTACTATGGTTACACCTAAGTAGGATCACCATGACTAATCAACCTCATTTGACCTTTTTATTAAGGAAAAAAAACAAAGAAGAAGCAAAAGGAACCTACTCACTAAAAATAATAATGTTTCTATAAACTATAAAGGATAAGGCCTATCGGTGGACTGGGACCAACATGCACAAAAAATCTAGAGCCTTGGAAGTCCCTGTATTAATTGCCACCAGAGATCATTCCTATCATGCCACCCAAAAACAGAAGAGGTAATGGCAAATGAGTTGATCTACCTACATTTCAGTAACCAGGCAAAGATACTGATTTAAAGTTGGCACAAAGATTTACATTAGCTATTCAATCTTTTTGTTTTTCCTCCATCCTTTAAGCTTACAGACATGTATCTGCTTCTTAACAAGCAAATTGCTAAACAAAGATGTTATAGTCACTCAGCTTCAAGGTCTGCAATTTCATATCTGACTTCTTCTAAATGTTCATTTATGGCTGTCACTGCATTCTGCACACCCCTAATGGCCTCCTTGAGAGCATTATCGTACTCAGCATTTGCCTCTGCCTCTTCAGTTCCAGCATCTTCAGTTATCTCATGGACGTGGACACACTCATGCTCCATTGCCGTCTTATACCTGCAGTTCTCGTGGCTCACTAGACGTTCAGAGGGACGACCAGCCTTCTTTAACACCTGAATTGTAGCTGTCTACAAAAGTTATCAGCAAACACAGAAACAAGCAATATTAAATGTTGAGTTACAAGGAACAAAATAAGGGATCACTACAGTCAGACCTCAATATATCAAAGCTGCATTCGGAACAAAAGATACATACATAAATGCTATTATATTTATATTAATTATCTATGATAAAAGTAGTGGAATATAGAGAAACATTTATAAAACAATCATACTTGAATGCAACAATTTGATTAATATGCTTTGTGAATATCATCATTTCAATAATATACATGTGATATAGGTAGTAAATGCATTTCTCTTTCATTCTGTAAGTTAAAAAAAGAAAATGCAGAAGCACAAGCTACTTGATAGATACCAAGGCTCTCCTTCCATACATCCAGCATGTTTGAGTGCATTCCTCTATTTTCCTAATTAAACTGTACCTTTTTATTTTTTCTTTGGGTGTGTATAAAATCATACTTATCAAAATTCAAAAGAACTATAATTAGAAATCAAAGGGAAAAAAAAGGCAATATAAATGTTAAGAAAGAATTGTGAGGATGCTATTTCTAGGGGAATTTGGGAGACTAAAAAATAAAATCACCAAAAGCTAAACCATTGAATCAAATAAAATAAAATAAAATTTCAAAGCTACATTACTTGTGACACAACCTTTAAACCCATATAAGCCTTGCCTCTACCAGAGGATGCATAGGGGGCCCATGTAATAAAATTGCAACCGCAAAAATTGAGAATTGCAGTAAACCTACCCCGCTCAAAAAAGAAAAATGACAAAAAACCAAGAAGCACGGACACAAAACTGGGACAGAGTAATTCTTCAAAACTAGGACATGAAATTGATGAGGGTGGTCTAGAGAGAGAGAGAGAGAGAGAGAGAGAGAGAGAGCAGATCATGGATTGAGGGTGAAAAGGAAAAGCCAATCTGATCCGTGAGCTTGATCAAAGGTTGAGATTGCACTAGGTAATCAAAATCAATTTTTTCTTTCAATTTTATTGGTCTCTGTGTTGCAACTGTGTCCTGCCATGTCCAAAATAATACACACACAAGCCACAGACATGTATGCAGCCTATCCGTGTCCGTGCTTCTTAGAAAGATAGAGAGATCTGTAATAAGCGATGGAAAGCCCATCATCCATGACTGCATCAAATATAATTTGTGGAGAGATACAAAATGGCATATTTGCCGCTAATTGATTTTTTCTTTTTTGTGGTAGTTAAATTTTTTAGGGCAAATATATACGTGCCAACAACACATATGAAGCTTATACTTGTTTGTGCTTCTTAGAAAGATGGAGAGATGTGTAGTAATCAATGGCAATCCCATCATCCATGATTGCATAACATATAAACTGTGGTGACAGAAAAAAATGGCATCTTTGCCTGTTTTTCTTCTTTTTTTGATAAGTAAAAATTATAGGCAAACCCTAGTAAATGGAAAGTATAGAAGACAATTGCAAAAAATTGGGACCAAAAATTTAAGAGATCCAAAAGCTACAGAGAAAATAGACTATTAAAATCCTTCAACTAATTAAACAGGGACATTAAAAACAACATCAACTTCATAACTGAAAGTTCAACATCTCTAAAAACTTACAAGTTCAGAATTTTACCACATAGATACTTGCAAAACGGAACAAGTAGGCCTTAAACCTTAACTTCGACAAATGAAAACCTATGAGGGTCTAGTTTTGCCAAACTAAAATTATGGGTGATCAATCCCCAAATGAACACTCACTATCCCATTAAGTTTGTTCATCTATCAGTAGCAAACCATGGTTACTATCAAAGTGCAGAGAAAAACTTCACTTTCATTGCTCAGTAAGGGTCCAGCATTTTACTAGTGACAATACCAGTTCACTCTTGTACAAGTTTGGTCCTCCCAGACTGACGCAGGACAAAAGCAAAACAAAAACACATCAACAGGTTTCATGTTTTGTTTAGTATGAGATGGGAGATGGGTCCAGAGTGAAGTTTTGGTATGACAAGTGGTGTGGGGACAGTTCCTTAAAGGCGGCATTTCCATAGTAATTTGGGGTTGGTTGCAATAGAGAGGCTTCTATGGCGTATCTTATTTTTTGGTGGGGGGTGTGGTTGGGGGGTGGGTGGGTGGGAGTGGGTTAATGCTTAATCCAAAATGAGGAGTTTGAAGATACAGACTATATATAGAGAGTATTTGTAAACATGATCGAGTTTAGGGGATAGGATAGTTAAAAGTGCTCTCAAAGCTCAAAGCACAAAGCCTCAAGGTCTGAGTGCTTAGCTCATTTAATGAAGCACGCCTTAGGCACCCTATTCTAGCGCTTTTTGAAGAAGCAAAAAGCACACTTAAATCTCAAACTTCGAAGCTCATTTAATGAAACACGCATTACACATGGCTTTCTAGCACTTTTTGAAGAAGTAAAAGACACGCTTAGGATTGCTTTTTATTTTTCGCTAAAAAAATATATGAATCACTAAAATCAACTCCTTGATCTTGATGGAAATGACATGGAAATTGAATATACAAACATTGTTCTCAAGGTGCTCCATTACACAAACAATTTTTTCTTTACATATCGATAGACATGAACAATGATTATTTACTATTCTTGTGGTTTTTGGTCTTTTCCTTTTGGATTTATTTTCATTGAACCATATACTTCCTTATGTATTTTTATAAAGCACAAGAGAATTATCCAAAATGTTAAGTTTAAACTTTCTATTATTGGATGATTATCATATTGTTTTCGATTAATAATTGTTTTCAATTTTACTATATGAAAATTTTAAAAAATTGTAATAACTAGCATAAAACTTAAACTTACAAAGTGTGCAATTGCACCATCCAATTTAGCTAATTAGCAAAATATATTACCATTTTGAGGTTATTAAGTTTTTTTTCTTATTATATGCTATGTATCTTTTTATTAGAGATTATTATATATTATATTTGAAAAATCTGTGCTTTACTTCAATCATGCGCATGGTTGCACTTTGTGCCCTGGCTCCAAGAGGCTTGTGCACTTAAGTGCGCTTGACACTTTTACCAACACTAGTTGGCACATTCAAAGTGTTTGTTTACTCTTGTTGGAAAGTAGTAAGTTTTATTACACCCCCCCCCCCCCCCCCCCCCCATGTTCTGCAACGGTACCCTACAATGGGATCAGAATTTTGTTAGAGCCAAGCAAAACTCAGAGTTGAGGCCTTTGGGAGCTTTTTATGGATTTAATCTATTCTATGCATGTGAAAGGGGTTAGCAAGGTTGGAAGCTAGCTAAAAGACGGGGGTTTGAGGTAGACAGATACTCTCATTCGTTGATTTTTACTTCTGATACATCTTTTCCCTAGACAAGCATTAGGAGGTTGAAGGTACCTTCCAAAGTGGCTTTCTTTACATGAATTGCAAGTTTGGGTAATTTATATCTGTAGAAGAGAAGCTTACATGTGATAGACTGGTGTTATATGTATAAATGCAACGGGGAGAGTGTGGACCTTTACTCCTTCACTCTCCTATCGCTAGAAAGTTGTGGTCTATGGTGTTTGGGTTGTTTGGAGTTTATTGGGTTATGCCAAAGTGTGTTGTGGAGTTGCTAGCTTCTTGGCAAGGTTGGTTTGGTCATCATTGGAATATAGCTATTTGGAAAGCCATTCCGCATTGTTTGATTGGCCACATTTGGCAGGAACATAATGTTCGAAGTTTTGAGTATTGGTGAAATTAACTATCCCTGAGTTTAAGCTTTTTTTTCTTCCAAAATTTGTATGATTGGATGTTAGCATTGGGCTTTTTTTTTCGTTTCATTCATTTCTGGATATGCTTGATCTTTTCCTTTTCCTTTAAAATTCTTTTGAATTCCACTTTTGTTTTAGTTTCTATTGCTTCAGTAATATAATTTTTAGTTTAATTGTTTTCTAGTCCTAGGATCTACTAGGTTAGGAACATTTTTAGGCAATATTAATCATATAAAATAATGACAAATTATCATTAAGCAAGTGATTCATGTCAGGGCATAAATGATAAATGATGTCAATGTTGGCTCATTCTACTCCATTTCCTACAGCTTCTCCAGACACTTTGGGTGTTGAACATTCTTTTCCTTATTCTATAAGTTTCCAAAAATATTTTAAGAGAAGTAATTAAATTTTGAAAGAGAATGCTTAAGACATTTACAGGGTTAAAGCAGGGAATGTATTCTTCAGATAATTGCAAAAATTGTTCTGTATTCATATTGTGAAGAGGGTAAAGAATGTAAAATTTTAAGGATGTAGGGATCAAAATTTTTCACAATGGTCTGGCCTATAGTCACACATGGACTACCTTCTAAACCCAGCCATTCTTTCCAATTTCTTCATAAAATCTAAGCCATTACTGGAGAGAGTAAAAGAAAAGGTAATCAGAATATCCAAGGTCTTAATATGGTAGTCCAAAGGAAGTAACTGAACCATTCCTTGCTTAATTTGATCTCTGAATCTGCATTCTAATAATAAACAGAGATTTCATAATAATTAGCCTCCATTTTAACTTTTAAAGAAAGCATACACACAAAATAAGAACAGAGTCCTATTTTCAGGGATCTTCAACTTCTATCCATGTTGCATCTTCTTTGCTTCACAAAATCACATAGTAATCCTACACTAAAACATTTTTTTTTCTTAATGGAAAACTAATATCCTTCCATTAACAGTGCCAAAGCCAGATCATATTTGTACCTGACGATGAGTAGAGAAGATGATATTGTACTTATAAAGAACCATTTGACATCAAAGATCATTTGAAAATCTGTCTTCAACCTATGCTTTGAACTCTATCTTTTCCAATGTAGTTAAACGCGAAATGCGACTATAAGTCCTCAAGCCCTTGTATCACTCAAGGCTGAGGCACCAAAAGGCACTCACCTGATATATATAGTTAGTGTGTGTGTGTGTGTGTGTGTGTGTGTGTGTGTGTGTGTTTAATGAGGGAGTATTTGACGTTTTGAACCCTAAACACCTCCATTGGAAATCCCATGAAATTACAAGGCTCTTGGCTCTAAATATTTATATTACACATGTAAAGAACTCATGATTTATAATTTATCAAAAAAAAAACTCATGATATATGCATATACACTAATTAGGTATGGTTTGAATTTTTCACATTGATAGGAGGCTCTATTAATTAATCTAAGAATCGACTTTACAATAAGCTTATATTATAAAAAATCAAGGAGAAAAATAGAGAACAACTACCAAAGCTAAAGATTATGTGACTGAAATTTACAATAACAAAAAAAAATCTGCAGCAAAATTGACGAGGAGAGGTTCAGAAAGAGACTTACAAAGTTGAATTAGGGCCCGTTTGGATTGAGGAGGAAGGGAGAGAGAGTGGAGTGGAGTAGAGTAAAGTTGGCTGAAAATAGGCTAATTTTGAGCCAATTCTACCCTACTCTCCCTCTCTCTTCCTCAATCCAAATGGACCATTAAAGTATGAAACTACCCTAATACCCTTTTTACCAAATTACAGAAATGCCCCCTTGGGGGGAGGCACTTGCCATCACACCAAAGATAACATTCATAGAGGTTAAACCACGATAGAAATCTTTTCCTTAAAAGATGAGTGCATCCCTAACTACTACAGACTGTAACAAAGGTCCATCAAGCAAAAGCAGATGTACACGTTTAACAAAGTAAACATTAATGTTGAACTTAAAATTTAAAAACTCAGCAGAAGCTTATAGATAGGCATTTTGAATTTGGATAAAAGTGCATAATTCCCATCCAGCTGCATTTTGTTTAATTTCTATAAATCGAATACTAAAACAAAAGGAAGAATCATGTTATAGGTTTGCACTTCACATGGACAAAAAGTGCGCAGCAGAAAAGAGAAAAATCGTACAAATCAATTTAAACCAATTTCCCAGAAAAAAATTATTAAGTTAATTATTTGAAAAGGGCATTGCTAATTAACAAATATGAACTACAAATCCATACCAGTTGCAACTTCTGCTTTTCCTGCGTTTGAATGGCTCTTAGCAACTGAGCTAGATCAATTTGGCAGTAATCAGGATTCATAAATAGCAACTCCATTTCAAGGACCTGCACTAGTTTAACTTAGAAATGCAACAATTTTTATATTTCATTTTTTAATAAGATTATTATTATAAGGAGGGGTACGCCAAAGAGCTTGTAGCTCAACTAGTACTTTCTGATGTTTCCAATGGAGACATACAAAGTTCTAATAGCCCGTCCCCTATCGTAACTATCGAATTATCAAAATAATATTACTAAGAATCATAATAAGGGGGGCGTACTTGTTTGGAGCAATCGTTGAACTCTTGTGTGATCTCGCTACAAAGTTGTTGATAAGCTAATTCTCCTCCAGATACCATATACTCAGCAAACCCACTAACAAAAACACAAAACAAAACAAGTTTCTTCATTCCATGATATGATTCAGAGATAAAATCCAAATGGGTCTCTATGTATGTACGAAGCAAAGACTAATAATTGAAAATAAACGAAGTGGGTTATGAAGAAAGTACCTTTTGAGTTTGGAATAGGCTTGGGCTCTGCGTTCTTGAATGGCAAGAAAACTGCGAAGTAGATGGACGGTTTTGGAGGAAGAGGTGGTGGAGGAGGAGGAGGAGGAGGAGGAGGAACAGGCGGCTTCGTCAATGTCAGAGTCCATTTTTTCTGTTATCGAAACCTTCTTCTCAAAATCTTCCATCATTCTCTTCTCTCCCAAAAACCCAATTTTTTCAGAATCCACAACCCTTTTTCAGTTTTTTTTTTTTTTTTTCAAATCTATAGAGTTTAGCACTTTTTACATTTTAGCTGTGACCTACCATAAATGACCAACCTACACAAGTTAAAAACAATGGGATTATTCTTTTTCTTTTTTTTTTTTCTTTTTTTTTTTTAGAAAATTCTAAGGCTAAACTCAAACACATTTACTGGAAAAAAGAGACACGAGTATAATATCACACAACTTACACCTTTCAAAAGTCGGTAACTCTTGAAAGGGGTATGAAAGTTTTATACCCTTTTAAGAACACTCACTTTTTCGATGTGGGAGAACTTACTCCCATGTCTTTTTTTGAGAAAATCCTAAGGCTAAACTCACACACACATTTACTGGAGAGAGGAGACACGAGTATAATATCACACAACTTACACCTTTCAAAAGCCGGTAACTCTTTGAAGACTTTATACCCTTTTGTGAACACTCACTTTTTCGATGTGGAAGAACTTACTCCCATGTCTTTTTTTAAGAAAATCCTAAGGCTAAACTCACACACACATTTACTGGAGAAAGGGGACACGAGTATAATATCACACAACTTACACCTTTCAAAAACCGGTAACTCTTGAAAGGGGTATGAAGGCTTTATACCTTTTTATGAACACTCACTTTTTCGATGTGGGAGAACTTACTCCCATGTCTTTTTTTGAGAAAATCCTAAGGCTAAACTCACACACATATTTACTGGAGAGAGGGGACACGAGTATAATATCACACAACTTACACCTTTCAAAAGCCGGTAATTCTTGATTATTACAAAAAAAATAATTTTTTGGCAAAATTTAGATTTTTTTTATTTTTTTGGCAAATTTATATTTTAAACTTAGGTCGGTTTCAAATTAATTTAATTAATACCTAAATTTTATAATTTCAATAATTTTAAAATTAACACCTAAAGTTTAAGATTATTACAAATTAAATTTTATAGTTTTAGTATTTTCAAATCAAGCCGTAACTTATAAAATCAAGCCCTAACTTATAAAATGTATGGATTTAAAAATCCTAATCAAGCCCAGAAAGTTTCAAAGTTTAAATTAATACAATTTTCAAAGTTCATGATTCAATTTAGGTTGCATTTGGAATAGCTTATATTAGGCAACTTCTTTTACTATTTAATTTATTTTTATTACTATTCATGAGTCTTATTGCACTTTTTGGTACTATTTATGGGTCCCACTGTACTATTTCAACTAATTTTTAGTTTTATTTACAGTACTTTCAACAATAAAAAAAATTTCAATTTAAGCTAAATAAATGTTCCCAAACGGAATGTAAAACTAACAAAAATATATATAAGTTGTACTTCCTCTGTCCCACTTTTTTTGTCCTCTATTCTATTTTGAGATGTGTTAAAATGTTGTCCTGTTTCTAAAAATAAAAGTCATTAATTTACTAATGTTCTTATTATACCCCTATTAATTTACTAATTCAATTTTTTGATAATTTTTTAAGGGTAGTTTTGGAAATTTATATATTTTTAAAAGGTAGACAAGACAATAAATGATGTTCTCTTAAAAAGTTTGACTTTTCAAACAGAACAGAAAAAGTGGGACTGAGGGAGTATTTTGTAAGACTCTTATAACATCATTTTTTTAATTTGAAACTTTTGAAATTATAGAATTTAATTTGAAACATCCCTAAAACATAGGGTTTGTAATGTAATTAATACAAATTTTTTTCTTTAAACTAATAAATTTTGAGACATTAACACCCTTTTTTTATGGGCATTAACTCCTTTTTTTTTTTCTTTTTTTGAGAGAGAGGATGCCCTATTTGTTTTAGTGGAAAAGGTTTTATGTATTTTCTAGTATTGGGTACAATAGAAAATGCAAGTCAACATAAAATGTCACCTTTTTCAAATAAGATAACATTTTACAAAATATCACATACTCAACAAGTCACCCCACACACACAACTCTCAATGGTAACCTCTCTCTCCTTGCCTCTTCTCTCTTCCTCATAGACCAACCATTGTTCATGGCTGCATTAATCAGTCATTATCTTTTTCACAAATGACTTGTTTTCCTCTCAAATTTTCACTTAATTTTTAGTGTAGACTCTAAATTTGAGATATGTTTCCCATTTAAGGCTTCCAAAAATATTCTAATTGGGATTGCAACATTGATGCCATTCTAAACTCCAACTATATGCAAATTTAACATATAACCCAAGCAATTGTTGGAAGCAATTGGAAAAGCTTAAAGAAAAAGTATCTTATGAAATTATCTTATGAGACCTAATTGTGGTCTCATGACTATCTCAAAAGACAACCTATGGAGCTGAGGCCAAGTATTATTTCCATGCACTTGAACTTTGTATAGTGTTTGGATGCTTGGAGTACTTGAGGGGGCACTTGAAGTCTTTTTTTTTTTTAGGGGAAGGCACTTGAAGTCTTAATATCATGAAAATGACTTCTTTTTGACGCTTGGATTTCCTTTGAACACTTGGAAACTTTCCACCATTGACCTGTCATGCCAATAATTGTAATAAATAAATAAATAAATAACAACAAAAAAATTTGCACTCTTATCATTTATTCATTACTCATAGAGTCATAGTAAACTAAATATAGATGCGAACTTGGTATGTTATTAATGAATAGGAATAAAAGGTACGAGAGAGGCCTCACACTATTGAATTGTTTCCTGTCCCAGCTTGGTTCTTATAGAATCATAGGAATAAAATTCAATTAAATGAACAAGTGATGCCTTTGGATAAAGTTGCGAATTTAGCTAATAAATACCTCTTAAGCTTCAAATAGTGTAGAGTGGTTTCTGTAATGAATACACGCCCTGCAAAAAAAAAAAATTGGGTTCCTCCTGTTGGTGACTCTCAAAACTAACATTGATGGATCAATGAAGCGGGTATTGGGGTGGTGATTAGAAATAGGCATGGTGATGTAATGGCTGCTTTGTCAAAAAAAAAATTCCAAAGCCTTCTTCTATGTTCATCTTGGAGTTGCTTGCAACAAGAAGGGCAGTACAATTTGTTCAAGAGATTGGGATCCACATCTACCAGTCAATCTTTAAAGGCGATTTTGAGATCGTTATAAACCCTCTATGGTGTGGTGTACTGGTGATATGCTTCATTCTTCTTTTGCTCATTTAGTAAAAGAGATTTTGTCTTAACTTAGCTCTTTTCAGAATCTTTCCTTCTCTCATACCCTTCTGCTAGGGGTGGCAAATGAGTGGGTTGGATCATAAATGGGTTAGGTGTGTAATTACCCATTTATGACCCATTTATATATAAATTAATTATCCATTACCAACCCAACCCATTTAATTAGTAACTCACCCATTTAACCCAATATGACCAAAATACCTCTAAAACTACTTGAATACCCTCTTGACCTCCAAAATTACTAAAATACCCTTCAATACCTAAAATGATACAAATACCCCTACACTTCCAAAATTACCAATATACCCTTGGACATCCAAAATTATCCCCAAAATCTCTAAAATGAGCAAAATACCTATGAAACCTCTAAAATGATCAAAATACCCATGATAACTTTAAAATCACCATATATGCTTAAAAACCACTAAAATGACTAAAATACCTCTAAAATCTCTAAAATGACCAAAATACCCCCTAAAACTCAAAAAATGATCAAAATACCCCCGAAACCCAAAAAATGACCAAAACACTCCCGAAACCTAAAAAATGACCAAAATACCCCGAAAACCTAAAAATGACCAAAATACTTCCAGAATCCAAAAAATGACCAAAATACATTGGAAACTCAAAAAATGACCAAAATACCCTCGAAACTTAAAAATGACCAAAATACCCCCGAAACCTAAATATGACCAAAATACGTCCAAAACCCAAAAATGACCAAAGTACCCCCAAAACCCCTAAAAAATGACCAAAATACCCCCTGAAACCTAAAAATGACCAAAATACCCCTAAAAACTCAAAAAATGACCAAAATACCCCCGAAACCTAAAAATGACCAAAATACTTGCGAAACCTAAAAATAACCAAAATATCCCCGAAACTCAAAAAATGACCAAAATACCTTCGAAACCTAAAAATGACCAAAATAGCCCCGAAACCTAAAAATGACCAAAATACCCCTCCAAAACCTTAAAAATGACCAAAATACCCCTGAAACTCAAAAAATACCAAAATACTCTCGAAACCCAGGAAATGACCAAAATACCCTCAAAACCTTAAAATGATCAAAATACCCCCGAAACCTGAAAAATTACCAAAATATCCCAAAATCTAAAAATTACCCTAAAAATTACCAAAATACTTCTGAACCCTAGAAATTTACCAAAATAACCAAAAAATCTAAAAATTATTGAAATAACCCTAATACTAAAAGATGATAGAAATGCCTTCGTAACCTATAAAATGACTAAAATACCCTTAGAATCTAAAAGATGATCAAAATAACCCCGAAACCTAAAAAATTACCGAAATTCCCTCGAAACCTAAAAAATTACTGAAATTCCCTCGAAACCTATAAAATGACTGAAAGACTCTTAGAACCTTTAATTTGTCAAAAATATCCTCGAAACATTCAAAATACCCTAAACCTCTATTTCGGTAATTTTAGATGTTTCAGTGTATTTTGGTCATCTAACATGTTTAGTGGTAATTTGGTCATAATTTGGGTTTCAGGGGGTTTTTATCGATCATTTTTTTTAGGTTTTGGGGTTATTTTGGTCATTTTTTAGGTTTTGGGGGGTATTTCGATAATTTTTTAGGTTCCAAGGTATTTTGGTAATTTTTTAGGTTTCAGGGGTATTTTAGTTATTTTTTAGGTTTTGGAGGTATTTCGGTAATTTTTTAGGTTTAGGGAGTATTTTGGTAATTTTTTAGGTTTAGGGTGTATTTTGGTAATTGTTAGGTTTTGGGGGTATTTCGATCATTTTTTTAGGCTTTTGCGGTATTTTGGTCATTGTTTTAGGTTTGGGGTTATTTTAGTCATTTTTTAGGTCTTGGGGTATTTCGATCATTTTTTAGATTTCAGGGTATTTTGGTAATTTTTTAGATTTAGGGTGTATTTTGGTAATTCTTAGGTTTCAAGTGTTATTTCAGTCATTTTTTAGGTTTTGGGATATTTTGGTCATTTTTTAGGTTTCCGAGGGGGTATTTTAGTCATTTTTTTTAGGTTTTTGGGTATTTTGGTCATTTTTTAAGTTTAGGGGGTATTTTGGTAATTTTATGGGTTTCAGAGGTATTTCAGTCATTTTTTAGGTTACGGGGGTAATTTGGTAATTTTTTCAAGTTTTGGGGGTATTTTAGTCATTTTATAGGTTTCGGAGGTATTTTGGTAATTTTTTAGGTTTCGGGGGTATTTTGGTCATTTTTTAGGTTTAGGAAGCATTTGGCCATTTTTGGGTTTTTGGGGTATTTTGGTAATTTTTTGGGTTTTGGGGTATTTTGGTAATTTTTTGGGTTTTGGGGATATTTTGGACATTTTAGAGGTTTGGGGGTGGGGGGTATTTTGCTTATTTTAGAGCTTTTGGAGGTATTTTTGGTCATTTAAGGTTTTGGGGGTATTTTGGTCATTTTTTGGATTTTGGGAGTATTTTGGGTCAATTTTAGGTTTCGAGGGTATTTTGGTCATTTTTTGAGTTTTGAGGATATTTTGGATATTTTAGAGGTTTTGGGGGGTATTTTGCTCATTTTAGAGATTTTGGAGGTATTTTGGTCATTTTGTGAGTTTCAGGGGTATTTTGGTAATTTTTCAGGTTTTGGGGGTATTTTGGTCATTTTTTGAGTTTTGGAGGTATTTTGGTTATTTTGTGGGTTTCGGGGGGTATTTTGTTCATTTTTTGGTAATTTTTAGGTTTTGGGGGGTATTTTGGTAATTTTTTGGGTAATTTTTAGGTTTTGGGGGGGTATTTTGGTCATTTTTTGGGTTTTGGGGGGGTATTTTAATCATTTGTTGGGTTTTATGGGTATTTTGGTCATTTTTTGGGTTTCAAGGGTATTTTGGTAATTTTTTGGTTTTGAGGGGTATTTTTGGTAATTTTTAGGTTTCGGAAGTATTTTGGTCATTTTTTGGGTTTTAGAGGTATTTTGGTAATTTTTTGGATTTTGGGAGTATTTTGGTCATTTTCTAGAAATTTAGATTTTATGTTGTTTATTTAAATTTTAGATGGGTTTAGTGGGTATTAGTGGATTTATCCATTTAGACCCATCTAATTAAATAACCAAATGAGTCTTTATCCATTTAACCCAAATATTCAAATGGGTTGGGTTAAGACTTATACAAATAAGGTGAGTAATGGGTGGGTTCATGGATATGGGTAAAAATTGCCACCCCTACCTTCTGCAAAGCAATGTTTGTAACACGTGCTTTAGCCTGAAAAGCATGACTTTCTTTTCTTTGTTAGTATGAATGAAGTCTGTTTCACCACCAATAAATAATGGTTTTCTTGTTAATTTACTGGCCATTCAGTAATACTCATAATGGTCCGCTTCTAAATTATAAATAAGTAATAATAAAAACATTAAAAATAGGGTGAGATGACATTACCCAAAACTTAGTTTTTAGTTAAGCATTGATTGAATGTTTGATTTGGGTCATTGTGCCCCAAGTTTTGTTCATGTCATATTGAAAGCGGCATCTATTTAGTTTATGTTTTGTTTGTTCTGTTTGATTTTGTTCTATTTCTACTAGTACTTTAATAAAAGTTTTGTTTTCATCAAAAAAGTTTAGTAGTTAACCATGGAAGTCAAATCCTTTTTCTAACCATAATTAAATGTTAACTAATTTTTAACAAATCAGCAAAGTGTTTATCCAAATAAACCTATGGAAATTCTGTTTATGATAAATCAAATCTTCTATTGTTACTTATTACTTTCTATTAAAGTGTAAAAGATTTAGAGTATATTTGGTAATTGTTTTTCTCCTGATTTTGTATTTCCAAAAATAACTTTCTATTTTTGAAACTAAAAAACTTGTTTGACAACAAAAAATGGATAGAAAATAAATTATTCACAAAACTCAATTGTGAAGGAAACTGAAACATGTAAAAGGTTGTATTCAGTTTCTAATTTTCAAAAGTCAATGAAAATATATATTTAATTTAATGAATCTGTTTCATTTAATGAGTTAGCATTAGAATTCAAATCCTAGTAACAACATATTTTAATATTTTCTATTTCTTTTTCTTCAAAAAACTATATATATTTTTTTTAATTTCAACTAACCAAACATATTTTTGATTTCAAAAATACAAGAAATTTTTTTTTTCTTTATATTCCCAAACAAGTTTTTGAAAATAGAAAACAAAAACTATTACCCAACATAACCTTAATTTCACAATAATGATAATAACAACATTTTAATATTGTTAATGATACAAATATCTTTTTATATATATATATATATATATATATTGTAAGGACTAGAAAGGTGGCCCAAGCCCACTTAGAACAGTGGAACCCAGTACTTTAAGCCCAATACAATAAATTTGTAAAAGAATGGGCTCTCCAAGTCAATTGCAATGCTCAGTAATTACAGGCTTGAGGATGACAGGACTAACGTAGTTAATATGAATGAAAGAGACACAAATTCAATGTAAATTCTTCCTTGGGCAGGTGTGAGGAGGGGTTGATCATTAACAGTCAAAGATGATTCTTTTACAATAAATTTTAGTTTTCTCTGTCTCTCCGTTTGTAGAATGTTCATCCCTTTTTCTAGAGGGGTTCCTTTCCTTATATAGCTATTCCCATTGCATCTTAACCCTCCATCTGTACGTCTCAGGGGGATAATTCAGATGCTTGTCCCATCAGGACCCTTTTGGAGGTGGTAGAGAGAGTTGTGAGGTGTTAAGTCACTATTCAGATGTCTTTTCCTCATAAATGCGGCTAACTCAGTTGGTATAGAGTATTGAATGCAGAGGTGATGACCACCTTCCCAGATATTTCACTTTTTCGTTGCTTGTATGACTCTGACCTCTTCAATGGTGCTTCACCTTCTGGTGCAGGGAGCTAAGTAAGGTTCTTCTAAGGTGCATTTGCTCCTTGAGCTCTTAAGACAACGGACTTGTTAGCCTCTTTTCCTCAGACCTTTTTTTCTAAGTTTAGCCTAGTCCTGAGTGGTCTTTACGTCTCTCTTCCTTAGTCTTAGCCCACGTGTCAAATTTGAATTGACGCGTGAATGGGTCTTTAATCATACTCGGACAAGGCCCAGGAACTCTAAAATGTCCTCGGATTACATGTTCCCATACCTATATATATAAGTAATCTCTAGATTTTAATCGATGATAAAATTTAGATGTTTTACATTAAATTCAATCGTTTATATTGCTTAAAAAAATATAAATAATATTATTTTTTTAAAAATTAATTAAATTTAATATAATTATATATTAAATTTAATTAAAAAAACCCAATGTAAAACAGCAAATAAAACAGTTTATTTTGGTGGTTAATTTCATTCTATAACGACCAAATTGACAAAAACTAATTCGACACCATTTTCTGCTCTCTCTCTCTCTCTCGCTCCCACACCAGCTCGACTTCAATCCCGTTGATCAAATCTTTTGAGTCTCAACTCAAATCAATCACAATCCACAGCTCCACCCATGTAGTAGCAGCAGCAGCAGTAGTAGTGTACCTTCTCTTCCCGACATCATCATCATCATCATTATCAATGGCAACAAACTATCTCCCCAAAGCAGACCTCACAAGCAGCGGTCGACCTGTCTTTCTCCCAAACGAAATCGAGTGTTCCATCCTCTCTTCCGTCGACCTCGAATGCGACGACATCCCTAACTTCCCTCTCCTCAAATCCGGCCTCCTCATTCTCACCACCCACCGCCTCCTCTGGCTCCCGGACAACAACTCCTCCTCCTCCTCCACCTCCTCCGCCGCCGTGGCTCTCCCTCTCTCCTTCGTAACCCACATCTTCCCCACCAAGAAGTCCGTCAAAACCCTCTTCCACTCCCCGCGTGTCCGCTTCCAAGCCTCCCTCGACTCCTCCAAATCGGTGGTGATGACCGTCGTGATGAGAGGGAAGGGCGATACGGATGCGTTTCTGGCCAAGTTCTGGGAGAACTGGAGGGCCAGGGCTTGGGAGAACGACGTTCCGACCCAGACTCAGGGTGGTGTTGGGTCCAGTTCGGTTTCCGGGTCGGGTCCGGGTTCTGGGTCTGGGTCTGGTGGGTTTTACACGAGGGAAGGGGCGGTGCGGATGGTGGGGGTGTCTGGGATACTGAGGAAGGAGCAGGAGATGTGGGAAAGTACTGACAAGAGCTTGCAGGAAGCTTTTCAGGATTTGAATGCTCTTATGGTAACTAACTTTTCTCTCTCTTTTTCTGTTTTCTTATAGCTATGCTGAATTTATTTAAAAAGGTTCGTACACAGTTTACAAAGCTCCCATTTTTTCGGGGTCTCGACGGTCCTATATTTATTTTTGTGATTTTTTAGGAGCAGTACTGTTTTACTCATTATTTATGAGTGTCTTAGGAGAATTAAATTTAATATAGTAATGTGTTTAAACTTAAATGAAGTTTTTCCTTTATTTATATTTTTGGGATGTGAAAAGTGAAAACATAAATTCCTTGGAGTTGTTCTTGTAGTTGGAGGACATTACTCCGAATTTATAGCTTAGCTAGGCCTCTGTTGAAATTTAAAGTTGGGAATGCGGAATCTATGGATGATTAGCACCTAGAGGGGGCCTTTGTTACAGAAATTTGGGCATAGTGTGGTTAAAGAATACATGCGGCTTACCCTAACTAGTCTATTTAGGATCCATAGACGATCCCAAAAATTTCGGGCCAAGGCTTGGTTGTTATTGTATGATCAAAGAAGAAAGTGGTTTTAGCCTCTTGCTGTGTCAGAAGACTCAGAACAATTGGTTCTGATTCAGAGTAGGCTGTGTGAACATGTTTCAAATCATTCTGCAAATAAAGCTATTTGCCTGCCGACTGCAAATCGGGATTTCAGTTGTTCTGTCACTTGGGAAAGTAGTTAGAGAAAAGATGGCTCTTATTAGTTTGTGGGAAGCTCTCTGGTTTCCAGGTCTTATTCCAAAACATGCATTCATCACCCAGTTGACAGTGAGAAATGCTAGTAAAATGGGGTTACAATGGTTCTGTGAATTCTGTAGAAGCACAATTGAATCAATGGGATCATCTGTCTGTTACTGAAGGGATATGGTAGCTGATCCTTATAAGATGCCTGTTTAATAGACATGTAAATAGTTGGGATTATGTGCTGCACTGGGTTGTTCAGAAGTCATAGGGCACTGTTTTGAAGCATACTATCTGCAAATTGGCTTGTCATGGAATAATTGAAATGAAGGGGTGCATTATGGGAAGATTAATAGTGAAATGGAGTTGATGAAGTCAATTATATTTGATGTGAGAAGTTGTCTAGCTTCAAAGTCCAAGATAGAGAATCATGTCCCTGGCAAACTTTGGTGGATCCCCTGTTCTATGTTTGATAGCTAGTCTACGTTATCTAGATGGGCCTTCATGGTTAGATCTGCTTCTTGTAGTTAGCAGTGCTTTCATGCTTTTTGAGTGGCAGTATTTTGTGCTTGTTGGTTGCAGTTGCGTCTTGGCCAGTTGCTAGGTTACAGCCATTCTGTTTCTGTATATTTTCTTTCTGCTCTGTAGGTTTTCCTTGGTTTAATAAAAAGCTATCATCCAAATAATAAAAGCCATCATCTGAAAGGGTATCTTTCTTTTTATGGACTGCTGCTAGGGGTGGGATTCTCACAATAGACAACCTTGTGAGGAAGAAGAAACTGCCCCTTGTTAACTGGTGTTGTTTATGTAGGTGTGATGAGGAGACTGTGGATCATCTTTTGATCCATTGTCGGTTTGCATCTACTATGTGGACTGAGGTCCTTAATTTGTTTGGGGTTCAGTGGGTGATGCCGGACACTATTGTTTCTCTTCTTTTTGCATGGAGGAATTGGTTGGGAACTTACTCTTCTCAGGTTTGGAATTTGGTACCAGCATGCCTTATGTGGTTAGTATGGAAGGAACGCAATGCCCGAACTTTTGAGGACGTTGAGAGTCCTATAGATATGTTGAAGACCTTGTTTGCTAGGACCTTGTTTGAGTGGTCTCGTATTTGGGGGCTTACGCATTGTAGTTCCTTGTCTGATTTCCTTATCTCTATTAGTCTTTCCTTATAATTTGTCTGTATTTGTTTCAAGGGCTGTGAGTTTACAATCGTAAACACATTGTTCTTTTCTTCAATAAAACTCTTATTATCTATCAAAAAAAAAATAATAAAAGCCAAAAAAAAGGGTTTGTTTTATTGCTCAAAACATCTAGGAAAGGAATAATTTAAATTTTAAATCTCTAGGTGTAATTATGGTATTTTTGGCTGCTGAGAAAATATTGGAATTTGTTATGTTATATTTTTGAATGGGGGAATGTGGATAACAGAAAGTGATAAACTGAACTTAATCCTAACCATTTGGCTTATTTCTAAGAAAATGTAGGGAAGGAAAATAATTCAAATTTTGAGCATTAAAATAATCGAGCACTTAATAGTTATTGCTATGTTATTGTTTAGTTTATTTGCTTTTGCTGCTCTAAATATATGAACCATCTTGGATATACAGAGTAAGGCTAAAGAGATGGTTATACTAGCAGAGAAAATGAGGCAAAAACTTTTGTCTGGCTCAAACTCTAAATCTAGTGCAACAAATGATGACGAAGTGGGTTCTAAAGAAGAGATGCAAGATTGGTTGTTGAGTGTTGGTATTGTATCCCCTGTTACGAAAGAGTCTGCTGGAGCGCTGTATCATCAACAATTGTCCCGCCAGGTTCTATTCTTTCCTCATTGTGTGTTATTGATTCTAGTATTACTAGCTTATCTTTATACAAAGAGAGTGGGAAAATTAAGAGGCTGGTGTTTCAAAGTTTGATAATTGAAGGGGTTTTTTTTTTTGGTGCTTTTTTGTTTCTACTTTCTTGGTAAATTTTAACATGCACCAGTGGGTTGGGGGAGGATGTGCTGCTTGAGCTACAACTCATCAGCATAACAAGTATAACTGAAGATTTATATCTGAGATCTTTCCTTTTCTTTATAACTACCAACTTCTGCACTTGGCTATCATTTCATGTGACTTGACTGTGAATATGTATCATTGATTAAAAGTTGAGCTGCTGGAACTTCTGTTATTGTTATGGAATTTTTTGCCTGCATAAAAAGGGTAAAATGTACAGAAAGCACTCTACCTTTGACCCTTTTTTAATTGTATGCTGTTAGTTAAGGATTAATTTAATCACATCCATGTGTTTTGAGATTGTCTAATCATACCCTTTCCTGCCTATTAAAGATATTAAGATAAAAAGAGCATGTGTTGTGTAGACCAATGAAATACGTCATGTCTTTAAATCTTGTTTAAAAAAAAAAATAGTGTGTGACAATCTTGTCCCTATGTAAGAGCCAACTTTTAAATATGGAATTATGGAAGAAGAAATAAGAATCATTTTTTTAAATAGAAAAAGAAAAAAAAAAAGATTAAAAGGGGGAGCACTGTCCACTTCTTTCTCTCTGGTGTTGTATCATTATTTGAGTTGTTGATTTCCGTGTGTTGATATAGGATTCCTTTTTATTTGTTTCTCTTTCTTAGAAAAGAAAATTTTAACTTTTATTTTATAACACTTAGTTGGCAGATTATGTCAGAATTCCACTTGAGAGAGCTGGAGGAATGATCAATCTTATAGATGTCTATTGTCTCTTCAACCGTGCTCGAGGCACAGGTCTGTTTAACCATACTCTTTATTTCCTGGTTTGCCTTGCAGCGTAAGTTTTTGATATATCAGCTGCTTTTGTAGAAGATGAAACCTATTTTTTGTATATTCTTTTTATGCAGAATTGATCTCACCGGATGATTTGTTGCGAGCATGTTCTCTCTGGGAGAAGTTTGATGTGTATGTCTGAAAGTTCTTCAAATTATTAGTGTTGTAATCTGCTGTATAGATGAGATAAAGAGTGCAAAATCACAGAATAATTTATTTCAAGATTATAGTCACTGGAAAATTTTTTTAAAGCTCATATTTAAATGTTTGAAGTTACTTATCAAAAAAAGTAAAATAAAATAATGTTTGAAGTCATTTATCATATCTTTCTATGACAGTCCAGTGATGCTGCGGAAGTTTGATAGTGGAGTCATGGTCATCCAGAATAAGTCCCACAGTGATGAGGAGGTGATCTCTCTCTCTCTCTCTCTCTCATACTTTTTTGCCTATTGGAGGGTACAATGACCTATAAGGGAAAGCCCTATCATATCACTAGAGAAACTTTCCTAGTTAAAGCAGGATTTGATAATACTAAGAGATTTTACTAGTTAATCTATCCAACACATAATAGTGACATGGTGCAGATGGTCACTAATTTCTTGTCCTGTATGTTACCTAAAATTAGTTCCAATATGCTTGTTAACTTATTTGAAAAATTATGGTAAATAAGAAAAAGTTTTCTAGTGGTACATAACAGAAGGACACCTTTGCATACTGTGTTGAGTAAAATCAACAGTAAATCCATTTTTGTAATTGATTGTTTCACCCCCAGTATATTTCCTGTATACTTGGGTAACTCCTTTTTTCTCATATATATATTTTTGTTACTTATAAAAAAAATTAAAAAAAAAAATTTGAGCATTTACTTTAAGAATTAGCTACTTAGTGCCCATTTGGGATTGTTGTAGGAGTCGAGCTTTAACTGAAAAGTTGCTAGTGTTTGGCAGACTACAGTTATGTAGTGTTTTGAAACTGTTACACCGGGTTGGTTGTCAAATTGATAAAAAGCATTTAGATGCAAGAATGACTAAAGAAGACATTGTAAAAGTGTTGCTATTATATTTTATAAATACTTATTTTCATACTTAATTCAAATATGCAATTAATATCTAACTATTTGATTATTATGATTATGGTTACTATTTTTATAAACTTATGATTATGGTTACTATTTTTATTTTATAAATACATATTGAATTATTATTTATAAATGGCACGTCATGGGTGCATTTGTACTAGGGGCATTAGGTGCCTAATTATATATATTTATATATTTAAGGATGTTCCCGGCATTTCACACTTTTGGAGAAAAAGTTGAATAGATCTCAAAAGAGTTTTAGGGTAAAAGCTTTAAAAATCTAGTTTTCAAAAACTGGCCTTAAAGCTCTCTAGCAACTATCTGAAAGCACTTTTCAAATTTTACCAAATGGGGTAAAAGAAAATTGCTAAAGAGCTTTAAGGAGCCTTGCTAATGCAATGCCAAACAAGCTCTTAATAGTAGATCTTTTTATGACTAGTATAGCAGAACTGAATGCAGTTCTTCCCTTCATCATTATGAGGCCTTTATGTCAGTCATTCATTCATTTAAGTTATTATGTCTCAAATAATAGACGGCCTTTCCCCAAGGATCTTACTTTTGGGGGAATATTAAGATCACAACTTGATGAATTTAATGAAGTTTCTAAATAGGGTGACACTCTGTATTGTCTTTTTATGTATCATTCAAGTTTTGAGTCATGCCCAGTGGTACTGCCGAGAAATTTTTTTAAAACATTTTGCTACGTGAGATAATATGTTTTTGTATCTTTTGACACTCCAGATATTTTCCATCTTATTAAGGGGGAAAAAGGGAGAGGGGGTGTGGGAATGAGAAAAAGTTTGGTCATCATTTCTGGCCTTGGCAGCTTCACTTATTGTAAAAGTTCCTGTTTTCTGCTTTTGTCTTTTAAAATGGGAAAATCCATTTGAAAGTGCTGCTTGCTGTTGGTTGAAGATGAAAATGATTTGCTGAAAAGCAAATTGGAAAAAGTCTTGTAGGTACACTAAATATAATAGTGGATGGTTTTCCCTTCTTTGTGGGAATGAAAACAGAAGATGGAAGTTCAAAAACTTTTATCAATAACTAATAGTGCACCTATGAAAGAAATTAATAACTAAACATGCTCTCTCTCTCTCCCCAATGATTCATCCAAAGTAACAGGTTTGACCAGGAAGTCTCTGGGTATGCCATGTGTATATTGTACATTTGCTCAAAGCCTTTTTCCATTGATTTTTGAACATATCTGTATGGAAAAAGTAGCTGCTTCTATTTTAAGTTTTTGGATAAATCATGACATGGCAACGTCTACTATTATTGTCTATAAATTTATTTGACAGTTTCAACCTAACCTTATAAATTCATTTGAAAATGAGTGAGGCTCCATTAATGTTGAGGTGGTGCTGCCCCATCATTCTTTATTTTTTAAATCTTAATATCTGAAGTAAAAACATATGCTGAAGGAAAAGTATGTTCGTTTTTTTTTTCCCGCCTTCATACCATGTGGCCTAATGTAAATGGCAGAGCAAACAAACCATAGTTATTCTTTTCATATCTGCTTTTGTAAATAACAAGAACATTGGAAAAATCTTGGCCATGTCAAGTGAATATCTTTCACTCTGTTTTTTCTGCACAATGTCAGAAGCTAGTTAAAATTGCATGACAATAACCAACTAGGGCTGTCAAATGTAGGTTTTTGCAAGAATCAGGGCCCTTGTAACAAATCCTGATACCCTACGAACTGGGATAAGTGCAAGTGATGCTGCAATGACATTAGGAATTGCTCCAGGCATGGCAAAGGAGCATCTTCTAACTGCTGAGAGCAAAGGTACCCTGCTTCACAACTTTGTTGAAAATATTAATCCTGTAGTTGCGCTTTAATTGACCATTGAATGTATGGCAGGTTTACTATGCAGAGATATAAGCCCCGATGGCTTCCGATTTTATATCAACCTCTTTCCTGAAATTAATACAGATGATGTTTACTTGTAAGTAAATATTCTATCGTTTGATTTTGGTCATTGATCTTTCTCCTAATATTTTGATATGAGAGGTGCTACGTCTATAACATTTTCACAACAAATCATTAGTCGTTAGTTGTTATTGGTTCTAATTTGAACCTATCACTGAAATTACTTTTTTACCCTACCAATAACAACTTATAACAACCTGTCACATAGGATTTGTTGTGAAAATGTTGTGGACATAACATTTCTCTTTTGACATTTACAATGTATATTTTATTTATTTATTTATTGTTATTTTACTGTATATGTGCACGTACCTTTCATTACTTCTTTTATCTAATAAAAAGCTAAATATAAAATCTTTCGTTACTTCTTATAAAATGACATAGTTGTGTGCCATTTGGTACATTGTTGGTCAAAGCATGCTTAAAGCGTGACACAATATTCCAAACCAAAATGCATGATTAATATTTACTTTAGGATGGCCTTGCATTGCTTATGTTAGACATAAAAGTCACTACTTACTATTATTGTACTTTTTGTTCTTTGCCTTGGTATATTTTGACTCAACCATGTATGTAACTGTGGTCATGGCAATCAAAAGTCATGGTTGCATATCTTTTGTAAAGGGCAAGAGAATTATACAAAATGCTTTGTTTAAATTTTACATGATTAGTTGATAACTTGACTGTCATATTGTCCATTAATAATTGTTGGAAAAATACTACATGGAAATTTTAAGAAGTTGAACTAGCCTACGTGGAGGATTTGAACCTGCAACTTTAATGCAATTGCATAAGACTAACCATTTGAATTGATAGTCTAAATATATTGATTTCTTGAACTTCTTTATTATATACTAGCCTCCTCAAATGTGCTTTGAGCATGTTTGAGGGCTTTTTTTTTAATTGAGGAGAGGGAGAATTTTATTTGATTTAGTGGGAAATGACAAAGAAGTAGTTACTTATGGAGAAGGGGAAAGAGGAAGTTAATTGATATATAAAACTATGCCAAATGTAGGAGATAAGTTTGCGACTTAAACTTCTTGAATTTTAAAATTGTGTTATTTTACTATTTTAGGTTTGTTCTTCTATTATAGAGTTTCTTTCTTCTCTTAGAATAGTTTCTTGATTTCTTTGTTTCTATGTTTTTGGTTGTTGTTTACTCTGTGTTTGTCATCCTGATCACCTTGTATCCTCCTTTCTTTATCTTTTATCAATAATATTACTCTTATTACCTATATTAAAAAAAAGTGTTTTTAACATCTCTTGATTTTGCAAGAACATTTATAGTAGGGATATGTTAGGAAAACCAAAAGATGAGACCAAATCTGGTTACTCTTTTATAGTAGTATAGATTCTGAATCTTTTTATTAGAAGTTATTATACATTATGTTTTGAAAATGTGTGCTTTATATCAAAAAGACGTGCTTGTGCTATGTGCCTAGGCTCTAAGAAGCCTTTGCGCTTAGATGCACCTCACACTTTCACCAACACTGAAAAGAACCATGAATTGGAGGTTATTAGTTAAAAATTAACAATTTAGGTTTTGTTTAATTCGAAGTGAAATCCCACAGCTTAACTGGAACCTATTTTCTAAAGCAAATTTGGTCTTGCAAATTTTGTGCCATCCACATTAATTTCAATACTTAAGAATTGCTACTGACCAATGGTAAGTAGAGTTCCCTTGTACCCAAAGAGCATGGGGCTTCCTAAAACCGATTCCACCGTGGTTTGGACAGGTGATGGCTACCACGCTTGCCCTAGTCAATGGCTTTGTATCATTGTTTATACTTTAGAATCTTAGACTGCTTCATGGGATCCTCCATTGAAAACTTATATTACCATCATTGCTCAAAATTAATAAGTATCAGTTGGAGCAAAATTTACAATGGTAAGATTTATTTGAATGTCATATATCAATGAAGTTATTATGACTTGAGTGTCTTATAATTTTTATCTTCTCCATTTTTGGTAATTATGATGTTTATTGTATTTTTATAGGGTGAAAGATTATGGGATCTATAATACATGGGTTAGGGTGGCCTCTGCTTCTAGGTAAGAGATGCTTTCATTAACAATCACTTTCTTATTCATGCAACAATAATCAAAAGAAATTAAGATGGATTGACAACTTCACAAATAAACTGACATTTTTTTTTGTGTGTTTTAATTATTTAATTTGAAAATTCTAGGTTGGAGTGATTGCACAGTCAAGGTTCCAAAACCATGCCTTGGACACATTTAACATACATGACAGACCCCAAAAAAAAGAAAAAAAAAAAAATCATGCACAATGCACTCTCTAGTGTTGGTGTTTCTCATTTTGGACAAGCTTGCGTTGAAATTTGGGGAAAGCTGAGGGAGGGGTGAGGCAACTGTTTTGTTTGTGATTGCATTTTGTAGTATAGTGAAAAGTTGAGCCATCTGTAGCAACGGAGGCGATTGGCAAGAACAGTGTTAGGTGATTCATGTTTTTGTCTCATGTGGTTAATCTTTCGAATAGTGTATGTTGAATATTAGAACAAAAACAATAAGATCAAAATTATGGAATTGTGATGGATACTTAAACAGGATAAACTAAGATCGGTTTCCACATACAAAATCTTACTCTCTAGATGGGTTGGAGTCGAAGTTTGAGGTGACCCGGCTTTCATAGGACCTTTATGTGGGAGACCCGGAGGAGTCCTATGATGCTGAGGCTGGTGGGGATAGGGATAGCAAAACAACAGCCTTGACCTCAGATGTGGTGTCTGGATCCATAGGAGGGGTCATTGAGCCATGATGCATCTTATGCTAATTCCATTTTCTTTTGCCACCCCCTTAAATTCACAAACCATTTGGACATGTAATAGCTTTAGCAGTTTGTACTGTGACAACCAGTTTTGGAATGTTGGGTGATATCATTATTGCTGAATCCAATGCCTACATTGCATTTGCAGATAAAAGAGTAATTGAACAAACATTTAATACGACAGTACCTGAGGGCTCACAAATGGCTGAATATTATTCCATAAGGGCCAATTCGACCTAATCGTATCATGTAATCTTTTAAAAGATGTTCTGAGTGAGTTATTTAAGCTCCACGCTTTCTTTTCTCTGAATCAAAATTC
Organism: Quercus gilva; assembly: GCA_023621385.1. Classification (NCBI taxonomy): domain Eukaryota; kingdom Viridiplantae; phylum Streptophyta; class Magnoliopsida; order Fagales; family Fagaceae; genus Quercus; species Quercus gilva. The sequence continues at coordinate 54,746,686 of CM042476.1, read as the reverse complement.
AATCATATTTATATTTTGGTCAAAATACAAAACTCACTTTGTAATTTTTACATTTTGTCATTTTAGTCCTCTAAGTTGGATGTTTGTCATTTCAATCTTCTAAGTTTCAATTGTACTTAATTCAGTTTTCAGTTTACTATCTGTTAAAAAATTAGCCAAAACGACGCCGTTTTATAGAAAAAAAAAATTTTTTAGTTAATATTTATTTATTTTTTTTATTAATTTCTGAATTTTATAGAAAACGTTTATTTAAATTAAAAAAAAAAAAAAACTAAACCCAAATGGTAGAGACAGAAAGGAAGAGAGATTGAGAGGAAGAAAGGGAGAAAGAGGGACCGAGAGGAAGACAGTGGTTGGGCTCCGTCCAGTGGTGTCCTCAGCTTCACTTTGCCGTTTCAAGAGGTGGCTCCGGCCACTACCACTTGCGTCCTTCTTGTCATCAGAATCCATTCCTAGTGCCTTAGCTATCAAATACGTGCTCCCAGTTCTACTAGTTTTGCCTTTGCCAACTTTGCTTCTGAAACGTGAGGCTGGTCGAAAGGTTCTTGGTTCAAATCAAGAATGATTATATCTTCCCTCATGTTGCATCCCATAAAAAATAATTAAAAAAAAAAAGAAGAAGTATAGCAGCAACAGAAATCAATATGCTTACTCCTTTTGGTCAAAATTTAGACTATTGAGATATCCAAGATAATTGCAACCGTGATCCTTCCCTGCTGTCTTCATTCATGAGAATAAGCTTCCTCAAACCAAAATTTCAAACACGAGAAAATTATATCAAGGCTTATTCTTCAGTAACTGGCCCTCTACGTACTGAATCTATCGGAAATATAACAAGGGTTAGCAAAGTGAAAAATTTGTGGTTTACTGGGGTTTAATTTCTGAAACATCTAATTACCAGATATAAAAATGTTCAGGAAACAAACAACAAGCAATAGGGTTTAGGGAAACCCAAGTCTACTCTTTTTTAGTGAACCCTAGCCACAATTAATGGCTGGAGCTGCTTGCTGAAGCGGTGGAGTGAAGCCGAGGACACCACTGGACGGAACCCAGTCGCCGTCTTCCTCTCGGTCCCTCTTTCTCCCTCTCAATCTCTCTTCCTCTCAGTCCCTACCGTTTGGGTTTAGTATATTTTGTTTTTGTTTTTAAATTTATTTAAATAAAGTTTTTTTTTCTAAATTTAGAAATTAAAAAAAATAAATATTAACTAAGTGTAAAACGGTGTCGTTTTGGATAATTTAACGGTGCAATTTAACAGATAGTAAACAGAGGACTGAATTGAGTATAATTAAAATTTAGAGAATTGAAATGATAAAAGCCAAACTTGACAAAAGGTGAAACTTAAAAGTTAAGTTTTGCATTTTGGCCTTATATATATTTTTCCTTTACGTGCATGCCTCAAATTTGATGGATTAACATGTGCCTACATCTTGCACATAGGGTAGAAATACTTTTGTCGATGTTATAATAAATATACATCACATAGGGTAGAAATACTTTTGTCGATGTTATAATACATATACATAGGTACCGTAGGAGAAGATGCAATGCCAATTTCTAATCATATCAAGGTTAAGCTTAATGATTGGAATATACACGAAATTCTCAAATCTGTGAGATGCAAAAAATAGGGAAAAATATACGCCTAAGAAAAATAATCACACACAAGACAGTATTTATGTGATTCAACAATTTGCCTATATCTACAGAGTTGCAGGAATTTAACTATTCTAAAAAAAAAAAAATACAAGATGCGGCAGTACAATTTTCTATCTCAAAACAACATAAAACCCTAATCTCCAAAACAACATAAAAGTCTAATATCCAAAATAACAGTTTTTCTATTCTGTGCACAAAATTCAAAATGGACTACAAAATGAGCCAAAAAATTTTCCCGGAGGCATTGCCCCCAAACCTCCGAGCTTGGATTTGTTGGCTCAAGTCTCTACTCCATGGACTAAGTCTCATAAATTTTCTCATTAAAAACCATAGCAATATTATTTCGGGTTGGGTTATAATTCGAATCAAACATAACTAGGCTCTACAAAACCCAACACTCAACTATTTGGAAAATTATGACATGAAAATGTGTCCCAAATGTGTCCTTCGATCATGTTTTGCTCCAAAATCTCACTTTTCAAAATTTTATGAGTCTTTTTAACTGTGTGGAATTTCCATGCTCAAAGCCATCCAAATTGATTCTTGGATCAAGATATTTCTAATTACATCTCATTTGTGTCAACTCAACATTGTTTGATAACAGTTAAACTGATAGTCAAACATGGTAGCAATTAGCAGAAATAACTAGATGTGTGGGAAATTTTTAGATGATTTTGCGATGTCTTATTCGGTTTAGTTCAATCCTAGTGCATGAGTAGTTATTTCTTTCATATGGACATCGATTTAACCTAATCAAACGGTTGCATTTTCAATCAAATATTGATCAAACCAATTCAACTTTAGCATGTCTTGGAAGTTGGAACATGTAATTGATCATAAAATCATTAAATTTGGTGTTCAGCAGTTCAGGTGTCTTTTTGAGCTGGGTTGATCTTCAATTAAACTTAACTTAGTCAAACGCAATCAAAGTGTAATGAACGAGGGTCCAAACTAGGGTCTGACCTTTTAATTGGTGGCATTTAATACTTTTATATTTGATCGATTTAAAATGAGTCAATCAAAGTTAGGTTTTAATTTATACAAAATCTAGCTTTTAGATTTTCTTTTCCCTTGATTTTTTAGGTTATGTTTGATAGCAATTTTTGTTTTATATTTTCAAAAACTTGTTTTTGGGAATATAAAGAAATTTTTTTTTCTTGGTTAGTTGAAATTAAAAATATAATTTTTTGAAGAAAAAAAATAGATAATACTAAAAATATGTTGTTACTAGTATTTGAACTCTAATGTTAACTCATTAAATGAGATAGATTCATTAAATTAAATGCGTGTTTATATTGACTTTTGAAAATTAGAAATTAAGAACAGCTTTTTGCATGTTTTCGGTTTTCTTCACAAATTGAGTTTTGAGAACAGTTTTTGGGAGATATTTGCAGATTAGCATAGTGAGGGGATATAACATAGTTAGTTAGCAAGGTTTTGGAATCATTTAGGAAACTAGCATTTTGAGTCTTTGAAACTCGAGTTCGGTGCAGAAATCGAGTCTCCAAGACTCGAGATCAGTTGCTGACATGGAAATATTTTTGCCACATGGAACTTGAGTCTTAAAGACTCAAGTTTCATAGAATAAGAAGAAGAATCTGAAGAAGAAAGAAGAAGATTTGAAATTGAAGAAGAAAAGAAGACGAATTGACAGAGGAAGAAGAAGAATAGTCCCCACGAGAATAGAAAGAAAACACGAAGAAGAAAGAAACCCATGGTGAAATATAGTGAGGGGATATAATATAGTTAGTTAGCAAGGTTTTGAAATCATTTAGGAAACTAGCATTTTGAGTTTTTGAAACTCGAGTTCGGTGCAGAAATCGAGTCTTTAAGACTCGAGATCAGTTGCTGACATGGAAATATTTTTGCCACATGGAACTTGAGTCTTAAAGACTCGAGTTTCATAGAATAAGAAGAAGAATCTGAAGAAGAAAGAAGAAGATCTGAAATTGAAGAAGAAAAGAAGACGAAGTGACAGAGGAAGAAGAAGAACAGTCCCCACGAGAATAGAAAGAAAACACGAAGAAGAAACAAACCCATGGTGAAGAAGAAGAAAGGAACCTGCAGAAAAAGAAAGGAACCCAAGCACAAAAAAGAAAGGAACCTGCAGAAGAAAAACTCGAGTTCCATTTTGAACTCGAGTTTTAGAAACTCGAGATGCTAGTTTGCTACATAATTTGCAAATATGACAACTAACTAAGATATTTCAAAAATAATGTTAAATGAAAAAAAAAATTCACAATTTTTGTTTTCTGTCCATTTTAGGTTCTTAAACAAATTTTTTAGTCCCAAAAATAGAAAATTATTTTTGGAAACAGAAAATAAGAAGAAAAAATAGTTACCAAACATAAAAGGATAACAAAAATATAAATTTATCTTTATTTTTAATAGAGGTGAGTAATAGGAGATAATCGAAACTAAGAGTAAAGTATCAATTTTGACCATAAATAGGTAAAGTATTTTTTGGGCAAATGGGCAAATTAGAGGGTGTTTGGTTTGTGTTTTTAAATAACTATTTTCAGTTTTTAAATAATATTTCACGCATTTTTACGTATTTTTTTACTCACACATATTTTCACAAATAGTATTTTCAAACAATTTTTAATTTTTAAACACATATACCAAACGGACCTTATTCTCCATATCCTTGCAAGGGACTCGGACCAACAAACCGAGTTTGGAAAAAGAAGACAGAACTCAAAAGAAAAAGGAAAAAAAAATATAAAAACAAAAACAAAAACAGAAAAGAAAAAAAAAAAAAAAAAAAATTTCAAAACCCTTAGCTAAACGTTAAACCCTACTCCTTGACCTCTCTCTGCAACTCCATGCTCAAACATGCGACCTCTCTACAATTCCTTTCCTCAGCAACCTAATTCCTCCACTGCTCCACCTTCTCAACAGGTAACACACACTCTCTCTCTCTCTCTCTCTCTCTCTCTACAGTTTCTGTGAAATAAATACTTCATTCTAATTTGAAGCTTCTTTCTTCCTGTTGTTTTTATTTTGTTCACTCTTCAGGTTATGCCACCTAATCATTCAAATGCAAATTCATCTAATTTAGTGCAAAAAAACCCCTCGAAATTTCGACCCCAGTTTGGCATGAACAACAATCCTCAAATCCAGGTCCCTTTCAATAATTCCAATATGAGGCCTTCCATAAATCGACCTGGTTTCATGAACCCACCTTTGCAAAATTCTCATCTGGGTATGCCCCATTTGGGTTCTCAACCGGGTCAGTCCCATGTGGGGTTCAGTCCACAAAACAAGGTTTGCAATATGAACCCGGTTCAAGGGTTTCCTGTTAACGGGCAATTCTGCATTATGGCGCAGAATCCGAACCAAGTCAATGTTTCTCAGCCTGCTTTTGTGCATAATATGCAGAATTCAAACCAACAGCTCAATCAAAATATGGGTTTTACAAATGGGCAGTTTTGTATGCCCAATATGTTGCAAAATATGAACCAATTTATGCCCACCTTGCAAATGCCAAATTCTTCTCAAGTTGTTTCTTATGGTATTCCTATTTGTCCTCCATACATGGGTGTTCCGAATCAAGCCCCTCGGGCCACAGTTCCTCAAAATCCCACCTTTTTCGCAAATTCGCAGTTTGGTCTGGGTCATTGTAATCAGGTCAGGCAGCAAGTTAAACAGAATCAGCAAAACTTGGTTCCACCTACGGCAAATGCAAATGCAAATGCATTAAAACCATCGCCTTTTGCATCTCAGCAATTGCAAGGAGGGAACTTACCTGCACTGCCTAATCATTGTTCGGTTCAACCGCAGGATACTAAGAATTATCAAGCTTCTGTTTTCACAGGGGCACAGGTAGGTTTATCTTGCCCTCAGTACATGAATTGTTGGGTGTATTGTTGTTGTTGTGAAGAATAATTTTCTGTGATATCATTTTCCGAAATAATTAATGTGTACCCTATGTTAAATGATCTGTGGTGCTTGTAATTGACTCTTTTTTTTAATAAATTATTTCAGGGGAATCTTGTTAATAATGGTGGGATTGATAACCCAAGCTCCAACAGGCAAGATTCACCAAACAAAAACTACACTATGAATCCAAAAGGAGGGCAATTGCGAGGGGGGTATGCCTTTTCTTTTTCTTTTTTGGATAAATTTTGTTTCCATTTTTTATTCAAAGATTTGAGCTGGTTGCTTACAATTTACAATGAATTTAATTTATGTAGATTTCAGAAGTCTCAGTTTCATCGTATGAAAAATGCAAAGAGAGGGTTTCCTAATGAACACAAGGGGAAAGGTTTGTGCTTTTATACCTCGCTGGTATGTTTAAATATCCTCAAACACACCTCCACATGCCTCTCCCTTCCTGTTCCCCACAAAAAAAAAAAAAAGGTTAAAGTTTTCATGCCTTCTTAAGAGGTGTAAGTTATAACTTGAATACACTCAATACAGTAAGTTCTTGTTATTAGCATTTAGCATTACATAGATTCATTGGAATAGCCTCTATTAGAAACTTACCAACAGCATGCAAAGAGCTCTTATGACATCCAAGCTGTTATATAGATGTGCTAGGATATTAAGCAGTCCAAGATTGGAACTTGAAGCTAATAGTTTTTTTTCCCTGGACTTGCTATACACTTTCAATTCTGCAGGGTTGGTGACAATATGATGTTATGGCTGGAATTGTGATTTTGAGGCCAGAACATTCAGTAGGGTGTTAAGGAGGGGAAGTGATTTTTTTCCCCATGGAAAGGCATTTGGCAAACCTAGGGTAGCCTTTTTTATTTGGTCTTCAGCTTTGTGCAAAATTTTATATTGCAGAATCATTGTCTTTTTATTGGAATAATTGATTCAGTAGGCATAGAAGTGATGTGGTTTAGAAGGCAGTGTGCCTCCTCTCTCTCTCTCTCTCTCACACACACACACATATTACTAAGCATATCATTGAGTTTTCATTTGACACCCCTCAATCACAACCAGGGTTTAGCAAGGAGAAGGCAGGAAAGTTTGGTCACATTAATTCCAACAACCAAGCCAGGGGTCAGAAGAGGTAATAGCTGCTTGATCTCGCCATATGGTAAAGTATAACTTGCAAATTCAAGAGTAAATTTTTTTATTGCATGCAGAGATGCTAGAATTTTCAGATATTCTGTGTAAATGGTTGTTGTGGTCCTAAAAAAAGTTTAAAATGTAATATGTTCCTTTGTGTTCCAGTTTGGATACTGCAGTCTGTTATTTTATCTCCTATGAACTGGCTTTGTATGCTTATTAGCTCTATATTTTGCACACTGTCTCTTTTGACATTCTTATATGCTAGTTCCCTCTTTTCCTTTTATTTTTATTTTTTAAAGTGCCTAATTTGTTACTATTTTGATGTGCATGGGTGTGTCTTCTGTCATTTTTAAAATGAAAAGATCTCTTTCTTTGACCTACACGGAACAAGAAATCCAACAGTGGTGTGAAGCGCGTCGGAAGAACTACCCATCAAAAGCCACTGTAGAGAAGGTCTAATTTATTGCAGTACCTTCCTGCTATATTTTTTTCATCTGATGAAGATTTCTGACATTGAATTTACCACCTGCAGAAGCAGGGTCAGAAGCTAGCAGATGCTGAGGGTATTGCTAGAGAGGCCAAACTGCGAAGAGAGGTACAATAATTTCCTTTTCATATATATTTTTCCAACAGGTACATGTGATATGATATTACTGGAAATTAAGAAATCCTTTAAGTCGATCTTACAATACTTTAGCCAACTTATAAGGCAGTTCTTGTTACTTGTACATGTAAAAGAGAAAAATATTCAACTATGGACAATGAATGGACAAATGAAAATAAAAAAAATGGAGATCTGTAGTTTTGTACTCTGCTAAATTCAAAAGAATAGCATCTACAAATTTAAATTCTTTTCCCCTTTTTTCTCCATGTTTCTCTCTAATCATTTGGTTGGAACTTGGAAGTGGAAGGTGAGAGAAGGGTGTTTACCTTGCCTTGATAGAAATTGAAGAGGGTTAAAAAGGATTCCCTTCCTTGCTATTCCACCAAGTGGATGGAAAGAAAGGATTGTGAAACAGTGTATTCGATAAATTATGTTAATCTATTTGGGTTCAACATTTACTTTCTCTTATTTTTCCTTTTATGGTCAATCAGACTCAAGAAGAAAAGGTAGTTCCCTTTCCTATTTAGTTCCTCCTACTTTTCCTTCCCTTTGATTATGGTCTGGTATTTTACCCCCTCAGATGTAAAATATTATTAAATAGGTGAATGAGAGGGTTATAATCCTAGTACACAATAGAAGCACCAAGACAAAAAGAAAACAAAGAAAGAAGCAAAATACGACTATGACTGAAGTTTGACATAATCAAAAAATTGTGAAAAGAAGAGAGTGAATAATAACTAGATAGTGCCATCCACTTGAAATGCAACATCAAAAGCAGAAATTTCAATTACCTGCCTGCCAAACAGCTCTTTTCAACATAACATCTAGATACACTGCATAATCAGAAACAATGAGAACAGAATTGACAAAGTTTCATATTGTCTAGTGTTGTAACTTGATGTAACTTAAATTTATATGGATTGTAGCTATGTTTGTTTAATATGTTATAGTTATTGGAAACCAATATTTTCATACCCCAATAACCTTCCTTAAGAGAATTTTATTTTTTATTTTTTATTTTTTATGTTTCACAAGATGATACATTGATGCCACTTATTAAAAAAAAAAAAGAGATGATACATTGATACCATGTAGTTTCCTTTGACAGGTTCCAATCACTTTGAAGTACATTCTTACCATGTTGTTTTTGTTTTTTCCCTTGTCTCTGTGTGTGTGTGTGGGGAAAAATGTAGGACTTATTTCTCACTTTTCCCAAAAAAAGAAGCAGAACTTACTGCCTCATTAGGTATGCAAAAATTAATACAGATATTAGTTATCATATGTAACTTAAGTTTTTAGTCCCAGGGGAAGGGGACATTTGAGCTAGCAAATTTTGTTTCATGAGGTGTGATCCCAGCTGATTGTGCTATTCCTTGGGTTAATTTAAACCTGACTCATATGTATGCACATGTGTGTGTATATATAGGTTGTTTATATTGATTAATGCTATTGATAATTTATAAATAGTCCAAATTCAAATTTTCATTTTTATTAAATGAAAGTAAAAAAGAAAAAAAAAAGAAAAAGAAATTAATTTGGAATTATAAAAAAAAAAAATTATCTGGATTACCTTTGCACAAATATGGTCCATTCATTACCAGGGAGAGTAATGTCTCAACAGAACAGATGGACCCATAGGTAACTCGCACTTATTTTGTTGAAGTTAATTTAATCCATTTAATTGGAGAGGTGGGTAATGAAGTGTATATGCTTTTTCACAAAATGTATAGACATTAAAAAAAAAAATCCCGAAAAGGGTGAATAAGTGGAAAAAGTAAAGAGAGAAACAGGGAAACAGATGTCTAAGACATTCCTACTTGACAATTCATTTTCTCATTGGTATAATTCTGGTAATATGTTTTCTTTCATTATTTTTAAAATTTTGTATCATGAATAATATTTGAATTCTCTTATTAACAAAAAAATCTTTGAATTCTGTTAATGTGTTACAAATTTTGTTTCCAGCAACTCAAGGAGATTCTAGCGAAGCAAGCTCAATTGGGAGTTGAAGTTGCAGAGGTACCATCACACTATCTATCAGATTCAGAGAAACAAGGGCAGCGAAGGGAAGAAAACAGAATGCCCTTTACAAAGAAAGGGAGATTCCGAAACAGGTTTGATAAAAGAGGAAGATATGAAAAAAAAGACCGGTTTGCTAAGAAGCAGAAGCTTGCAGACAAGGATTCATCTGATGCCCCTTCTTTGAACAAGAAAAAGCCAACATTACTGCAGAAGCTTCTCAGTGCAGATGTCAGGAGAGATAAAAGCCACCTATTGCAGATTTTTAGGTTCATGGTGATGAACTCTTTCTTCACTGATTGGCCTGATAAACCTCTAAAATTTCCTTCAGTGATAGTTCAAGAAAGTGGGTGTGAGAGTGAGGTGGTTGAAGAGAAATCTTCACCTGTGGGAAAAGATGCTGAAGGTGACAACAAGGCTGTGGTTAACAAATCCCATGATGAAGATGATGATGATGATGAAGATGATAATGGTGTAGATGAAGACAAGAATGAAGGTGATGACAATAATGAATTGTCTTATTTTGCTAGGATAGAAGGTATAATCGGGGAGAGAACTGAGATACCCGAGGAGGAAGAGGGTGAAATTGTTGACTATAATGATACTCTTCCTCTCTAAGCATTGTGCTGAAAGTTCAGGTTATCAAACAATTAAAAATATGTGAGAATCAGGGATGAAAAGTTCAATGTAATTATATGCTAAAGCAAAACATGATCTCTGTGCCTCAGGTGTGTGCGCGCACACACACAAATTGTAAGTACACATGAATCTCCCTTATCATGAGTCTCCTTGTTGTTGCACAATTTTTAGTCCAAGGCTCGTTGATATACAAAGTCTCAGTCGATTAAAGTGTGCAGGTTAAAACTCATTTATCACAGTATATATAAACAGAAATGTAATTCAAGGACTTGTCTAGTAATGTGTAATCTCCTTCTTAAGTTTCAATTCATAGTCAGTTTGTCTTATGAAAACTCAAATTAAATGATTGACATGCCTGCCACTCAAAAATGTCCGAGTCAATTAAAATGCACATGTTAAAACTTATTTATCATAGTGTATATACACCAAAAATGTAAATCAAGGACTTGTCTGATACTGTGTAATCCCTTTCTTAAGTGAGGCTGTCTTATGAAAATTCAAATTAAATGAGTGCGTGTCTGCTACTCGAAATTGTGCAACGTATGTTCCTCTATAGAATGTCAATGAGGGATTCCAAGAATAACTTGATCATTGGTCAAAGTTTAGACTCAAAAGTGTTTGATTTTAACACTACAACATTCATGGTAAATTTTTTCTTATATGATGTTCATGCTTTGCTCGAGTTAACAGCCAGCTATACATAAAGAACACATGAAGCAAAGAAAACGAAAGGTATAAACAATAATAAATCAGAACTCGAACTGCATCTCAGATTGGTATCCAAGTGCATCAAGGTGAGCTTTCATGGCCTTGTTCATGGCTGGTGGACCGCACCTTAGTATCTGCAAAATAATTAGTTTTAGCTGAGTGAGTAAAAAAAAAAAATATTGTGACTCAACTAAACCAAGTAACTTTTTGCCAATTTTGCTTTGAAACAAATTAAAATTTTGGAAACCAACCTGTATATCTGAGGCTGGTGCCGGGCAATGGCTTCGAATAATTTCCTTGGATATAAACCCAATGCCACCATTCCATGCGAAAGGAGGCTGGTAATCATGGATAGAGTGAGCATCAGTGATAAAACATACATACACCAAGGGATATCTCTTATCAGTGTTTTTAAAATAAGCTCCAAAAAAAAAAAATGAAGGTTGAAGCAAAGGAATTGACCTGATTCAACACGTAATAGACTTTGAATTGGTTAGGGAATTTGCTAGCAAAGGCATCTAGCTCTTCCTGCAAAAAGTCCGTAAAAAATGTATTCCCATCAATGATATGCATCAAAAGAAAATTAGAGTCGAGGACTTTCAAAATAAAGTATTGGTTTGCAGTTGAAAGTTAAGAGAAAATCTTGGGAGAGAGAGATCTTTTTTTCCCATATTGAAAAGAAATAAGAGATAGTAGCAAGTAAATAGTCATAGTAGCTAAGCAAAATAGGATCTACAGAAAAATGATCAGGATGACCAGGCTCTGCATTAAGGCAGGTTTCTGGTACTCTTGTTGATAGTAAACTCCTTAGGCTGTTCCTAGAATTGAAGTGAAAAATATAGTAAGATATGAAAAATCCATGATAAAAATAAAAATGAATGAAAAAAGAAGAAGATAAAGTCCCGTTAACTTTATCATCAACATTATAGTGAACAAATGCAAAGTTGGGAAGCTTGTTCTTGGATGAAGATTCCATATTGGCATTTATTCAAGTAGTAAAGCTGAACAAGCCAAATCTTTGTAGGCTCACTGTCAAAACTTGGAGATTTTGTTTCTTCATATTATATATCAGTTGTCCAAATATGCTAAAGCTAATTCATTTAACTTTTTTTTTTTTAAAAAAAAAAAAAAAAAAAAAAACCTAAAGGGAAGCACAGAGTCTCATGACTTCCCCTCAAATCCAAATAAGCCATTACTTTTGAGACCGCATAGAGAATATGAAGAATTTTTGTATTGATGTTTGAAGCTTTGTTTGTCTCCTAGATTAAAGATGTGGCAAGGCAATACCTAAAGGATCAAATTGGCAATGGATGTTAATTGGCACCCAGATGGACCTCTTATGCAAAAATATGGTCAAAGAATAATATATGATTCAGCTAGCCACTTGAATCCTAGTGCCTTAAGAGTTTTTACTGGTGGCAGGCACTGGCAACCTGCTAGTGCTGAAGCTTTGGTTGACATAAAAATGCAAATGCTTAGCTATGCCTTTTTGTTCGAATTAGGAAGATTCAGTTACTTGCAAAAAACTGTTCAGCTACTTAAAATATAATTAAAGGTTCACTTCCTATAGTTCTTTAAAGGAGAATCATCTGGTTTCCTACAGTTATTACAAGGCACTCTTTCTTTGCTTTGTTAACTGTTAAAATAGGTTCTCCACTAAATACAGATTGATTCAAGGGTCTGTAATGTTGTTGATAGTTTTGTAAGGTTTTTATCTATGGAAATTAAAAGTCACTTTTTTTTTTTTTTTTTTTTTTTTTCCAGAATGTGTGTTTCCTAGAGTGATTCAGATGCTACTGCAAACTGTTCCAGTGATAGGCAGATAACAGATTGGGAAGCTGAGCTCGATTGGACATTGAAGGCTTGGAAGGGTCTGGCTTTTTATTGTGTTGTTGAAGCTGGCTTGGCAAGACTTACATATCATATTTGGAGGGAAGGGAACTCCTTGAATCATATGCAAGTGTGCAAAGATGAAGAGGCTCCAGACAGAGTTGCTGTTGCTAATCTGAGGTTGAGCTGCTTATTGCAGGAAGACTAAAGACTTAGGAATGAAGCACAGATTCTGTCAAAGATGAGGCATTTCTATTGATGTTCCCATCAGATGTCGTTCGATTCTGTTGATCTCTCTCTCTGTGTGTGTGTCTCTGTAATGTGCTTTATTTTATTATGTTTCTTCTGTTTTGTGTGTCCTGCTTCATAGGGTTTATAAGTGATTCTGTCTGTTTGGTTGAACTAAATTTTCTAAATCATATCAGAAAAAGAAAAAGAAAAAAAGAGTGAAGCAATTAAATTACCTTCAACAGAATGTCCTCCAATGTGACATTGGCATAAATTAGATGAACATTGGTCTTATCTTTTGGGTTTTCTAGAATGGCTCTAGTGAGCTGGAACAAAAAATAAAAAAATAAAGAAAGAAGTAGATATAAGATCCTTAAAATCATTCAAATGCAAGATAAGGGTAAAGATAACAATAAAGACAATAAACAAGAAGAAGTTACAGCTTTTTAAATGCACATGTACCTACCTGAAACATTGGGGTTATGCCAGAGCCACCGGCAAGCATTCCAAAAGCTCGAGCTTGGCCAGGTTTGTATGTGAAACGCCCCTTAAATATGAAAGTATAATACAGAAAATGCTCAAATAAAGAAAATTTAGAAAGTTTGGCTCTAATGAATATAAATGCAATCATGTTTACTCCCAAATCCCAACTGATGTAGACATAAATTTAAAGCTCCAATACTAGCTTAAGATTAAAGACTTTAGGTAATGGAGACCCAAATGGGGTATCATCCGATCCATTACTGTAGATGAACAACCAATCTTCTACAATGTTCTTTCTCAAAAAAAAAAAAAAAAAAAAAAAAAAAAAATCTTCTACAATGTTTTGGTGATAAGAATAACGAAATAAATGATATTTGAAAATAAAAGTTGAATCTTGTTGGCTGCTGAAGGGAACAAGCAATACTGTGTCAGCCAATTTATTGGTTCATAGGTTTTGAAAAATTATCATAATCATTAACATGTAGGGCACAAAATTCAATCATGCAATTGGAAGTGAAATTACTTGAGTATAAAATCTTAAATGGTTTTATCAATGAATTTAGAATGCAAACTATGTATGGAGGGTTTCAATTTCTATATTGTGATTGGAAGATATTTTCCACAAAACTAAATTAGAACTTCACTGCATGATATTTCATAACTAGTAGTGCTGATTCCTATGCTCAAACTACAACTTCCTTGAACTCCGTTATTTTAGCTACGACTCCATATCATAAAGTGAAATCCAAAACGTAGTTCCCTCAACCAATATTGTACTTGATTTTTTTTTTTTTTGATAAACACATTGTACTTGATTTTTTATGGAAGGATAACTGGAGTTTATTAACTTCAAAATACCAACTCAGGTGCACTAAAAACAATTATGAACAATTTATTGATATTTCCATGTCTAACACTATATCTGTATTGGAAACTAACATTAATATGTGCATCTATGTTACAAAGCCTAACATGTTAATGTGATTATCTCAAAAAATAGAGCATGTACCTTGGGGCCCTGAACAGGCAGGTAATCACCTTCGCGCATCTCTCTGAAATGGTGGGACATCCTTCCCTTAGGATACATCTTTTATATGAAAAAAATCAAAATGAGAAACTGAGTTCAGACTGATAGCTAAAAAATCAGAATGGAGTGATCAAAGATGTGTTAATATGAAAGGGAGATAGGATATACCTTTACAACCAGTTCGAAGTTACCAACATGAGAGTCCAAAGTGACTGGGGTATACGGTCTAATCACTTCTTCACCTTGACTATCTATTCCCCTGCTTAACAAAATGGAAAGCACATTGTTTTCTGATATTTGTCGCTTATCCCATCAACTAGGTCTCCATAACCACATAAAGATAAAAATATTGAGGAATTCCTTAGTGGAGGGATTCGAGTTTATGGTTTGATTAAAGCAACTTAAAGAAAGTTGGAAATTCTGTTTGGAACAATTCACAAAATGGAAGATCAAGTCATCTTAGGGAGTAAGAAGGCATTGGTATCATGCATCAAAATCTTGGTGCGTGCATGCACTAGGAAATGCTTAATTCAAAGTTTTGAGTTTTCACAATAGTTATCTATATTTCAAGATGGTTTCAGAACCTTACAGAACTTTGCAGTACACATGCACATGAATAAAAACACCAAAGTTATGTAGAAGAAAAAGTAGATTAAGTGCATTGTGTTCTGTACGATTTCAGAGGCAGAATATATAAATTTCTAATAAGAGATAGTAGGAAGAATGGCAAGAGATAGATTAGTACTTTTGGCTACATTATCAATCAGTCAATAAAGCAATATCATAGAAAGTAATTACTTTAGGTTTGGCTAATAAGAAAACTACAATTCTTAAATTAAAGATACTAATAAAGTGAGCTACTTGAACCTGCAAATTATATGTTGTCCAACTGGAAGACCCAATACTGAAGTGGGTTTAGGAAGAGCAAATTTAAACTTTGCAGTATTGTGGCTTAACTGAGTTTTCTTAACAAGTTTGAAGTCTATAAACTTCTCAGGATTTAAGGAACCTGAAAAGACATCACTCCAAGTAGTCATTTTTTGCAGGCAAACAAGAATTCAATTTGCAACATATGATGAAAATGCTCAGTTCGTTAGAGATTAAACCAACATCAAGGAAAATGATTGTTTTGCGTGATAAAATGTATTTTCTCTTTATAATTAAATATCAGGACCAACATTAATCTTTCGATAAAGTTACTTAATGCAAGGGTCATTTATGATTAATATTATGTGTGTGCATATATTTGGATGAGCAAAACTTAAGTACAACACTTAGGTACTATTCCTTAGGTTCTCTTTTTAAAATTCAGTCATGTGACAATATTTAACTAAAAATATACTTACATCTCATGAGAAAAAAGCCACATGACTGAATATTAATAGGAGAATTTAAGAAATAGCACCTAAGTAATGTACTTATTTTTTATCCTATTTAGATTAAGTTAAAGTTAAGGTTGGTGACTTTATTAATATTATGTCATTTAATGATCTTTCACTAATTCAGCAAATAAATAAAAAATCTTTCGCTTAATCAAGATTTTGTCAAACTCACAATTAAATCCTATGATCTTTACATGTTTATCATGCTTCCAAGATTCGAAAACCAAAATGTATAGAATCACACACTTGTAAATGAATTTCGAACTCCTAAGATTTGTGCTTTTGGTGGGCATACATATAGAGTTTAATGAAAGAAGAAAAACATATAGAAAGTTATTTTAATCAGAAAATCTTGATCACTTTACATGGGGATTTCCATGTCACTTTCTTTTCTTAACAGGGAAGAGATGAAATGACAACTCCTTTTCTTTTTTCATTTTGAAGCAAATTTTGACCTCAGGGAGAGGGCATCAGCAATAAGTCCAGAGTGAGTCAGTGCGTGACACTTATTTTTTTACCCACCTAAATTGTCAAAACTGTTGAATTGGTGAGCTATAAATGGGAGATACTAAAGTAGTGTTGGTGGGCAGTGGTGACCTCACTTTTTTTTTCCCCACAAAATTTGTCAAAACCGTTGAGTTGGTGAGCTACAAATGGTAGATACTAAAGTAGTATTGGTGAGGCGGTGGTGGCGGCCTAGATGGCGGCCTAGATGAGAATCAATAACAACTTGAAAATCCAACAGTTGTGAAACTTGTTAAAAATATTGTGAATATAGTAAAGTAAGAGCATTTGAATCAACTTGTGCAAAAATTTATGTTTATTTCAACATAGGAGTCTACTTTTTCTATTTTACACAATTATCTATTCTATGCTTTATTTCATTAAAATGTCAATTTTTCTTGATTTTTTAATTGATTTTTTTTCTTCACACACAATAATCATCATTCACTCTCTTCCTTCGTTTTTTAGGATATGTAAAGAAAGAATAAAAAACTACATGTACAATAAATAGTGTTAGTGTAAATTTATATAGTTACTATAGCAACTTTGCAAATCTACACATTTTTAGCTTGACCGATATGGGTAATTTTGGGGCTTGAATGTGTACAATTGAGTTCTTTTTCTATTTTGCATTTTCTGATGCAAATGCTTTAAGTTTAAGGACAAACTTTTTATGTCACAATTCTTACAAGTGCGATTGTGAATGGTGGAAAAAAGTGATGGATACATGTAAAAGTAATGGATCATTAATCATAGTTACATATGTCATTAAATTGACGTATGAAAGTGTGTGATTATAGAAGTTCTGGTTTGTTGCATTGCTCATCCCTGGGCGAAATGATGACTACTTTAGTTGTTGAGTTTTTAAATTGGCTAATTTAATCTCAGGTATTCACTGATTTTGACCATTAATTGGATATTTTTCTTGTTAAAGTAAGCGAGAGATAGGAAGGGAAAATTTAGAAGCAAAACCACATTATGAAAACCTTACATTATAACAATACCATTTTTAAACTAGACTAGATATGACCACTCCACCATTTAAACCTTGCATAGTTGTTAGTTGTTACTATAAACCAATAACATTCTAATGATTCATTTATTATTATTACTATATTCAATCAGTGTCTTACCATCCATTTAAGACAGTTACAAACAGATGACAATGCATTACCAAACACATAATTAAATATTCTCTCAAACAACTCCATAGACATTCATTTTAAAGATGCACCTGCAGATATATGCATGTACAAACTAATTCATTATGCATAATAATTAAATAATGTATATGCCCAAATACACATGAGAAGATGCATACTCACACCTTTGGGTTTCTTGTTGTAATAAAAATAGGCAGCAATGGCAACCAAAGCTAGAGCAACAGCCATCCTCAAGAGCTCGGTTTGGGGTATTTGCATTAGCTCCATTTTGAGAGACTCAAAGGTCACGTTGGGTGGTAACTTGAACATTTTTGTGACAAACTTAAACTGGATTACAACATCGTATGGCCGGGTTCTTAAATACCATTGTCGATTATGCTTTACATTATCCAAAAATATATGCTTTACGTGTTCTTCTAATTGTTCTCACTCCCCTTTTATTGATTCAAAGTTGGTTTGTTACTAACAAGTAACAGCATAAGATAAAGGAATGAAGTAAGGGATCATTAGAAAAGTTTTTTTTTTTTTTTTAAATAGATATAAAATTCTTGTAATCATAAGTTTGAAATTAGGCATGAAGCTGGGATGAATGAAATCAAGCCTGACTCTAATCAAGTCGGTTTTGAATAATTATTTGGCTAAATTGCAAATTACACACCTAAAGTTTGAAGGTATTTGGATTTTACATCCTGAAATTTTATAATTTAGATTTTACCCCATAAATTTCTATTTCATTTGTATCAGCAGCCTTTCTATCCATATTTTTTGTTAAGTGTCACATAAATTTGCCACGCGTGTTTAATTCATCAAATAAAATGATGTCACGTCATTTTTATTATGTCATGACATTTTTATTTTTTTAATTATTTTTAGGCTACAGAAATGATATGGCATCATTTTATTTAACAAATTAAACACGTGTGGCAAGATTATGTGACACTTATTAGAAATTATGGATGGAGGAGTTGTTGATGCAAACGAAATAGAACATCAGGGCGTAAAATCTAAATTCTAAAATTTCAGTGTATAAACTCCCAAACTTTAGGGGTATAATTTGCAATTTAGCCTAATTATTTTTAGGCTGGTGTTGGGCCATGTCCAAAGTTTAACCTAGGTTTGCGTTAGTCCCAAGATTCAAATCACATATTTCTTCCTTTTCTTTTTTCCCCTTTTTATTGGATTTTATCAAACAATATACTGAAACTACTCATCCTTAAAATGATAGCCCACCTCACCTCAGAGTTACAATAATTTTTACAAAATATTTCATAACTCAAATTTTCACAAAAAAATTTCATAACTCTCAAAGTGACAAGTTGTTGGTGTTAAATGATAAAGAAATGTCAATAGTAGATTAGATTAGAACCAATAAAAACTTATCAATTTAGCTGTTGTGAAAATTGTTGTTTGTAGCATTACTCTACCTTTTGTGACTATATATATATATATGGATCCGTTTGGATTGAGGGGGTAGGAATGAGGGGAAATGGAGGAGAGTAGAGTAGAGTTGGCAAAAAATAAACTAATTTTTTTTCCAACTCTACTATACTCTCCCTCCTTCCCCTCAATCCAATCAGACAATAGATATTTTTCTATTGTTAACAAAGGGTAGAATAATTTTTTTTTAAAAAATACATTTTTCACGATATCTTTAGCTTATTTTATTAAGAGTAAATTACAATTTATACCATATGCATGTGATTGGACTTTTTCACACCATATATAGGGAAAAAAAATTAATGAAGAAATTAGATAAAGTTTTGTTGAACTTAGGTGAAAATATACTTTTGGTCCCTACATTTTGGGCTAATTCCCATTTTGGTCCCTATTTTGATTTTGCTACTATTCTAGTCCCTTAAAAACAAAAAAATCAATTCTATTTTGGTTCTTGCCATCAACCTACTAACAAAAAACTCTTACGTGGCAGACGGAGTGCTTACATGTCAAGCCCACCCATTCAAATAATATTAAACTAATCCTACGAGTATCCTGAAGCTCACGTGACTCACACCTGACCATTCCACGTCAGCTTCCCGCCACTTAGCCCCACACGTGACCCCACTCATCAACTACCTCACACACCCCTTGCCCAGACGCACTCAAAGAACCCTAAATCATGCTCTGCCTCTACATCACCCACACGAACTCACACTAGACTGCAATAAAAAGAGGGAGGGTGGATGGAATCAAGCTCGGCATCATCCGAGGTATGCTTGAGGAGAGAGCACCACCCATGTGCTATTGCCCCTCCCCTGCTAAACCCATTCTAGTGGTGTCCTGGACAGAGAATAGTTCAGGCAGAAGGTTCTATAGGTGTCCCAATTATTGGGTAAATTGGGGTTCTTTGTTTCTATTTCTCCTTATTTTTCTTCATTAGTTATTTTTTATAGTCATTTACTTTGTTTTGGGTTGATGTTGGTTTTGAAGTATTTTTTTTGTTTTTTTGTTTGCACATTGTGTATGTTGATTTGGTTTGAATTTGGGTTAAATTTCGAGTTGGTCAGAAGTGCAAATTTTTCAATGGGTTGATGATGAGATTTGTGAGTGTGGTAAGGTGTTTATCCTAGAATAGAGGTAGACTATTCTCAGACTCTAGGCTGAGGTTTCAACCTGCAAGAAGAGGGAGAAGTGTTTGACAGTGTATTTGATATTGACATTGGTGCTATGTGGGATCTGCCTTTATGTGATTCTAGCTTTAGTGGGTAAGATGGGTGGGTTATGGTGTACTATGTTTTGGTCAATGTGACTTTAGGTAGGGTTAAGGTAGAGAAAAGAAGTAGAATAGCATGCATTGGGCCAAGGTGTGGCATGTTTTTTGTCAGTGTGTTTCCATTTGGCAATGTGGAACAGTATGTTATCTTATGTATTCCAATCACCTTATAATTTCATTATGAATGAAATGAAATTAGATTGTTCATTGTTAAATTGGTGTGTAATGGATTGAAGTTAAATTGTTCATTGTGTGTAGTGGATTGAACTTAAGTTACCAATTTTGTCAAACCATGTGATATCAAGCAACAATGTACAATATATATATAGACAGCATACAAATCCAACTACACATTTGGGGCAATACATGATTTTGTCCAACACACAAAAGTTTAAGGCATTGACAAACTCCAACAAAATAACTGATTGCTATACCAAAAACAACATGTTTAAGGCACTTACAGAATCCAACAATTCAACCATTATTAGGCAACAAAAACAAATTCAGTCATATCAGGAACTACCAACTAATAGTACTTAGCTCCCACTATGATTGGAATACCAAAATTTACATAATTTAGCCATACTCCAGCTATCATTGCAACCAAAAATAGGCTATATCAGCCAATTACAAATGTTCAAATTCACTATCACCAAAAAAAGAAAAAAAAAAAAAAAGTGGACACTATAGCACTCCACTAGCTTATACCTTTGGACCATGCACAGATGATTAGCTCTTAGCAAACCTCAATACTTTTCTATACCTTGATGCATTTCTTGATACAGTAAGAGTTTCATTTGTGATAGTCTCCTTCTCTTCTTTGGATTGGAGGTGGTAGCATTGGGTGGTGCACTACTGGTTGTTGGATTGATAGTTGGTGGATTGTTGGTTGCTAGGTTGCTACTTGATGGTTGCTAGTTGGCTTGCTAGCTGCTGGTTGGATTATTGCTAGCTGGTACCCCTGTGAGATTTGGTTCATTAATGGTCATTCCTCCACTTGACCCACCAGCATGGGCCCTATCAATTGTCTACAGGCAACATATACAACTAAGTTAGCATCAAAACTCTAAATTTCAGAACATGTAGACACATGATAGGTTTTACCTTTTTTGGTCTAGATCTCCTTTGGTTTAGGTCACCAGGTAGTGAAGAATTCCCTCCAACCTCACCTTTGTAACTTCTTTTGTTGTGGCATAGCTTCCCACATGACTTGCACCTCTTAGCAATACCCAAACCCTTACTATGACCCCTCTTTAGTTCATTAGGCTCCAAGGCTCTCTTCTTCTTGGGCTTGTCTAGTGGCCTTCTCTTTATAGAAGGCTGCATAGGTGGGAGACCAATTGGGGTCCACATATGTTGACCATTTATTAGATCAATCATGAGCTTATAGCAAACTGTGTATGTGCTGAATTTGTAGTAGTCATTGGTGTACTTCTCAGTTGCCTCTCTGTTGAAGAATATGTATGAAATTGCATGGCAGCATGGGGTACAGTGATGTCCCATTTCCTACAACTGCACATCCTTTTAGCCAGGTCCATAATGAAGCTCACTAGACTATTCTTCACATTGAACTTTGTGTCAAAAGTCCAACAAGCTAACCATCTACCACTGCCCATCTTCTCCCTATGTAGTCTTTTACAAACTTTAGGACACAGCTCAGACTCCACCTTCAAAATACTGTGTCCATTTTGATGGAATCTATTCATTAAATACAATTTGATGTCCTCAAGCTGCAAACATAAACAACCCACACATTAGTACATGATATAGTTTATATAACCAAGTCCTTGTACCCAAACTCATAAAATATGCATACCATGCTAATGATGGGCTTCCCTCTAAATTTCAATATCCTGCTATTGAATCTTTCACACATGTTGTTGAAGATAGTATCACTTAGCCCATCACTTTTGAACCTATGTCTAGCTTGTACTATTGTGATATGCCCTTTCAACCAAACATATGCACCCTCATCAATGTCCTTCATCTCATTCATGACCCTCTTAAATTCATGTGCATATATTGCTTTTGCTGCTTTCCAAGACAAATCCCTAATCAAGATACCAGGATGATGCTTTCTCAGGTTATTGTACAAATGTCTACAACAAATCATATGCTCATACTGTGGTTAGTTATTTGCAAATGTTTGCACCAACCCCTGCCAAGAAAGACAATAGTGGTTAGCATATATACATTACACACTAGCTTATTGTATTCAATTAAGTTCAAAACAGAAATGTTGGAGATACCTTTTATTGGTCTGATATGAATGTCCACCTCTTACTATCACCAATGTCAATCAGCAGCAAGTTTATAAAGCATGTCTATGAATCCTTGGTTTCAACTTCCACCACTGCAATTGCTAGAGGAAAATATTCTTCATTAGAGTCTCTGGCAACTACAACAATCAGTTGGCCCCCCATCTTGGATTTTAGATGGCAAGCATCTAGACCAACTATTGGCCTGCAACCTGTTAGGAATCCTTGCTTACACCCAGACCAGCAGATATACAACCTCTTAAAAAAGGGCACCCAAGTATGTAAGTTCATCTCAGCTGCCAAGTCTCCTTCATTAAAGGTGTGTTTCTTCATTAGAACTGTATTATCAGTCTCCTCAGTTCTGCACAATAATCCCACAACTGATTGTATTGCTCTATGTAAAGACCCATCAACAAACTCCTGAGCCCTTTCCCTAGCTCTGCTGGCATTCTCTGCACTAATATTTATTACATACTTCTCATGCACAACATCTTAAATGTCCTTCAGCTTAATATAAAGTTACCTCTTCACTTTTTTCACCAACTTCCTTGCAAGGAACTTGGCAGAACACTTTGGATTTTTGTAGCTCCTGGTACATGTGTGCTCTAAGTTTCGAGTCTTCAACTGGCAACTCATCTCCCTTAACATCTCTACTAAGTAAGTTGTAAACTTGTAGAGAGGTTGGCATCTGGCTCTAACCCTTAATTTATCATTCTTCACAAACTTCACCTCCCATTCACCATTATCTGCATACTCATGAATAGCCTCATTGAACTGTTTAGGTGAAATAAATACTATGTCATTCTCAAATACTAGGTGTTTAAGATTGGAAATTGGTCTAAACACTGGGAACTTTTTCCTCTTGGTGACATTGTCCACGTTGGACCCATATCCATGATTAATAGTACCATCACCCTCACTGTCACTATCACCATCGCCCTTACCCTCACTATCAGATGATGACTTAGTTAGACTTAATAGCTCCTTACTTGTGTAGTTTGAGTTCATTACACTAGCACCCATTTGATTTGTCATTTGCACCACTACATCACTGTCATTGTCACTACTATCTTCACCCAAATATCTCTGGTTGGGGTTCATTTCTCTAGCCCCTTCCACATCACTATCTCCAGTACTCTCATTACTATCAGTGGTGATAACCTCATCCTCTTGTGGTTCCTCAACAACTAGTTTCATACCTTATCTCCTGCACCCAAGTACTTTAACTTCTAAGTCACTTTGGTTATCATGGACATTAGTGGGAGCAGTAAGGCCTTCATTATCACGATTTCTATCAGCAGCATCCTTACCACCCTCATCAGAGTATTGATGACCATCCCAATCACCACCATCATCATAGAACTCCTCTTCCCTACCACCATCCCTACCAGCATCCATACCACCCTCATACAAGTTCTGATGACTATCCCAATCATCATCACCACCATATAACTCCTCCTTATCATTAGAACCACTACTACAAAAATAGCCTTAACCATTATAAAAACCATCACAAGCAAGTTCAGGTTCACTAGAAGTGTACCCATCAAATTCACTAACATCCAAAGGCTTTACATCCTCAGGCTCTACAACAAGATCCAAATTCACACCATTAATAAGGATAGGCTCATGTACTAGATGCTCTACATATACATGAATTTGTCCATGACCCCTTACCAAATCAATCATGAACATTACACCATGATCATCATTAATCAAGTGGAACATCCTACCCTCCTCATTATTCCCAGGCATTTTGTACCACAGCCTACTCACAGATGTATACCCAAAATCTTTACAAATGGCCTCAATTTCTACTTTAGACCACTTATTAGGATCACAATCATCTACTACCTCCACATAACCCCCCACATACTCCTTAGGATTTTCATTGAAATACCTACCATGATGCACATATAAAGTAAAGAACTCGTCCATCCTACATGTATGAAACATATAGTCAACATTATTTAATCCAATAAAGACAAAACCCAACCAAACAGTCAAACATGCACTGACATTATTACATTCAAAACAATATTCCTCCAACATGGAACACAAAACAATATAAAATTCAAGCTTAATGATAACAAGGAACACGTGGACTAACTTGATCCCTTAAAGGCCAAACAGAAAACACCAACCAAACAGACAACATTATAGAAATAAAAGCATAAAAAATAATTTAAATAGTGGTCCCTAACCCATGAGAGAGACAATTATGGTATGTGTTAAGAGAGAGAGAGAGAGAGAGAGAGAGAGAGAGAGACATAGATACATACATAGAGACAGAGAGAAAGTGAAAAGAAGTTATTTTTTCAAGCTTCAAACTTAGACCCACTTCTACACACTTGAAACTTCACCCATTGCTACACACTTGAAACTCCTAATCACAGATTCTTGCGACGTTCTCCTTCTTCCAATCACATTATTATTACCTCTTCAAATCGCGAGATTCAATGTGATTTTTCTGTGAATCAGTATCTCAGTTCAACGATTTAGGTTTTCTATTGACAATGGGTTTGATTTGGGGATTTTAGGGTTTAGGGATGAGGAGGAGGATGATGAGATTATTTGGGGATTTTTGGATTCAGCTGAAATTTGAGGGTTTTAGGTTTAGGTAATCAATGAGGTAGTTGATGAGTGGGGTCACGTATAGGGCTGAGTGGCAGGAAGCTGACATGGAATGGTTAGGTGTGGGCCACGTGAGCTTCAGGGTACACATAGGTAGGGGTGTTCACGGTGTGGTGCGGTGCAATTTTGGGTCATTATTATCACCGTACTTTGCGGTATGGTTTAGCCAAAATCATAACTGCATTGTACCTCATTTTTGCGATCATATGTGTGGTGCGGTGCGGCGCGGTTTAGAGTTTAGCTAAAACCATAACCGCAATGCACCTCATTTTTGAGGTCACATATGCAGTGCGATAATTAAGATGCGGTTTAAACATTATAAAGTCGGTATATTTTTCAAATTTTGGACTTTTCCTGCCCAGCCCAAAACTGTTTTTCTCTTTGTTTTGGGTCAAGTTTTAAGCTATTGAGCTATTTTTTTTTTTTTTTTTGGCTGGTTTTCCTAATCAACACTTGTTAGGGCTATTAAACTATATATATATATATATATATATATATTTTTTTTTTTTGAAAACTAAGGTTATTAAACTATTAATAATATATTTAATATTAAAAAATAAATATATTATTATATAGAGAGGGTGCGGTGCAGTTTGTGCGGTTTTCTCATTATAAAACCGCAAATTGTACTGCACTATGCGATATAGTGCAGTGTGGTGCATTGTTACTTGCGGTGCGGTGAGGTGAGATTTTTGCGGTTTGTGCAAGTTATGCGGTTTGGTGAACACCCTTACACGTAGGATTAGTTTAATATTATTTAAATGAGTGGGATTGACACATAAGCGTTTTCTCTGCCTCGTAGAAGTTTTTAGTTAGTGGGTTGATGGCAGGCAGGGGCAGAGCCAAGGGGGGACTGCCCCCTTGGCCTGCCTAAAAAAAACCCTTAGTTTTTAGTTAATACTTATTAAAAACCTCTACGTACGTTTTTCTTTTGATAGAAATAGTAGTCTAGATCAAAGTAATACATCTACTTGGACTATCTTTCTTAAGCTGAGAGGAATATCATCTAACCAAAAGCTCTACTCACTCACATTTAATGATAATTTAACCAACTAAAACTCCCCTCTGTTTCTTTGGCCTTGAAATAGAGCATAATTTTACCTTCCAAATGAACCAATAAGCAATTACATGTCCTCCACTAGCATGCCTTTCACATATATCATTACAAATTTTGCCCCCCCTCAACTTAAATCCTGGCTCCACTATTGGTAGGGACCAAAATAGAATTGATTTTTTGTTTTTAGGGATTGGAATAATAGCAAAATCAAATAGAGGCCAAAATGGAAATTGGCCCAAAATGTAGAGACCAAAGGAGTATTTTTCCCTTGAACTTAAAAAAAAAAAAAAAAAAAAAAAAAAAAAAACTATAAACTTTCGTTTACTGCCCTTTTAAAGAAATGTGGACTATCATTTAAACAGTGAGGAATTCTTTGATAAAATCCATAATAAGCCTTTTCTGGTGATCGATCCCTTACTTTATTCCTTCTCTTAATATTCTATGCTGTTACTTGTTCAACCAACTTTGAATCCATAAAAAGAAAGGGAGAAGAACAAGTCAAGCATAACATTAACATAGATAATGGTATTTAATATCCATATGATGTCGTTGTAATCTGGTTTAAATTTGTTTGCCAAAAAAGTTCAAGTTATCATTTTGAACGTGATCTTTGTGTCTCTCAAAATGGAGCTTATTTGCATTTCCCCTGCCGAGCTGCTGGGGGTGACATTTGCTCTATCTTTGGTTGGCACTGCTGCAGCCTATTTGTATTACAACAAACCCAAAGGTGTGAATACGCATCCTCTAGCTATCAATCAAAAAACTTGTCATCTTTTTATCTGTATTTGGAAATATTACATTATTTTTACATGCACACACACATACATGATGAAGTACCTACATGCATGTCCACATGAATGCGCGTTGTCTAAGGAGTTGTTTGAGAGTATTTAATTATGTGTTTGGTGTTTCTCAAAAAAAAAAAAAAAAAAAATTATGTGTTTGGTCACTGCATTATTATTTGTTTGTAACTATCTTAAATGGATTGCAACAAAGCTAATGAAAACGTCTTAAAAGATTGAATATGCATGTGTTGATTTCTTAATATTTAAAAAAGAATCTTTAAAATGGATTATATATTGGAGTTTGTTATTTGTACCACTAATTATTTGCATGGTTTAAAGAGTGGATTGGCCATATCTAGTTTTATGTTTGATAAGGTTTTCATAAAATGGTTTGCTTCAAACTTTTTCCTTCTTTTTATCCATTTTTCCCTTTTACGCGAAAATGCTTTCATAAATTGTTTGAAAGCATGATGAACGTGTAAAAAAGGTGGGTTTGGCAAAATATTGATTAAGTGAGATTTTTTTTTTTTTTTTTTTTTGAATCCTTTGCTGAATAAGTGAAAGATTATTAAGTGATACAGTCATAGGCCTTACTTAAACCTAATCCAAATATATAGTATGTAAACGTACAAAATGTTAATCATAAATGACCCTTGCATCAATTAACTTTATTGAAGTTAGATTAGGCTATAAATGCTGGCCCCAGATATTATTATAAAGAGAAAATACACGTAAAATTTTTTTTTCATGCAAAACAATTATTTTTCCTTGATGTCGGTTTAATTTCTAATGATCTGAGTATTTTCATATGTTCCAAATTGAATTCTTTTTTCCTACAAAATGACTACTCGGAGTGATGTATCTTCAGGTTGCTTAAATCCGGAGAAGTTTATGGAATTCAAACTTGAAAAGAAAACTCAACTAAGCCCCAACACTGCAAAGTTTAGATTTGTTCTTCCTACACCTACTTCAGTATTGGGTCTTCCCGTTGGACAACATATAATTTGCAGGTTCAAGTAACTCACTTTATTAGCATCTGTAGTTTCAAATTATAGTTTTCTTAGTAGCCAAAAGCAATTATACCTGTTATGATGTTGCTTTATTGGCAAAGATTGATAAGGTACCCAAAAAATACTTACCTATCTCTTGCCATTCTTCTATTCTCTTTTGTTAGTAATTTAACACAATGTACTTAATGCGTACTTGTCTTCTACAAAACTGTTTTTTGGGGTTTTATTCACGAGAATATATACTTCAAAGTTCAGTAAGGTTTTGAAACCATCTTGAAATATATAGATAACTATTGAAATCTCAAAACTCTGAATCAAGAATTTTGTTGTGCATGTGCACACTATGATTTTGATGCATGATATGATACCAATGCCTTTTCACCACCTAAGATAACTTGATCTTCCCTTTCTCTAGACCAGTAATTGTTTGACCATTTTGTGAACTGTTATTCCAGTTAGGCAAACCAAATTTGTTCGTTGCAACAGGATTTCCAACTCTCTTTATGTTTGCTTGATCAAATCCTAAACTTGAATCTCCCCCATTCTGGAATTCCTCAATATTTATTCTCTCTATATGCTTATGGATACCGATGAGACAAGTGACAAATATTAGAAAACATGTTTTCCATTTTGTTAAGCAGGGGAATAGATAGCGAAGGTTTAGAAGTGATTAGACAGTATACCCCAATCACTTTGGACTCAGATGTTGGTTACTTTGAACTGGTTGTAAAGGTATATGTTATCTCCCTTCAATATTTACTCGTCTTTGAGCATTCCATTCTGATTTTTTTGTTTCAGTCGGAACTTAGTTTTTCATTTTGTTTTCTCATAAAAAAAAGATGTATCCTAAGGGAAGGATGTCCCACCATTTCAGAGAGATGCGCGAAGGTGATTACTTGTCTGTTCTGGGCCCCAAGGTACATGCACTGTTTTTGGAGATAATCATATGTTATAGGCTGTGTAAAATTGTAAATGCACACACAAATGTTAGTGATAGACATGCAAATATCTTTATTAACTTTAACCTAATCTAAGAGTATATTTGTGTAAAATTTCTTCCTGAAAACTTTAACTCCAGCTCTTAGCTTTCACACTTCACAAACACTTATACTTGTGGAGTGACCATCGCTTCAAAGATGGGTGGTGGTGGTCTATAATTTTTTTAATTTACATGAGTTGTCATCTTGGACCTGAAGTTAATGATAATATTATTTACTAGAATTCTCACCCAGGCTATATTGGTGCATCTATATGTGTGTATGTATATATAAATGAAATACGTGTGCTCATTTTATAGAGTTTGAATTTATATTTCAAAAATTTCAATTTATTTTTATATCCTTATTTAAAAAAAAAAATCATTTTCAATTAGATAATTTGTTATTTTTAGAAAGTACAGAAAAGAAGACACTAAAACTAAAAGGGTTCTATTCCAATTATATATATATAGATAAGCTCCAAATTCCAGTCATCTATTCTTTGATAATCCTTTGTTATAATCCAAGGTAAGAACACATACTAATTATTTGTTATGATAAGGGACCCAATGCGGAGGCATGCATATATATAATTGCTAACCCTATATATACTAATTTTAGGGTTGTAGTACTTGCACTACAAGTAAGTTTTTAGTTACTTTGCATGCTTTATAAGTACATGAGTAATGGGCCTATAATGAGTTTGAGTCTCTTGGGCCATAATATTTAACAATTATCAGTTAGCACCAACACATTGCGGAAGATTGTTCTTTTTCAAGTGCAGTAGAAGATTGGCTATTCATCTAAAGTAATGGGTGATACCCCTTTGGGTCAGCATTAGCTACAAAACTTTAATCTTGATCTAGTATTGAAGCTTTAATTAATGTATGTCAACATCAATTGGGAGTAAAGAATGATTACATCTATATTCATTAGGGTCAAACTTTCTAAAATGTCTTTGTTTGAGAATTTTATGTATTATTCTTTCATGCTTGAAGGGGAATTTCAAATACAAACCTGGCCAAGCTCGAGAATTATTAATGCTTGCTGGTGATTCTGGCATAACCCCAATGTTTCAGGTACGAACACGTGCATTCAAAAAGCAGGAACCTTGTCTTGTTTATTATCATTATTGATTCATTGTTATGTTTTTTTTTTCTCCTACTTATCAAGCATTTTAACGATTTTAAGGATCTTACACATACTTCTTTATTTCTTTGGTTCCAGATCATTCGAGCCATACTAGAAAACCCAAAAGATAAGACCAATGTGCATCTAATTTATGCCAGTGTCACATTGGATGACATGCTGTTAAAGGTAATTTGCTTGCTTCAATTATTCTTTTCCTGGGATGAATTAGAAACTTTAGTTTAATCAAGCAAACAGGTACAGTGGTACACTAGTACAAAACATCTAAAGTAGCTGCAATCAGAGAATCATTTACAAGCCCTATGATAAAAGCCAGACTCTTCCAACTTCCAAGCCTTCAACATCAATCCACAGGAGCTTAGCTTCTCAATCTGTCATCTGCCTATCATTCTAGAAAACACACATCTACATCTATATTTATATATATCTAAAAACTGAAGCGTAACATTTATTATTGCTACGCTTCTGTTGAGCCACGTCAGCAACCATATCATTTATTTATTTTCAATAATTTCTCTTTTATTTTTTTTTATTTTTTTTATTTATTTATTTTGTAGTTTACGGTTACATTTTCTCCAATTTTTCTCACTCCCTTTTATCTTTTTATCTCCCCACTATTATTAACATTAATATTACTCTTCCTTTATCCCTTCGTCTTCCTTTTATTTTGACTATTCTTATCCTCATCCTCTTACCATAAATTTGCTAATCTCTTTCATTCTATACATATTTTTTCACACAAAAATGTTATTACTCTCTTTCTTTCTCGTGTTTTTCCTTTCCTTTTTTGGTAGTTTTTTTTTAAAAAAAATATTTTTTGTATCTTTACTTTATATTGATGAATTTCCATGTTCTTTAGAACTCTACTATTATTCTCCCTCTCTCTCTCTCTCATATATATTTTTTTCTTTTTTGTGTGGATTTTAAATTTTTTTATTTATTTATGTTTTATATCTTTACTTTAGGTTGATGAATTTGTGTGTTCTTCAAAACTCTACTTTAGGATTGAATTGAATTTCACACTCCAAACTTTTTGGTTTTGTGTTTTCAAGTTGTTATTTTTTTTCCTTTTTCCTTTTTTATTTTTTTTTTATGTTGTTAAATGCTATCATATTGCATTATGAAGATAGAATATAAGAATATAATGTTATTCAATTACATAACATGACTTAGATAATTTGGTGTGACTATTATTCTTCTTATCTTATTTTCTATAAATTTATCTAATTCAGGTCTCTCCCGAAAACATAACATGACTTAGATAATTTGGTGTGACTATACCTTTTATTTTGACTATTTTTCTTCTTATCTTTTTTTCTATAAATTTATCAAATTCAGGTCTCTCTTGAAAAAGGTGATTATTCTCTTTCTCAATTATTTATTCTTTCTTGCAACTTAACTTTAGGTTGATGAATCATTATATTTTTTTTATAACACTATTGTGGGTTAATATACCATTTTATGTGTGTTTTTGAGTTCTCCATCACAAGCCTTCTCTCTCCCTCTCATAGCTTTTGTTTGATTTTTGTTTGACATAATACTTAGTTATTTTGAAAGTGAAAATTAGAATTTATATTAAAATACACAATCTTGCTATGTATTTGAATGTGTTTCTCAACTATTTGAATAATATCAGGTGTAATTTTGTGATGAGTTTTGATTATCATGATATCTTATTTAAGAAATGAGAAATTTGAATAATATATTTGAAATTTAAAGAATTTTTTTTTTGAGTAAAAAACTTAAAGAATTTAATTGTAAGAAGAAAAAGGAAAACGCAACGTACCATAATATAATTTAGAAAAATATGGACCACCTCAAAAAGAAATAATTTCAATCAAACACACCTAAAATATTAAAATGATATATATGTAAAGATGGATAGATGAAAAATAATTTTAGAAATTTTTTGAGTTTTAGAAAGAACATATTATACATAGTACCATAATTTCAAAGTAATAATATATTCTCACACATCACGTGAGTTTGTGACTAGTTCTCATAAAAATAGTGACTTCTGCTTCCCATAGATAAAAATTCTACTAAAACTGCAGAGAACAACCCCATAAGCCCGATGAAAAAAATCTTTCATTAGTGGATTGTAATGGCGATAAGATACAGGATGATTCTCCAACAAAGAACAATAGGAAGTGAACCTCTAGTTAATTGCATTTCAAGTAGCTGAACGGTTGTATAAAAGCAAAAAGAGATTAAAAAAGAAAAAAGAACTGAATGTTCCTGATCTGAACTAATAGGCAGAGTTAAGCAGCTGCTTTTGTATAACAACCAGAACTTCAGAACTACCAGGTTGCCAGTGCCTAATACCAGCAAAAACTCTTGAGGCACTAGGATGTATTCAAGTAGCTAGCTAAATCAAATGCAAATCCTCTATACCATTTTTTATGTTCCTTTTTATATTCCACAAATTATGATATGCCATGTGTTTAATTTTGTTCCATTTTTAATTTTATTTATTTTATAAAGAAAGTTAAATAAATATATAGTAAGTTGTAATTGATGGAAAAACATAAATAAGAACACAAAAAGTTGTATAGATGATTTATATTCAGCTATATCATAGATTATTTTTTGAACATATTTTTGCAAAAGAGGTCTCTTTGGTTGTCACAACTCTTATTTTCTTTCGATGTATCATTGATGGGAAATGCATTTGTTATAAACTTTTGCAGAAGGAGCTAGATGCCTTTGCTAGCAAATTCCGTAGCCGTTTCGAAGTCTATTATGTTTTGAGTCAGGTCAGTTCCTTTGCTTCAACATTTCTTTCAAATTTATTTTTTTCCTTTTCTTTTGGTTTGATTATTTTAAAAACAATGGTAAAAGATATCCTTTGGTGTATGTTAAATTATCGATTGTTCTAAAAATTTAAGCCTTTAGAAAATGATGAATTTAATCATTTAACCATAATTTTAACACTCCCTCTCACTTGTGGGCCTAAATTTATAAGAATCGATCTCATGATCTCCTGTTCTGATATCATGTTAGATTACCGATTATCCCAAAAGCTTAAACTTTTAGGAAATGATAAATTTAATTATTTAACTATAATTATAACAGTGTATGTGTCACACTGTAACTGACACTGGTATAAAAGATAAAAACACATTTTGAAATATGCATAAATGAAACTTTTGAATCAACAAATAATCAGATTGGAATATATGTATATGAGACTTTTTAGCCTTGTGTCCTTGAACACCTTCCATACTTGCACCTTTCCCCAAGGATGACAGCAAACTAACTCTACATCTTGCCTATGCTCTCTCTATCCATAATGACCAGCCTCCTGTGGCATGGCATGGTGGCACTGGGAAGACTATATCCAGGGAAGTTATTCAAAGCTTTTGCAAGCCAGCCCAAGATATACAGGTTGGTCTCTGAAAATTTTTAATTATTTCCAAGCAAAATTTTCAAAAGTTACTTCTCATGTAACTCCAATTGTGAGTTTAGTTGAGTCGCAAAATATTTTTTACTGATCACTTAGCCAAAACAAATTATTTGGCAGATTCTGAGGTGCGGCTCAGCAGCCATGGCAGCTCAACTTAACGCACTTGGATACAAATCAGAGATACGATTCGAGTCCATGGAGTGGAGTTGCTGTGATTTAGGTCATGGAGTGGTCCAACGCATTCTTCGAGATTGTATGAGAACTTGAAGGGCACTTTGATTTTTTACAAGTAATTAAACACCTAAATATAACTTTATTATTTACAATTGAAAAATATTTTACAACGAAAATTATTTTACAATGAAATAAACAGAGCCTCACGCTTCAGTTTAAAAATCAAACCAAAGCAGTCGATCGATAGAATCAATTTAACAGTGAATGAATTGCTTAGGGCGATCCAGTCCTAGCCAAACAAAAATTTAACAATTATTGTCATTCTTCTAATACACCACTACCGATTATACTGTTTTCTAATAATAAACAAAACTCATGAACCAAAAATCATAACCATCAATTGGAGCAATCTAGATGTACTCTTTAGATGAACTTTCTTTCACAGTGACGGAATTGATGATGTCAATCTTATTTAAAAGTATTATAATCCATCTAGAAACAAAACATAAAACATGTTAAAGAAATTATTGACTTTTGTATATTTAGTTTAAATATTAAAGCTATGTCTAAAGTTAATTGACATGCAAAAATAATTTTATGATAGATGTCATTGTCAGGCCATATCATACCAATTAAATATAGGAACTACTTATCAAATAAATAAATAAATATAGAAACTTGGCACATGTCATTGTAGTATACTTGGAAAACGAATAAATTTCATCGCAGTACGTATCCACCAATTTTGGGATCAAACTTTTTTACAAGTAATTAAACACCTAAATATATTCTCAATTGTAAAATATTTTGCATCAAAAATTATTTTTCAATGAAATAAACAAAGCCTGAGACTTTGGTTTAAAAATCAAACCAATTAGTAGTCAATAGAACCAATTTAATAGTGAATGAATGATTAGGGCGATCCAGTCCTAGCTAAAAACCAACCACATTAAAAATTACCAATCAAAAACTTGACTTCTTCTTTTTTCTTTTTTCTTTTTTCTTTTTCTTCTTCAATTTTTTTT
This sequence comes from Quercus gilva, assembly GCA_023621385.1. Lineage (NCBI taxonomy): Eukaryota > Viridiplantae > Streptophyta > Magnoliopsida > Fagales > Fagaceae > Quercus > Quercus gilva. The sequence goes on along the minus strand of CM042476.1, from coordinate 54,712,233 downwards.
TTTAAATTTCGCAAAAAAAAAAATCCTTATTATTATAAGAATAAATAAATAAAATTATTCATTTAAGTTAAGAAGCCAAAAGTCTTGTAACTTACTTGACATCTCTCCATGCACAAAGTATTCGGGGGTTTAGGTGGAAAGAGTTTAAATTGAGAAATTAAATGCAAAGAAATGTTAACTAGTTAAATTACAAGACCCTTGTCAAGCCTGAAAAAAAATAATTATTCTTATTATTATAAGAATAAATAGACTAGATTATTCATTTAACTTAAGAAGTGAAGAGTCTTATAACTTAATTGACATCTCTCCATGCATAAAGTGCTTGAGGAATTTAAGGAGAAAGACTTTAAATTGAGAAATTAAACACCAAGAAGTGTCAACTAGTTGAGTTACAAAGCTGTTGGCAGACCCAATAAAAGTTATGGCACGTTTGGCAGACTGTAACAGTAATTACATAGAAATATGAATAGGTATTACAAAGAATACAAGATGCTGTAAAGTAATACTTATTACTATTCATTTGTTTGGTGACAACATAATAATAGAACCCTAAACACAATAGATTTAAATCAAATTTAAAATATATTTTAGGAAATATCTAACTCATATAATTATATATTTTTTTAAAAATAATATTTTTTAAATTTGAAAAAGAGATTAGTTATTTTTTTATGACTTTTTATTTTCATAATTGTTATATGCATATAGAAAGTTTGTTTATTTGGAGATATATTAATTTTAGAAACTAAGGGCCTATTTGGTAAGAGTATTTAAATATTGTTTTTTGTTTTGTAATCCATAAAATGGTGGGTTCCACACTTGAATTTAAAGTTTGGCTAATTTTTTTCTAAATACAGTTTTCAAAAAACTGTATCATATTTTCCTTATTTAAAACAAGATTTTTAAAACGGCTAAGGAGGAGTTTTTAGAATACATAAAATGTTTTTAATGATACAGTTGTTGAAAGTACACTTAGTTTGTAAAATACTAATGAATGTTTAGACCCCCAATTTTAAATATAACCAACACAAGTTTATACTCAAACAATAAATGTACGAAATAATAAGTACAAGCAGAAACCCAAACAGATAAACTACTCTACACTATAATTAATCACAACACAGCAGCAATTAAAAGGCAAGAGTAAGGGTTAGAGAGATGCAAATACAAAGATAATACCGACACGTGTTATCGAAGAGGAAACCTCAGAACTCGGCGAAAAACCTCTCCACCACCTTCCAAGTGGTGAAATGATCCACTAAAAAATGAAGTTGGGATACACAAATAGTAATAGACCCTCTAAGCCTAATCTACCTAATGCACTTAAGCCCTCCAAGCTTATTGCTCCAATAAAGTTAAGCCTAACCGTATCTTCTTTAGTTTTCCAGATCTCGCAATAAGCCAATTGCATCAACCAAGTGAATTGGTCATCTCCAAACTACTTCCTAAGTACCAAAATACCATCTCATTGTTTTGGGTATGGTAAGATAAGGATTTGATTAATGAACCTCTCAAAGGTATGTTAATGGAGAGGGTGAGAGTAGAGGAATTTGGAGAATCAAAAGTCTAAGATTGTGGATGAGTCAATCTTGGTTTTCTTTAGGGTTTCTTTCTCAAAATTATCTCTAGAAGCTCTCTACATTTCATGGGTATAAGGGTATTTATAGTAGGGTACGTGAGGAATGTGAAAAGTCATTTTTTTGCAAAACAGGGCATTTTGGCAATTCAATCTCGCGAGTGGGATGAGTCGCGAGTTAATTGCTAGGCCAGACTATCAATTTTTGTCCTGTAGTGCTCCAGCTGTTATGACCCTTCAGCTTCCTGCATACTTCACACGTGTGGCATTTTGGCGAGTTGCCAGTCGCGAGTCATTCGAGAGATCCAGTCACAAGAAACCTCTTGAATGCTCACACACTTGAATTTCTTCACACTCTCCCACACACAACCGTTACATAATTCCCACCTAAATACAGGGTATCTAATTGCTGAAATACAAGCAAATTTGGCACGGAATAAAGCCAACACATGATTTAATAAATTCAACCTTATAGTTGTACATAAATTGAAGACAGTAGACCCCACATATTTGTCCAAACTCTTTTATCTCTTAAATTAAGGAACTTATCTTTATCACAAAAAGAATTCCCACACTTTAAGTTTGAAACTTATCATTAAAAAAAAAAATGATGAGCTCTATTCCCTTATCATTATCCACAAAAAAAGTAATCTACAGATTCTATATGTTACTTTTTGTATTTATTTTTAAATCTCAAAAACAGAAATGGTCTCCCAAACAATTATTTTTTGTTTTTAGTATTTTGAAAATGTCCTTAAAAATGAGAGCCAAACACGTAAAATATAAAAATTATTATATGAAAACTAGTTTCAAGTTCAATTTTTTGAAAGTTGTTTTTATACTGTTTTGAAAACAAAAACAAAAATGCTCTTACCAATCAGACCCTAATACACTTACCAAGAAATAGCTATTACAACCCTTTTAGAGATGAATACTTCTTTATCATTTTAAAGAATATCTATTCATAAAGAACAATTATTCTCTGTAATAAAAACATGAGCATTATTATATTACAATGCCTATTACAATTTACCAAACATACCCTTAATCTACACATTTAATACTAAGGAGGACGTTATTTTTAGAGGAAAAAGTATAGCATCTTCCTTTTTTTTCTTTTTCTGTTCCAATGTGGAACTTGTAGTCCTTCGTATTAAAATCTCTAACTTATTTATAGAGCAAAAATCATTACATCTTCCTTCGGTCCCTTCGGGGACATTCGATAAAATTGGAACATGGAACTTTTAACACTTTAAAAAAAAATAATATTTCCATTAATTTTGCATATTTTAAAATTATTTATAATGCATTATCTATACTTTCATCACAGTTTAACCTCCAAATAAGTGAAAAACGCTAACTTTAAAACTTTGAAAGTGTTCTGTTTTCTGGTTATTTAAATAGTTTGGTTTTTAAACCATTGAATTTGTACGTTAAGAAACTTTCAAGTTTCAACAACCAAAGGTTTGAGAACATGTTGAAATGGTCAAAGAATCCATGTTACCTAGGGATGGAATGGAGGGAGGGCGGGTCCAAAGGATGGGGTTCTCACTCCCACCCCGCATGGTGTTTTACCCCATCCTCGCCCTTTGGGACCCCGTGAAGCCCTGCCCCACTTCGTAAAACTCTACTTCTTGTTAATTTTCCCACTATTATTACAATTGTTTTTAATAAAATTTGTTTCGTTAATAAAAATATATTTGAAATTACAAATAAATTTATCCCATCAAATCAAATTATTTTTTTAGCAAAAATTGAATGATATTATTAAAGTGTTTAACAAGACAATATCACAACAAAAACAAAAATTTTATAATACAAAATCAATGATTCAATAGTATATAAATTTGTTTATAATAAAGACAAAATAAAATGTTAAAATTGGTACTGTGGGTGCAAAGGAAAGAGTGTTAGAGTTTCTATCTAGTTATATGGTCTAAGAACTATGAATATAGCGTCCTTTCGAGGAATGACCTTTGGTCTTACTACTAGAGTATGGGTTCGGAGTATAGGTACGCTCTTGGAAAGGTGTTAGGCATCCAAGATTGCCCAACCCTAAGGTTAGCCTCCCATCATTATGTCTTATGTCCTAACCTTATTAAAAACATGTTCAACACTTGCATCTATGCTCACGCACACACTAACACACATCTAAGAATACAGTCATGACATCATTCATCCCAAAACACATATCCATCCTTAAAGCAATAAAGAGCCGAACACATATGAGAAACCCTAGCATGTGAAACCCTATCCTACATCTTAAGGCAAGGCAGCAACCCAAACATGGTAGCAAAGCAAATCACATCATAAATCAAAACAAGACATCAACTTTATACACATATATCAAGGGAAGATTAAACAATCAATATGCATGTTCATGTGAATGCATGACTTACCTTACTTACCTCGCAACACCTTAGCACCTATGGCATCATGAATGGGCATGTGAATGCATGTTCATGGCATCGAAGCAAGAAACAAGCATGAAACCCTAATCTAAGCATGTAATAACAAACAAACTTGTTAAAAGACGGACAAACAATTATAGGGCTTAAAATATATGAAAAAGAGGCCACATAGAACAAACATATGAAAGTAGAAACAAAACAAACAAAAATTAGGGTTTCTGGGTTAGGGCATCATGCATGCTAGAATAGGTTTGCGTATGCAGATTCTTACCCAGAAACCTTAATTAACACAAAAACAGAGCAGAAACCAAATAAAATAGAAAAATGTAAATCTAGCAACCTAACATGCTAAAAAACATAAAGAAAGCCTAAAAGTAACCTAAACAAACATATATAAACATAAACTAAACAAAGAAACAGATTAAAGGTAGAAAAGTTCAAAAGAAAAGTTCAAAAAAATACGTTAAAGCAAAAGCTCCTAGGCTTGATTTTTTACTGTTCCTCTCAGTCAAATCTATCACAATTCAATAAAATAGTGATTATTAATCTTAAACTAAAAGGATTGAGGCCAGAAAAGGGCCCAATAAAATAAAAGACTTGAAGGTATTTTGTGAAAAACTCCCTTTTGATTCACTATTTTCTAATGAATTTTAGGTTTTTCTTGTGGGATTTCTGTGTGTTTTGAAAATGTATCATGTAAGACTTTTTATAGTTGAAAAAATGAGATTGGGAATGGCTCCTAGACAATGTGGGATTCATTCTAAACCTTAGCCATTATTGCAGAAAACTTGCCTTTCATATACTTCTGAAACCCTATTTGCATACGCAAAAATATGTCTGCGTACATATGCTTTAACTCGCGTACACAAGCCACGACTCACGTATGCAGGCCGAGAACCAATTTAGTCATTTAATTTTCCAAAAATAGATTTTTTCTCATTTAAAATGCTATATTTTCCGTTTTAACACTCCTTAAGTCAATTTAACATCTGATTGAGCTCTAAACTGGCCTTGGGCCTTATTTCCAAAATGGAGAACTGAGGTCCGAGTTGTAAGGGATATAAAATACGGTATCAACAGGTACCTTATTTCGAACCTTGCTAGAGAGAAAAAAAAAGAGGTAGAAAGCATTTTGGATAGAATAAAATAAGCTGATGAAATGTTTTTTTAAATAGTAAGGTTTTAAGGTATGAAAAATTTACAATTTAACCCTTATCAATGCGAGGCGGGGCGGGGCGGGTCTAAAAAGTCTAAACCCATACCCGCCCTGCCCCGTGGTGCAAGGCTAAAATCTCCCCTCATCCCTACCCCACCACCTTTACGAGATGAGGAAAACCCGCTTGGGTCGATGCGAGAAAGGGCGGGTCAAGCGAGGGAGGGCAAAATTGTCATCCCTAGTGTTATCTTTTAGAAAAAGCTTGGGTTTAATGCTCGTGTACTGAACCCAATACCATATAGACATGTATATTGGACATGTATTTGGATTGTATTGTGAAGTGTACAGAAGCACTAGATCCAAGCCGAATCCGTTACCTTCTATCTCTCCAGTGAAGTTTGGGATGGTTTTTCGCTGGCAATGTAATTGGTTTAAAGTTTAAATGTTTAACTAACTATTGGTCTGTGCATTGAACGATTTTTTTTTTTCAATAAAGTTTTTGTAATAACTAAAACAAATTATAGTGTCTATTAAAAAAATTTATAATGAAACTAAGCAAACGGTTGTTTCTTTTTATGTCAAAGATATTCAATTCTTTTTTAATTTCTTTATCATTTTTTATTTTAATAAAATATTTCCCAATTAATCATATATTTTTATCAATCTAATACGAGAATTTTTGATTTGAAAGAAAAATAACAATGGCAATAGCCTTTTATATATATAAAAAAAGTTAATGATGCTTCATTTTAAAGAAAAAAAAATCTTCTAAAAAACAGAAAACCAAAAAAAATATATATATATATATATATAATAAGTAGAAATAAAGAATTGAGAAATATACCGGTACTTAAAGATAAAGCTAAACAAGAATTTAACAATTATTGTCACTCTTCTAATACACCACCACCGATTATACTGCTTTATGATAATAAACAAAACCTATGAACCAAATATTATGACCATCAATTGGAACAATTTGGATGTAATCTTTAGACAAACTTTTTTTCACAGTGACGGAGTTGATGATGTCAATCTTATTTAAAGGCATCATAATCCATCTAGAAACAAAACATAAATCAAGTTATGAGAAGATCACAATATGATTTTAATATTAAAACTAAATATACAAAAGTCAATGATTCTTTTTAATATATATATATATATATATATATATGTAGTAAACTTGAAGTTTCATTTGTAATGCAATTTCTATCTTGACTTTTGTGTGAATTACAAATGAAACTTCAAGTTTACTACGCAGTGATACAAATAAGAAATTTAGAAAAAGAAAAGTCAACGTCTAAAGTTAATTGACATGTACAAATAATTTTATGACTGATGTGCTATATCATACCAATTAAATATAGGAACTATTTATCAATATATATATATATATATAAACTTGTCATGTGTCATAGTAGTATGCTTTGAAAATAAAATAAGTATTATTGCAGTATGCATCCACCAATTTTGGGATCAAACTTTTATATTATATTATAAATAGTGGCAATGAGTAGTGATGGGTCTTGGGGGCCGCAAGTCTTGGTCATGTGTGACGGTTGTGATAAGGTATTATTCTTATTATTTGAAAAATCTTATTAATTTATTATAAACTAGTTTATAACTCTATGTATATGCATGGATATAGTTAAAGATATACAATAATATGCATAATATAATTCCTATATATATAATTTAAATACTATTGATATTCATTTTTATATTTTGTTAACTCTTTAAAAAACTTTGTAAGGATATTATTAGGTATAAAATTTAACTTGTCCATTTTTAAAAAAAAATTATTGTGAAACATTTTTTTTACGATTCATTTATTCTAAACTCTTTGGTTTTTGCACTTAATAACTCACTTGGATGAATATTTATGATGTGGTCCCACATTTGATTCTAAAATTAAGAAATAAAATTCTTTAAGAATAAATAATTTAAAACAAATGATGCAAAATTGGAACTCTAATTTGGAATTGTAATTTGAGTTTTTCTCAGTTTCACCTATTATTATATATATAGATGTTGTTAGCTTGTTTATAATGACTAAATTGGAAAGGAAAAAAAAATTCTTCTTAGTGGAATTTAAGGTAGATTACTAACTGTAGTGATTCTGTTCTGTTAGAGTATTTTTATAAAATCATTATATTTTAATTAATGATTACATGCTTATTTAACTGAAAAAATGAAATCAATTTATTTTCATTATTTATAATATATTGTTTTCAAATCAAAATGGTAATATCTCTTTATACCATCAGGTTTCTTTCTAATAAGTTTTGTATTCATTTGAGAATTATTTCTTATTATATTTAACTAGCTTGTAACTTTATGCATATGCATGGATATACTTAAAATATACTCATTAAGATGCATAGTATAATTCTTATATATATAATTAAATATTATTGATAGTTATTCTTATATTTTTTTTTTAACTCTTTAAAAAGTCTTGTAAGAATATTATTAGGCAGAAAATGTAAATTGTTCATTTTTAAAATTTTTTTTTTATATTTATTAATTCTAGACTCTTTGGTTTGATGTATATTTATGATATGTGGTCTCACATTTGACTCTAAAATTAAGAAATAAAACTCTCTCTAAAAATAAATAATTTAAAATACATGACGCAAAATTGGATTTCAATTATAGAATTTAATTGGATTTTTTCTCGGTTTTACCTATTAATATATAGATGTTACCATATTTGATTCAATGTATTATTAATAGATAGGATAGTCAAAGCAAATGCATTTGCGACATTTAAAATCCAATTAGGAATTGTCTTTTGCTGCAAAATTTCATGCGCCCTTATTTGTCCTGCCAAAGGTGTGTGAAAAAGAAAAATAGTTGTTTATCTTCTCATGCAGCAACGAGTTTTGCAGCATCGAATTTTGTAAGATGAATTTTATTTTGGGCTCAAGAATGTACTATTTGAGAGTTTCTCATCCTATAAGTGGTGTAGATTTATTAGGATATACAGCCAGGTGACTAGGCTTGTTGTATTTTGAGGGTGGCACCAAGAGTTTGGTGCTATTTGATGATGTCATACATGCACCCAACCATGATATATGACTTAGATTTCCACTATATTTCCATGGTGAAAATTAGGCTACATCATTGAAAGATTTTCATTATAGAAATGTAGTAGAAAATCCAACCGAATAACAAAGCATGTGTAAGGACCACACAGTACCTCCCAAATGGTTTCCATAACAAACCTTTTTCAAAGAGCCAAATCAGAGAGTGGATCAAAATGAAGTACAACTGTAAGATGGGCATCGTAGGGTGCTTATACGCCTTCCTCACGCATAACTAAGCTTCCAAGTTCATGTCTTCTGGTTCAAGAAATTTTTACTGTTTCCTCCCTAGCGTTGGATCCCTTAGATCAACCCTTAGCTAATTAGAAAGTAAAATTGATTAATCATAGGTTGCCAACCACACCCAGAAATTCTATGGTTGATGGCAACTCCCTAAAAATTGTAAAATGATGAATAGACAAACTCATGCACATAAATCACCCCAAATGTTGTACACAAGTCATCACACACCTACACGCAATGTCACCAAGACTCTGATTAGTGGCGTTCGCCTTGAAAAACTTGGTGTTGACATTAACATCAACGTGTGGGCTAGGGATCTTAGTCCATAATTCCAGGGAGAAAATGGTAGCTGCTTTGTGTGAGAGATTGTGCTAAGGTACAAACCCTTTGTGGACAATAACTAGTATACCCTGAGAAAAGCCTTGGTTTTTTTTGTCAAGAATATGTTTTTTTCTCAAATTATTGCGAGCGAAACCTTAGTGAGTTGGTGGTGTTACTGAATTCGGATAAGATATGTCCATTGAAGATTTCCTAGATTTTAGAAGATATCATATTACTTTGATTTGTGTGAGTTTTAGATCTATTTATTTTGTTAGTAGTCCTTTGAAATGTAATCGTGTCACTTTTGCTCTTACTAGTATTGCAAAAGAGATTAGAGAGACTATTATTTAACTAGAAGAATGTCCTTTCTTTTTCTTTCTCATTGTAAAATTTTATTACAAAGAAATAAAGCATACTATCACATAGCAAAAGTTAATATTACAAATTTATGTGCTACATTTTTTTTGATGTGACATAGATTAATTTTTTATGTGTGGAGTTTTAAAGATAATTCTACTATAATATTCTTAAAATATTGTTCATTTATTATAAAATGAGTAAATCAAATTTTGTTACATCATCAATAATTTAATTACATAAAAAATACATGTTCATTTTTTGTTTGTTTGTTTTTTTTTTTTTTTTTTTTTTTTTTTGGAGAGAACAATCTATGGCGTCCGCTCGTGATGATAGATCTTTATCATCAGACCAAGACACCAATCAGTTTTTGGTGTAGGCAGGGATTGAACCCCAGATTTATTATACAACCATCAGAGACTTTACCAATTGAGTTAATTGGAACTCACAAATACATGTTCATTTAAATACTCATGATATGATAATCCAATTAATGTATTTCATAATAAATGAACAAGACTAAGAATTGCATAATCAAGTTATCTTTAAAACGTTAGAGAATTCTAATCTATTTGACACGCTCATTAGTCTATGTCCCGTTTATTGGATAATCCAATTAAGAACAAAGTTTCTTTTCAAACTAGTTTGGAAAGAAACTCTACAAACTCTTTATATATTTCTATATTGAGTGTGAATTTTGAAAATCTAACAATTAGATTGCATGTTCTTATTATATTCTTCATGCATATAAAATTTCAAGAAGATCAAAGATCAATTGCTATCTCATCAAACAAATGTTAAAATTTCAAATTTTTATGATCTAAAATTGTATATAAAATATAAGTTTATTGATCGAATAGTAAATAATATCCAATTTGAACGAAATTTGATATGCATGTTAAGAACATAAGTAACATGAATTTCAACGGTTAGATTTTCAAAATTTATATTAAAAAAAGAGATATTTGAGAAGTTTGAAAATTTTCCCTCCAAACTAGTTTGGAGAGAAACTTTCTCCCATTAATATATTTCATAACGGATGAACAAGACTAAGAATTCCATAATCAAGTTATCTTTAAAACGTTAGAGAATTCTAATCTATTTGATACGCTCATTAGTCTATGTCCCGTCAATTGGAGTTTGAGAAGATAATGCTCAAGTGAAAAGAGAGGGCACGTGTCATGATCTGATGCCATATATGTCAGCCTCCTGCTAATGCCACATTAATTGATGAGAATGCCACTTCATAGAAAACAAACTACTTAGAAAAACTTCAATTCTTGAATTCGATTCCTATCAAGAATTGGATTCACATTACAAGGATTTTAACAAAGGGAAGAATTTGATTAAGTGAAATAACTCTTACACACGCATGCATACACACTGGCTTTTAATTGAAATCATGACTTCAACACACACATTGTTCACATATACATGCTTTTAACTAAAATCTACACATACTTTTTATTGAAATCATAACTTGAAGTCACAATATTAGTTAAAAGCACGTGTGCATATGTTGTGTGTATAATAACCATTACTCTATGATTAAAGATAAACAATCAACAATATAGGATAAAATCTACAACAAAATTGACCCAATTTATTATTTATCAATAACTTATTCATTAATTAAAAATTTTACAACTTTAAGAAATAAAAGAATTCTTGAAAGTTTTACACATTTTCTAATACAATTTATCTAGAATTTTTCAGTTAGAGAATTCAAACAATAATTCATTTTGATAGTGATCCTTGTAAAAGGGATTCCATTTCGACCTAATTTTGCAACTAAATTTAAAGTAAGTATCTATACTATTAATAAGAGGATTCCCCTGTTTTGTCTTCAATTTTTGGCATACCAAAATAACCTCATACAAATTTTGAAATAACATACGCTTTAGTTTAATTTTTTTCTACAAAAAAGCAAAAAAATGTTAAAACAGTAATAATATTTCACGTATAAAAGGGGAAAAAAAAAACTGTTATTCTCACCACCAATTTGTATTCAAATGTCTAATTCCTATTTGTATTTGTTATCTATTTGAATTCAAATCCTTCAATTATCTTTATAAAAAAAAATACAAAATTACTTCTTCCAAAAAAAAACCTATCTTATGTAAAAAGTAAAAACTACTCATTCTTATCCTGAAATTTCTATATTTTATTTATTTTTATTTTTGTTTTTTTAAAAACATTCCAAAATTTTTATTATCCAAATTCTATACAATTATCACAAATCCCCATCCATCCACACTAACGTATATCATCTTTCTCCATTAAAAAAAACGTATATCATCTTTCTTTTGTTCAACTCTCAAATTTTTTATTTTATTTTATTTTTCACAATTCTTATCCCAATCAATAAATTCAAATGCCCCATTAGGTTTCAACTTCTTATTATTCTCTATCTCATTTTTAAACATTATTCCACGTTACCTTACCTCTTTCTTTAAAAAAAAAAAAAAAACACAGTTATTTATATATCACTTTTAATTATTATAACACTAAGCCAAAAAAAAAAAAAAAACATTATTGCATGCACAAAGCGCGTGTGATAAGTCTAGTATAATATAAAATGGAAAGCTGAGATAAACATGAGAGAGTGGTGGAAGAAAATGGGGTTTGGTATAAGAAGGAAAGCAATTTTAGACTTTTAATTCAGAAACAAAATTCTATGTTTTTTTTATATTAATGATTAATAGTCTTAAGATTTTTTTAAGATACTTAACAATAAATAAATAAAAATATTAATTATTCGGGATTAATTCTTTTATGATTACCCAAAGAGGAATGATATGTCTACAACATTTTTACAACAAATCCTAAGTGGCAGGTTGTTATTGGTTGTTATTGTTGGGACAAAAAAGTAATCTTAGTGTTAGTTTCAAATTTAAACCAATAACAACTAATTACATATGATTTGTTATAAAAATATTATAAAATTATTGTAAACGTAACATCTCCCTTCAAGACATTTTCTTTGTTTTCTCTCTAGCTTATAACTTGGTAGGAAATATAATTGATTAAACATAGGTGATTAATCACGCGTAAAATTCCCATGATTGGTGACAACTCCCTTAAAGTGGTAAAATAATGAAAAGGCAAACTCATGCACACACATCACTCTGACTCAGAGTCTCTGAGCGTCATTCACAAGTCATCACACATCTACACACGTGTCACTAAGGCTCCAATCCGTCGGGGTCAGCCCTAAAAAAATTTCAGTGTCGACATTAGTGCTGACATGTGGGCTAGGACTGTCTATGATTCCAATGAAAAATGATGGTTTCTCCGTGTTAGAGATTGTGCAAAGGCAGAGATCCTGTGTGGACAATAGTTCATAACATGAGAAAAGGTTTGGTTTTCTGATAGGTAAATGGATTTTTCTTTTTCTTTTTTGAAATTATTTCAAGAAGTTCCTTGCGAGGTGGTGGCATTACTTAATTTGGATTTGATTTGCCCATTGAAGATTGCTACGATTTTAGAAGATATTACTTTGATTTTTGAGAGTTTTTAGAATATATTACTTAGCTTAGATCTTAGATTTGCACTTTAAAATAAAATCATGTTGCTTTAACTCTAGCTAGTAGCCTAGTACTGCGTAGAAGGAGCTAAGGGGGAAGGAGAGAGGCATGAATGCAATTGCCCCTGACCTCCCCCAAAACTCCCCTTATGTACTAATAGTTATTTGAAAAAAAATAAATTAAATGTTAATTTCTCACACCCTCTCCTAACAATTAAAAAATTATTTGAAAAATAGAAAAAGAAAGATTGAATACATAATTTTTTAAAGCAATCAAGGTCCGTATACAACTTTCCAAGTATATTGTGATACTCTTATTTTGAATAATCAAATTATATATTTTAACTTAGTGTATTTAGATTAATTTCTTGAGTTTATTGATATGTCATGAATTGATTTTTTTTTTTTTCCTTAATGTTGGAATTTAATTTTTGTATGACAATTGCATTATTGTATAATGTTGGAAAAACATTGTTTGTATCGCATACAAAACATATGCAATGAAAAATTAACGGATCTACTTCATTCACAATTAATAACATGTACTATGTAAATTTCAGAATATAAAAACAAGAGAGTGTATCTTGATGCGTTGAAATTCAAAACCAAAGATTAGATGCATTTGGGAACATTTTTAATCTTCACTCTAATTCCACTTGTGCCCACTCAATAAGTTTATATGTATGTGTTCAAGGGAGAATAAGAGAGTGGCTTATCCTCACATAGACACCATTTCATTCTCTTATAAAATTCTGTATGTTTCTCTCCTTATAACTGATTATCTAATTGGGCTAGCTTTTTGGGCTATTTCAATTGGGTTTTAGTATGTGGATTAGAGCGGAACCAAAAGGGACAAATAAGACACTAGCTCCGATGGGTTTGGGACTTTTCTGTAAACTCTTAATAAGCTCAAAATTACCATTAATTATATTTAATACCACTATATAAACATAATTGCACTTTAGGCTTTATTAATAAATTATATCTCAAGACTTTATTATACATTCAACCACTTCATAAAATATTCATAGTAATACAAAGTCATGTATGTTGACTGCCACTTTGAAGATTACTACATCTTAACCATTGAGTACCCGATTTAATCCTTTAAGTTATTCATCATATATTTATGAAATTAAATTTCATAAATATATACTTTAGTAACTCCTTACTAAAGTGGTTAGACCTAACATTCTGAATAACTGAATCCATTAAACTTATCTCAAGAGAATATTTTATATCTCCGTTAAGAGATTATGAATTTCATCTTGAGAATATATATTCTTTCAAATGTAGCTGCCCAATATATTGAGGTTTTGATCGTGACTTTAGATCTCACTTCTAATATATCAAAATAATGTACACTTCATGATCATATTCATTATTCTCTCAGAATTAAGAGTTGAATAAATAGAAGTCATGAGATTTATTATTCATTTGATAGTCGTTAGTAGAATAATAAATCTTACAGCGGTCCAATTCAATATGTCTTAACACTTAAAACATATCAACTAGAAGTCTCCACTTCCATGATCAAGACAAATCATCTTAGTTGATATGTTATAGTTTTCACAGATGAAATGCCCAATTTCATCACTGACTAAGAAAAAAAATTCTAAATTTACAAAAAACTTGTGATTTATATCTTCTGTGACTAAATCACATAAATCACATACTATGCATCTCATAGACTATATGATAATGTCCAAATATTCATGTTACCATTATTTTAGATAATAATAAAACAACTTTATTAATCACAATATAATGTCATACATAATGTCATTCAATAGGATTTAAAGGGCACATATCCTAACATATAATCGTTTATTTATTTTTTAGTCATATTGATTAATATTTATAAGATTAATTTTGCTTCGAATTATGTCTTTTAATTTTTCTCCTCTTTAATTGAAAAATTAACTCTGCCAAATGCCAATGAGTACAATAGAAGAGAATGAGGAGACCATTATTTAACTCTAAGAATGTCCCTTCTTTCTTTTTCTCATTGTATAAGTTGATTATGAATAAATAAAGCATACTATCACATTATACACAATGGAAAAAAAAAAGGTTTTTTTTTTTTTTTTTTTTTTTTTTTGAAAATGGACTCTTCATTCATTTACTCAATAAAGTTTGCATCTTGATAAAAAGGCTTCCATAGCTAATGGAGGTAAATCTTCCATCCAATACATGTCATCAATAATAGTTCTTGCATATTGAGCTAACACATGAGCCACTTTGTTTCCCCCCCTTCTTGTAAAATCTATACTTACCCAATGCAACCCTCTAATCATTTGCTGGATGTCCCCTACCACATTTCCCATCAATGATTGATTTGCATTCGGAGAGGATATGGCATGCATGACTGTGTTGTTATCTCCTTCAATGATAAACTCTAAAAAACCATCATCCATTGCAAATTCAATTGCCTTTCTACATGCAAGGAACTCAGCTTCTTCACTGCAAAAAACCTCTGGTCCCTTGGCTGCCATGACCTTCCCTTTATCGTTTTTTATCACCACTCCAAAACCAGACCTGTCCAAACCCGAGAACACAACTGCATCAAAATTAAGTTTATATACCGAATGTGGAGGAGGCTTCTAAGAATCCCAATTAGACTGCTGCATTTGGTCTGCTACCAATTGATCACGTATGGCCTGATACTCCTCCAAATACTCCAGTGCACGCTTGTTTAACCAACTTGGTTCATGAAATTTTCCACCATGGATAACTCTGTTCTGTTGATTTTAGATAAACCATGCTTGAACCAACACTAGCTCTAAGTCTTCTAAAGCCAACCGCTCCATCAAATACTCCAATAGCTAGACCATATCAGTCATTACATGGACCCCTTTTTGCAATGATTTCAAGCTCCCTGCCCAAACATCCTGAGTTGCATCACATTCCCATAACACATGTACGACTATCTCTGAGAACCTAGTACATATTGGACATGCTGCTTCCTCAATAATCCTTCTCTTTATAAGATTCATCTTCGTTGGCAGAATTTCATTGCATGCTCGCCAGCCAAATACCTTAATTTTGTTTGGAATTCGAAATTTACATAAAGCAATCCATGCCCTCTTTCTAACACAACCCTTTGAGCTTTCAACCACATTCCCTCCTCGCATCAACTCCCTAGTCACTTTGTATGTAGATTTGATTGTAAACAGTCCCTTCTTGTTAGGTAGCCAAACTATAGAGTCTTCCACATACCTCATGCTTAAAGGGATTCTACATATGGCTTTTGCATTTTCCTTTTCAAACATCTCCATAATAAAATCACTCCTCCACAAATGTAACTCTTGATTTATAAGCTCTGAAACCAATGCATCTTTGATATCCTCCTTGGCCAAATGAATGATAGAATTTGTAGGATAAATAGGAATCCATTTGTCCCCTAAAACCCTGATTGAATGCCCACTCCCAACTCTCCAACAACACCCAGATTTTAACGTAGGTAAGACAACCATTATACTTTTCCACATGAAGGATGAAGGAGCAATTTGGGGACTCCTTAGCTTCAAGAAAGTGAGATCTTGGGAAATACCTTGTTTAAAACACTGATACACTAAAGAATTAGTATCATGCAGCAACCTCCACCCTTACTTAGCTAACATAGCTAAATTAAAAGCCCTTAGATCCCTAAAACCCATTCCTCCATCTTTCTTTGAAAGCGTCAACTTTTCCCAATTTTTCTAGTGAATTTTCCTTTCATTACCATCCTGACCCCACCAAAATTTAGCATACATCGCATCAAGTTCATCAAAGATTCATAGGGAGTTGAAATACACTCATAGTGTAAGTGGGAATAGATTAAGCCATCGCCTTAATAAACACCTCTTTACCAGCCTTGGATAACATTATACCTTTCCAACCCTGAAATTTTTTCCATATTCTATCCTTCAAGTACGAGAAAGTATGGTATTTAGTTCTCCCTATTAATGTTGGCAACCCAGATATGATTCAAATCTATTCACCTCATATAACCCCAAAATCCTCTGTATTTATTGCTTCTGACTATCAGATGTATTACTGTTGAAATAAATTAATGATTTCTCCAAATTAATGCACTGTCCCGATGCATTGGCATAGGCTTGAAGGATCTCTAAAATGGTCACCACTTCATTTTGTGTTGCCCTACAGAACAATAATGAGTCATCTGCAAATAAAAGGTTAAAGACTCTGGGTGCCCCTCTACAAATAGATACTCCATGGATTCTTGCATCATTTTCTGCCTTTGTCAGTAAAGATGTAAAACCCTTTTCACACAACAAAAACAAATATGGTGAAAGAGGATCTCCTTGACGAAGCCCTCTAGATGGAAGCACATTACTATAGGGTTTCCCACTAATTAAAATTGAAAAGGATGAAGTAGTAACACAACTCATCACTCTGTCAATTCATTTTTCTGGAAAACCCATTCTCTACATGATTCCTTGTAAAAAGAGCAATTCTACCCGGTCATATGCTTTGCTAACATCTAGCTTCAATGATAAAGAACCTATCTTACCCTTCTTCTTGGAATGCATAGTATGCAATGTCTCATATGCCACCAGAACATTATCTGTAATAAGGCGACTCGGCACTAAAGCACTCTGAGTGGGGGATATAATATCAGGGAGCACTTGTTTCAGCCTGTTTGCAAGAACTTTGGAAATAATCTTGTAAATAACATTACAAAGGCTTATTGGTCTAAAATCTAACATTTTCTCCAAATTCTTTACTTTAGGAATAAACACAATATTAGTATGGTTTAAAGCAGGCAACATAATCTCATTATTCAAAAAATCTAAAACAGCAGTAACAACAACTTCACTCACAACATGCTAGAATTTTTTATAAAATAGTGCATTCATATCATCTGGTTCAAGAGCCTTTGTTGGTCCCAGGAACACTACCGTCTTAATCTCCTCAGCAATAAAGTCACTAGACAGAAGACTTTGCATATCAAGTGTCACCTTGGCCTAAACTGTTTGTAGACACTCCTCATTTTGATCACATGAACTTGCACTAAACAGATTATCAAAATACTCAATTGCTACATTGGCAATATTCTTGACCTCCTCCACCCAATGATCTTGTAGATTCTTAATACCATTTATGTGGTTTCTTCTTCGCCTTTGAGATGCTTTTGAATGAAAAAACTTTGTATTTTTATCCATATACTTTAGCCAAGCCACTCTTGACTGTTGCGCCCAATAAGTCTCCTGCTTTAATAAAAGATCATCCAATTTTTTGCTCACCTTCAAGTGCTCAGCCTGACTAGCATCAGTACAATTAGCCTTATTCAAACTATAAAGTCGATTCTATAGCTGTTTGATTGCCTCCACTTTGGGTTTAGTCTTTGTTGCTCCCCATGCGTTTATATCCCCCACAAGCACTTATTTTCTCCTTAATTGCTGCTAGCCCGGACTCCCTACTACCTGCCATGTTCCATGCCTCTTGTACTACAACGTCACAATCGTCCTAAAGTTTTTAAATCAAGTCAATCTCCCAAAATAAAATACAAATATGTTTCATCCTGGTATAATTAATCATCACTATGGGTAGTACACTAGTACCAGTAAATTAGTAATGTAGGAACAATTATGGATAAACTACGATTTGAGTCCTATTTTATATGTGATTTCAATTGAGTCAATTTAATTATCACTATGTTTTTTTTATTCAAAATTTTTTTACTACTTTAGATTGTTACAATTTAATCCAGTTCTTGACATGAGTCTAATTAATATTATGAAAAAAAAAAATTATACGATACATTTTTTCTGACGTGATATAGATCACATGCTTTGAAAGTTTTAAGATAATTTCACTATAAAAATATTATTCATTTGTTATAAAATAAGTAAATTGAATTTTGTCACTACATAAAAAAAGAAAGAAAGTAAAACTTAATGTTCATATGACAAAATCCAATTCACATATTTCATAAAAACATTATTAAAATTTCAATGATATGGTTATCTTAAAAAAACTTGAGAGTTGAGAGAAATCTAATTAATCTACGTGACAAACACATTAGTCTAGTGCAGTTAATGGGAGCTTGACAAGATAATGCACAAGTGATCCATATCACTTTCACCCAAAAAAAAAAAAAAAAAAGTGATCTATATCACGTCATGATCTGGCGCCATATATGTCGGCCTCTGCTAATGCCACGTTAATTGATGAAAATACCTTCTCAAACAAAACATACTATTTGGAATTTGGAAAAACTTCTAGACCTGTCTTGGATTCCTATATCAATAATTGGATTCACATTACAAGGATTTTAACAAAAATGAAAATTTTGATTAGATAATCAACAATATAAATATATATATGTATATATATATATTTGCAATCCAATGGGGTTGGCCAAGTGGTTGGACACTTGGTCTCACACCAGCACTTTGAAAATACTCCTTAGGCCAGCAATTTATCAAATCAAAAAAAAAAAATATATATATATATATATATTTGCTAAAAAAATCAACAATATAGAATTAAAATCCCCAGCAAATTTAACCCAAAGATATTGTTGATTAAATAATCAGCAATATAGGATCAAATCAACAACAAATTTGACCCAAAGATATTACTCCCTCCGTCCCAATTTTTTTGTCCTGTTTGAAAAGTCAAATTTTTTAAGGGAACATCATTTATTGTCTTGTCTATCTTTTAAAAATGTATAAGTTTCTAAAATTATCCTTAAAAAAATTTATTAAAAAATTAAATTAATAAATTAATAGGGGTATAATAGGAACATTAGTAAATTAATGACTTTTATTTTTAGAAATAAGATAATATTTTGGGACATCTCAAAATAGAATAGAGGACAAAAAAAATGTGACGGAGTATTTATTATAATTTATTCATTAATTAAAACTTTTACAACTTAAAAAAATTTTAAAAAATTCTCGAAACTTTTACACATTATCTGGTACAGTTTATCTAGAATGTTCAGTTAGATAATTCAAACGATAATTAATTTTGATGTGATCCGTGTAAAAGTGATTCCATATTTCCACCTAATTTTGAAGCCAACTCTGAGTCTAAAGTGTACGATATGAAAAGGAAGGGTGAGATAAACGTGAGAGAGTTTTGGAAGAAAAAAGGTGTAATGGTATTTCACAGAAGGAAACTAGGTTTAGACTTTTAATACAAAAACAAATGTCTATGATTTTTTTTATTTTAATAATTAATAGTCTGAACTCTGAAGATCCTTTTAAAGATACTTAACAATAAATAAAGAATATATTTATTATACATGATTTCTTTATGATTATTTTATTTGAAATTGGTTTATTTTTAGTTTTTTTTTAGCTAGATATGTTCTTTTATTTTAAATATATAATGATAAGTAGTAGTGAGTTTTAATTTTCATATTTTATTTAGCTAGTAAATGAGTTTCCAGTTAAAACAAAAGGAATTTCTAGTTAAAAAAAGTACTGAAGGTAAGCCAAATTTATTTTTTATTGCAAGTGTTTTTAGTTTTAGTCATTTATAAATAATTATGAGGTGTGACTTAACTAGAAACTTCTTTATTTTAATAAAAGACTACTATGCAACTAAATAAAATGTAGAAATTAAAATCTACTACCACCGATTATTGTATATTTAAAATAAAAGGACATATCCAATTAAAAAAATATTGGAGGTAAACCAAACTCATAATTATGAAGGAATTATGAAAATTAAAACATCGAAATGCAGAGATACTAGAGCTTTTTTTTTTTTTTTTTGGATTTAATAGATGCCATAGATTTGAACCTATAAATATCATCTTTGTAATGATTATTTTTTATTATTAGATCAAGACACAAACTTTCCTATTAATAGGCCAAGAGCCTTGTAACTTCCTCTCCTTTCATAATGATTGTTTTTTGAGAAGTGCTAAATCAACAATATTTTTGCAATAAATTCTAAGCAGTAAGTTATTATTTTTTTGTTAGTAAATAACAACTAATCACTTAAAATTTATTATAAAAATATTGTGGACATAACATTTTTTTATTATTAAATTAAGACACTAACTTCCCTATTAACATGCCAAGATCTTTGCAACTCTGACAATTTTTGTGATTATAATAAAACCATCTAGAACCCCAATTATGGAATTAAAAAAAAAAAAAGAAAAAAAGAAGAAGAAGCAAAGTCCCTATTAACATAGATTGAGGGCATTTAGAAAAAGAAATCAATAAAAAAAATATTTAAGACAAAATTAATTATGAGAACATGTATGCCTACATTTCTGTCATTGAAAAAAAAAAAAAAAAAAGTCAAATTAGTCCAAAGACTAGAAGCCATCAAAGCAGGCGTGCTAGACCGTTGGTGTGTTGTTGAATTAAAGCAAGAAAAATCATAATGAAAAAAAGAAAAAGAAAGGAAAGAGCATGGGAGGCACTACTACTGCTCAGAAAAGATTTTTGAGAAAATTTCAATTCAATTTGTTCAAAAAGAGGGAAATATATACAAATACATTTCTTGTCCAAGAAACAAACAAGATCTTCATTTCATCACATGTCTTGGTCAAAGTCAGACACCTCTCTTAACAAACAATTCAAAATACTAGTAATGTACAGTTAGTTTATAATTGATTATTACAATATAAAAAAATCCACAACAGTTCAGCAGTCGACCTTCTAGAATAACATTTATGATTTAACATATTTCGTTGTCTGAAAACTCTCTCTCTCTCTCTCTCTCTCTGAAAAGACTTTCCTTTTCTTATATCTGGTTTCTCTCAAACTCGCACATGACCTTTTGACACAAAACAAAAGAATATTTATCTTTCTTATTATTAGTTAGTATTTAATTATTACTATTTATTCAAAATTAGAATTTTATTTATAAAAAAAATGGTATTTTTTTTTCTTTGTTGTTGTTGATGCTGTTGCTGTCGCCACCCATTACGATTTGTAGACTTCTTCTTCCCCAATTTTCTTTGCATTCTCCGTCTTCTCTCTCTCTCTCTCTCTCTCGCTTTCTTTCTCTCACCAAAACAATGCCTTTGACTTTGTTCAATGCATCCATATTGTCCCTAAAAAACACGCTTCCTAGCTTATTGTATAACAACCACCATTGTCATTTTTCTCACAACAAAAACACCCAACGTATTTCATTTCTCTCTCTCTTCTCCTATATTACTCTCCCTCTCTCTCTAACTTGACCTGGGATACAAGCAAAAGTAAGTTCTAACAACCTTTGAAGTTTCTCACTTTCTCTAGATTCTTTTGTGTACAATAGTTATCTAAACACCTTTGATTGGTTTGGTTTTTGTTTTTTTTTTGTTTTTGCCTATATACAACCAGTGTTGTAGTCGTGGGGTTTGCTTGTTTTCTTCAATTTCTGTTGCTGTTGTTGTAAAATTTGTAAACTTTGGTTAAAATTACCATCTGGGTGATTACCAAAATAGAAAATTGCCATCTGGGTCATTCATGAATTTGTTGATTATTGACTCTGTAAAGCTCAGGAGGTCTCTGATCCTCTCAGATCATGGCCTCTGAGCGTCCCCTTTTGATTCCATCTCCTAGAGTTCCAAATACCCAAGATTTATTCACTGTACCCGTTTTGTTAGATCTATTTAAATCCAATTCTGGCCGCCGTGGATCGTTTTCCGGGATGGAAACGAAAAACCCAGCTGAGAATTCATCAAGTGTGGAAGGCACACTCAATTCCTCCTCATCAAGAAGAAGTATTTTGTCCTCTCATTCCAAGGCCTCGGTAGGAGGCGGGAATTCCGTTAGGGAAGTGACTTTTGCTGATTTGGGGTCGAAGCCGGTGAGACATGGCTCAAGAGGGGCTGATTCTGAAGGGCTTAGTACGTCCCAGAAGGAAATCAGTGATGAAGATGCAAGGTTGATTTATATAAATGATCCTGTGAAGACAAATGAGAAGTTTGAATTTGCTGGGAATTCTGTAAGGACTTCCAAGTATTCGTTTATTACTTTTTTTCCAAAGAATATTTTTGAACAGTTTCATAGAGTTGCATACATATATTTCCTTGTGATTGCTGTACTTAATCAGCTCCCCCAGCTGGCTGTTTTTGGCCGGGGAGTCTCAGTTTTGCCGTTGGCCTTTGTTCTATCAGTTACGGCGATTAAGGATGCCTATGAGGACTATAGACGGCATAGGTCAGACAGAATTGAGAATAACCGGTTAGCATCTGTTCTTGTTAATAATCAGTTCCAAAAAAAAAAATGGAAGGATATCAGAGTTGGTGAAATCATCAAAATTCATATCAGTGAAACTCTTCCTTGTGATATGGTGCTGCTCTCCACTAGTGACCCGACTGGAGTTGCGTATGTGCAGACAGTTAATTTGGATGGGGAGTCAAATTTGAAGACTCGGTATGCAAAACAAGAGACCCTATTTAAGATGCCTGAAAAGGAGAATGTTATTGGATTGATTAAGTGTGAGAAACCGAATAGGAATATTTATGGTTTTCATGCAAACATGGAAGTTGACGGGAAGAGGCTGTCACTTGGACCGTCCAATATTATTCTTCGAGGCTGTGAGCTCAAGAATACTGAATGGGGCATTGGGGTTGCGGTGTATGCTGGGCGTGAGACCAAAGCTATGCTCAACAACGCAGGAGCTCCATCTAAGAGGAGTCGGCTTGAGACCCGGATGAACATTGAGATCATAATACTCTCTTTGTTTCTTATTACTTTGTGTACTGTTGTCTCTGCCTGTGCCCTTGCTTGGTTGCTGCGCCACAAGAACGAATTAAATTACTTGCCTTATTACAGAAAAAAGGATTCTGCGGGGAAAGACTATAACTATTATAATGTGGGATTGGAGATTTTATTCGCATTCCTCATGTCAGTTATTGTGTTCCAGATCATGATCCCAATTTCTCTATACATTTCCATGGAGCTTGTTCGTGTTGGTCAGGCTTACTTCATGATCCGAGATACCGAAATGTATGATGAGGCATCAAATTCAAGATTTCAGTGCAGGTCTTTGAATATAAATGAAGATTTAGGACAAATAAAGTATATATTCTCGGATAAAACTGGTACACTTACAGAGAACAAGATGGAATTTCAACGTGTAAGCATATGGGGAGTAGATTACAGTGGTGCTAAATCTCAAATTGAGCCAGTTGGATACTCTGTTAAAGGTAATACCATATTTTTTTAATTATAATATCTAGTATTTCTGATTTGTCACATTAGCATAACAATTTCGTCTTATATTTGCCTTACTTGGTATCAGTGGAGGGGAAGGTCATAAGGCCAAAGATGAACATCAAGACTGACCCAGAGCTGTTACAATTATCAGAAAGAAGAAATGACACAAAGGAAGGCAGACATGTTTATGATTTCTTCCTTGCATTAGCAGGATGCAATACAATTGTGCCTCTTGTTACAGACACATCTGATCCTACTGTGAAGATGATAGATTACCAAGGGGAGTCTCCTGATGAACAAGCATTGGTGTATGCTGCTGCTGCCTACGGTTTTATGCTTATAGAACGAACCTCTGGCTATATAGTTATTGATATTCAAGGAGAAAGGCAAAGGTAATTTGACGTGCTGCTATTATCCCTTTCTTTTCCCTTCTCTTTAGCACATCTTCCACTAGGACCACCCCACCAATTGATTAGTCTGTGGCTCTAATATTGTTAGAGCAGCATTGGTAGTGTGGCTGCCAATTTTTTGGCTGCTTTTGAATGGGTAGGAGAGAATTTAGGGTGATATATTAGTGGTTTCAAAATTCCACTTCAGTACAATATTGACATCTAAAGGTAAATTCTGTGTAGAACAATTCTCTCAGTTATGCATTGTGTCAGTACTTTAAAAAAAAAATTATTTCTGTTTCAATTATATAGCACCGTAAACATGAAGGTGAGAGGAGGGTGGGGGTGATAGGTGACACTAAAGTAACTGTGGGGTGGTAGTGGTTGCAGTGGTTTAAGCAGTAATACTTGATTACTCTTTCAAGTGAGTATCTTATCACATTCATAGGTAGCTTCTTTTAAGAGGTAAAACCTTATTATATCTTCTTTAATGAATTTCCCCATCATGGCAACTGCAGGTTCAATGTTTTGGGTTTGCATGAGTTTGATAGTGACCGGAAGAGGATGTCAGTTATATTGGGCTGCCCTGACAAGAGTGTGAAAGTCTTTGTTAAAGGTGCTGACACATCCATGTTTAATGTGATAGATAAATCTTTGAACATGAACATACTGCATGCAACTGAATCCCATCTTCATGATTACTCCTCACTGGGTTTGAGGACACTTGTTGTTGGGATGCGGCAGCTGAGTGCTTCAGAATTTGAGCAGTGGCACTCTTCCTTTGAGGAAGCAAGCACTGCTGTAATTGGTAGAGCTGCTTTGCTTCGAAAGGTTGCTAGTGCTGTTGAGAACAATCTGCGCATACTGGGTGCCTCTGCTATTGAAGATAAACTGCAACAAGGGGTGCCAGAAGCCATAGAATCTCTCAGAATAGCAGGGATTAAAGTATGGGTTTTGACTGGGGACAAGCAAGAAACTGCCATATCAATTGGGTACTCCTCCAAGCTCCTGACAAGCAAGATGACCCAGATAGTAATTAATAACAATTCTAAAGAGTCATGTAGAAAGAGTTTGGAAGATGCCATTGTCATGTCTAAGAAGCTCTTGACTGTTAATGGGGTCACAGACAATACCGGAGGAAGTTCTGAAGCTAGTCCAACTCCAGTGGCCTTGATTATTGATGGTACCAGCCTTGTTTATATTCTTGACAGTGAACTTGAAGAAAAGGTAAGCATCTGTAAACCTACATGGTTGTCCTTTTCTTTTCTAGTTCTTGGTGATGCCTCATATGCTGATGTAGCTTACTCATTTTGAGTTGCAGCTCTTTCAACTGGCTAGTAAATGTTCTGTGGTGCTATGTTGTCGAGTGGCTCCATTGCAAAAGGCTGGAATAGTAGCCCTTGTGAAGAAAAGGACTGCTGACATGACACTTGCCATTGGGGATGGTACGTTAGATCAGTATCTTATGCTCTCAAACATTTAGAAAATAGAATGCACTTGTTACTGCTTACGTACTGATGTTTATTGCTGAAATTCTACTTGGATCACTAACAGGTGCCAATGATGTTTCAATGATCCAAATGGCTGACGTGGGAATTGGAATAAGTGGCCAAGAGGGTAGGCAAGCTGTAATGGCATCAGATTTTGCAATGGGGCAGTTCAGGTTCTTAGTTCCCCTTTTATTGGTCCATGGGCATTGGAATTACCAGCGGATGGGCTACATGATATTATATAACTTTTACAGGAATGCAGTGATGGTTTTTATATTATTTTGGTGAGTACGATTTTCGCAATTGTATACGCTTTGATTTTTGCTTTATAATGATTCTGTATTCATGAATATGCATCTGAGTTAGCTGGTTAAATCTATTGGAGTTTGTTATGCAGCCCTTGATTTCAGTCTCCACATGAGCCTGAACAATGTTTTGGCTCTCTTACTTTCTCTCTCTCTTTTTGGGGAAGGGTTGTTTTGTATGGTTGTGTTTCCAATCATGCTTACTGGGTCTTTTATTTTACTACTTTTTGAGCTAGAAGTTATATAGCTGAAGATAAATTTAATTTTGATTCTTCTTGTAGTCAAATCTAGATGTCTCTCCAAAATTATCATATGATTTTGTAACTCAAATTTGAATTACTACTTAGGGAAGTTGGTTCAAATTGAACTTCTTAAAAAAAGAAGAAGAAGACAGTTCAACCTAATTAATCAAATCTATATTTTCTTATTATCACAATTGCTAATGTTTCACATGCTCTGTGTAGGTTTGTGCTCTTTACTGCTTTCACCTTGACAACTGCAATTAATGAATGGAGCAGCATGTTGTATTCTATAATCTATACTTCATTGCCTACTATTGTTGTTGGAATTCTTGACAAGGACCTAAGTAGGAGGACTCTTCTAAAGTATCCTCAGCTTTATGGGGCTGGGCAAAGGGATGAGTGCTACAACGCAAAGTTGTTTTGGCTAACAATGGTTGACACTTTCTGGCAAAGTGTAGCTATCTTCTTTATCCCTCTCTTAGCATATTGGGGTAGTAGCATTGATATATCAAGTCTAGGAGATCTTTGGATACTTGCAGTGGTTATATTGGTTAATCTACACTTGGCCATTGACGTTATCAGGTGGACTTGGACTACTCATGCAGTCATTTGGGGTTCTATAATTGCTACTTTCATTTGTGTCACTATCATTGATGCTTTACCCTTTCTTATTGGTTACTGGTAAGCGCTCTTATCTTATACACCATCTTTCTTTCTATAAGTACATAATTAAGTGCATACTCACTCTTTTTTCTGAACACGTGTAAATTATTCACTTATCAAAAAGAAAGTTAACACGTGTACTCATTTTGTTAAACTAAGAACACAGTTGTTAGCAATAAAAGTTACGCATGCTCATTTTGTTGAACTATGAACGTAGTTCTTAACAATTTGATGTAGGAAAAAATCAAAACAATGCAACACGAAAATTAAAGAATTGATAACTTAGGAGTCAGCACCTAGGCTTTTTTGCTTGAAGTCAACACTAGAGAGACCCCTATAGGAGTCAGCGCTTAGGGATGGCTAAGGTCATTGCTAGACCATTGGAAAATTTCCAGTAGAAATTTAATTCATCATTCAAACTGTAAGCTGTCTTAATAGGAGTACAATAAAATGCCTATATAGACTACTAGGACTAAACCTAATTCTAACTCACAATAATATACTTTGGAAAACTCTCCCATATTAAGGACTTCGTTAAATAAAACTAAATAAAAATAAATGTTTCTTTGTGCTTCCCACATCACGGGTTGAATGTCAGTTCTGTGATTCTGACCAAAGAGAAAATAGAAATCATGACTGAAAAACCCTCTAAATTTGTGAAATTTCCCCTTTTCAAATAGAGATTGATGTTTGCAACTCCAATGTGCTTTGACAGGGCAATCTTTGATGTCGCGAAAACTGCAACGTTTTGGTTATGCTTGCTTGCAAGCGTCATAGTAGGCCTAATTCCTCGTTTTGTTGTAAAATACCTTTATCAATATTATAGTCCTTGCGATGTTCAGATCGCAAGAGAAGCTGAGAAGTTTGGGAATCTGAGGGAGGTTGGAGACGTACAAATAGAAATGAATGCTATCCTGGGTCCTCAACGGAGATGACAAGATGATTTTGTTCCTTTTTGCATATCCTTTTCTTTTGTAAAGTATCCTATTCTTTAGGCTGCTTCAGAGTATCTCTCTTAGTTGCCGGATTTTTATTGTTTGCTATCCGAAGGATAGATTTTTTTTCTAACATGTTGTATTTTGTTCTGTTTTTTTTTGATGAGTTGTATTTTGTTCTGTTGTATCAATCAAGTTATCCAGTGTAAATTAGCGTTTTTTTAGTACAGAAAAATTAGACACTTGTTACAAGAGTTTTATCAAGAAAGATTTTGATACGAATTTCACCTTGTCTTTCCTTGATGCGGGGATGTTTTTTGTTTTGTGTAAGCGAGAGCCGGGTTCTGGTTTTCTATTATTGATGAAAAAGTGAAATGATAGAAAATAGCGGGATGATGAAAAAGTGGGAGGATAAAATTTTTTTTAGTTTTTCTTATTTGTGTTTGGTTGAGAGTGTGGAAAAATTGAGAGATGGAAAACTTTTTGGTTTGGTTAAAAATAAAGTTTGGATAAATTTACCATCCCGTCTCTCTTAAAAAAAATAAAAAGTAATACATTATACTTTTAAAAAAAATTGTGTATAAATGAAAGTAGACATTTAAAAAAATAGCAGTTTTGGTGTTGGCGTGTGAGTGTATTCTCTTATCTCATCTTCCTTTCTCTATATATATGTGTGTGTGTGTGTGTTTCTCAAAAAAAAAAAAAAAAATAGCATAAGAAATCAACCAAAAGTAGTTTCTTAAAAAAAAAAAAAAAAATAGAAACTTGAAAAGAGGTGGGGGTAGTTTTGTCCAAATATTTTTTCCACTTTTCACTCTAATTTTCTTTCTAATTTGGAGAGATTGTATTTTGAAGGGGAAAGAGAGAAAACTTCTGAGCCTCACCACTTTCCTTTTTTTTTTTTTTTTCTTTTTTTTTTTTTCACCCTTCCTAAAATCTGCCCAACCAAACATATCCTTATAGCGAGATAATAACCTTCTGAGTAGCCTAACAGTTTTACTTTATGGTTTCCCAAATCAGCGTGCATCAGACAGGTTTAGGCTGGCCTCAGTTTTGTCCTCAATACAGCTTCCTTGCTTTGAGTGATTGATTTACAGGTTTTTGATGTTAGCTTTCTAAAAAAAAAACTTTCGTGCATACCACTCCAACTTTCTAAGAAGGGTTCAAAAGCCACCTTTAAAATGTTAGGACCAGTGTTTGAACGGCCTGGACCGCCGACCACGTGCTGGTCTCTGTAATCAGTGTAATGGTTCAACAACCCCCCCTAAAACTGTTCTAGTCAAATTATTGTTAAAATTCTCAAATCAATGGCTCAACGGGTAAATTTGTAGAACCATTTGCGGGTCAGAACAGTTTGGATGGTTCTGTCCTAAGCATAGATGTTTTGTTAATTTTTCGTTCACGTTCAAAATTCCCAAAACAGCAATGTTACTTAAGAATCAAATAATCAGTCTCTCCCAAAAGTCAAACACCTAAATCCTTCTCCTCCAGAACCTTGATATCTTTGGCCAATCTGTTCATTTTCAAGAGAGACCTTGTCTCATGCAACTTTTCAAAGCCATTTTTCTAGCTAACCGTGTTGGACTTTCTTTTTTTAATTGGTCGGTAACATGGTGAGAAATATAAGGAATTCGAGTTTCATAATAGATAGAGAAAGTGGAAGACTGAGAAGATGACGAGGGCGTGTAAGGTCAATAAATTGAGATGACCAAGAGAGAATGACTTGGGAAAGAATTTTTGTTCTTGGTAAAAAGAGAAGCTTGCATAAAGCTAAAAAGTTAGATCAGATTTGGGTTTTAATCTAGGCTTGCACTAAAAGAATTAATATTCATTAAAAATCTCTAATCTCTTCAAAATATTGGAACAAAAATACACTCCTTTAAATAAATGCAATAGCTCATTATCACAGGAGATAATTGGGAGGCATACGTAATCACTGACAGAGCCAAGATTTGATTTTAAAGGAGCAAGGTGAACTTATAAGTGACGCACATATGCATGCACACACGTAAGTACTTGAGATTAATTTGAATAATAAAAGTCCATTCATATGAATACTATGCAATATTTTAGTACAGAAAATCCACTCCTTAAGCAAATGCAGTAGTTCATTATCATAGAGGTAGATAATTGGAGGGCACGTGAAACCAATGACGGAGTGAGGATTTGACTTCAAGGGGATAAGGAAAATTTATAAGCGACTCACATATGCATGCACACACATGCACGCAAGTACTTGAGATTAATTTGAATAATAAAAGTCCATTCATATGAATACTATACAACATTTATTATAAAAAAATAAATAAATAATATACAATATTTAGTATAGAAAATCCAAACAAAAAAACACGTGTTATACATCGTTCATCTATTATGTGCTTGTTTACCCATGAATAAGTCATTTATTTATTTATTTTTTATACAAGATAGAATTTTTATTCTAGCCTAATTTAAGTGTATATGTGTGTGAAGCTCCCTTTTGGAGACTTGAACCCCGACCCTTACCCCCCACACCCCACAAGCATTTATAATTTTTTTTTTAAATTAAAAAAAAAATCAAAGTTTCACATTCTATTTGCATGAAAAGATTTATACTAGTTTGACAAACCTTTAGTACAACTGTGAATTATGATATTTTAATTAATATAGAACAACATAATGATCAAATTTTAATATTTTAAAATACTATAAACTTTTTTTTTTAAAGAGAGTTTCAGAATATGACATCTTCTACTGATGATAGCTCTTTATTATCAAATTAAGACACTAATCAATTTTTGGTGTAGGCAGGTATTGAATATCAAATCTCTTATTTAACGATAAAAAATTTTACTAGTTGAACTAACTAAAACTCACAAAATACTATAAACTTAAATGCACTTGTCATTTCAAAGTTTAGCTAGAAAACAATATTAGTCTTTTGAAATCATTATGTAATTATTCTTATATTTTATTCCTTATATACAAGCTTTCCAAGAGAAAAATAAGTTATTACATTAGGAATTTGCACTTCTTTTATAAAAAAAAATTTCCCATTTCAAATGTGAAAGTAATGTTCTTTATTAATCTCCTCTATTAAAATTATTTCTTTCATTATTTTTTTTTGAACCTTAGATTTTTCTTTTATAAGTTTGAAAATCTAACTAGATTCTATAATTGGAGTCTAATTTTGCGCCATATATTTCCTCAAAAAATATTAATTGTAGTGTTAGATGTGGGTATCACTTATGGT
The DNA here is from genome assembly GCA_023621385.1 of Quercus gilva. Taxonomy (NCBI): domain Eukaryota; kingdom Viridiplantae; phylum Streptophyta; class Magnoliopsida; order Fagales; family Fagaceae; genus Quercus; species Quercus gilva. The sequence goes on along the minus strand of CM042476.1, from coordinate 54,681,169 downwards.
ATGGGTTTGTCTTGGAAGAGCAGATAAAGAAAGTGAACGAAATAACATAACATGTACTCTCCTGCAATTTCAATATGATGTTTATGACTCAATGACCTTGACATTTAGGCGGTCTGCACTTAGTCATCTTCTTAACTCCTTCTAATGCCCCCATTAATTTTTGGCTTCACTTTTATAAACTGGTGAAAGCAGGGGCAGAGGTAGATTCAACCCAAATTTACTCCTCAAGGAAACTTAAATGTCTCCAAAGATAAAAGCACTTTGGGAATTAGCCAGCCATCATAATTTGCCATGATCAATTCTTAACTAAGGGAGTCGATTCCGTACTGTACCAGCAAGCAATCTGGTATATATAACTCCCTTGTTTCGTATTGGAAAAAATACTGGTCGTACCAGCCAATTTCGGGCAATATCGGTCGATACCGGGCGTACCAGCCGGTATAGAAAAAAGTTTTTTTTTTTTTTATAAGTTTTGTAATTTTTGAATTTTTGTTAGGGCAGAATGGTAACTTACTTGTATTAACTTATTAATATTATTTGTTTTCTTAGTATGCAATGGTAACTTTTAAGCTTTCTATTTTTTATATTGTATTTTTATTTTCTTGTTTTCTTTTAATTGATACTAAAGTTTAAAACAATGAATAATTAGTTCTGAATTGAGGAAATATTTTATGGAAAAATTTATATTTATTATATTATATATATACACACACACATACATACATATATATATATATATATATATATATATATATATAAATATAAAAAATAGCGGTAAATCCGAAACGGTACACCAGTATTGACTGGTATCCAAAATATATCATACCGTTGGTCAAACCGGTACAACCTCTAGTACGATATTAACTCCCTTGTTCTTAACACAATCTATAGTTGTTCTGAAATCAAGATATTTTAATGTGCAATATTTTTATTGTATTTGACCAATTATCCAACTGTTTTTGCTTTAAATCCCAATTGATAAACAAACAATTTCATTACTTAAATTTTTTATTATAAAAGATTGTTATCAACCATAGTGTTTCATGCTATCAAATTCCTTATACAACATTCATAATAATAATCAACATTTTTCCCTTGAATAATAATAATAATTTAAAAGTTACAAAATTGTAATGAATTCTCATAAAATTCTTCCATTATTTTTCCTTTTTATCAACAATGTTCAACATTTTTGTGCGTATGTATGGGTTACATGCTAGTTTTTTTATTGATTGATAATACTATAAGAGTTTGTTGCATTGAGACACTAGGAAAAGGCATCAAAAGCTTTTGATTTTTCATTGATATTTTTTGTGTAACAAATTAAAATAGAATTTTTTTTTTTTTTAAGAATGAACAAACAAAAAAATAGTTGATTACATATGTTCCTATATTATAAAAGTTAAAAAGAGCATTAAAAATAGGTTTTAGTTCACTCAATTGCTAAAATATTTTTTTGTCAAATAAGGGATGCATGGATTTCTATTCCGTTTACTCAAAAAAGAAATCTATTAATATTTTGGTTTTATACAATTAAGCAAGACTCTATGAGTTTTAAGGCTATTAAAAAAAAAAAAAAAAAAAAGAGGAAGTAAATTATGTTAAAAGAGGATAAATATTTGTTACTGTTAGAGATATATATTAGACATATATTAGCCCAATGTAATAGGCCCAAGCCCAATCCTACTTGTACTAGTAGTCTAGGGTTTAGTCGCCTATATATACTCATGTTAGGGTTCATTGTAACACAGGTTATTGTACTACACTCTCATATAATAAAGATGTAGCCCTTAAGGGATTCCTCCGTGGATGTAGGCCGACAAGGTTGAACCACGTAACCCTCGTGTTCTCAGTGTTCCTATTCTATGCTTCATCTTCCGCATCCACTCTAGCATACACAACATGGTATAACACATCACGTTGCTAATATAATAATTATATTTAACATGGTATTAGAGCCAAACTTCCTTCTTAGCATCAAGCAAACATCTCTAGCATGCAAAGAAGATTCTCAGTGCACACCACCATCAAAAGTCACTTGCTTGTCTGCTGGATTTAGACCCCACGGCATCTTGCAGCCACCATGGCTCAGTGCTATGTTCAAAATCTACAAACTCAAGCAAACCCGTGACATCAATCTTAGATCTGTGCAAATTCAAGCTTTGCCTCATGAAACCAACCACACAGACGTGCCCCACGGCATCCCGCCAGAAAAACCTAGAAGTCCGATCACCACTGAATTCTGCACGCGCCTCCACGCGCTGACGAAGTTTCTACCAACTTTTCCACGCGCCGCCGAGGATTTCACTTGTTCAGATCCTTCTGTAGTTACACGCGCCGCTCTGATAGCCTTGTAGCCCGCCGATCTGCAAAACTGTGAAATCTGGAGCTCATCGGATGTTGTACGCGCCCTCACGCGCCTCTAGGATTTCAGGATTATCCTCCACGCGCCGGTGCACAGCTCACGCTCCTGCCACGCGCCGGAAAACCGCTGCTGATGTCATCTGACGTCACTGGATGACGTCATCACTCCACGTCAGCAGCCACGCAGCACGTCCACATCAGCCCTAGTCCACGTCAGCGACATGTCATAGGATGACGTCAGCAGCTCGGCTACTGGATCCGTGACCCGACCCGGAAACCCGGAACAACCCGGACCACCCGGATCTGACCCGTGGTCACTGACCGTTGACTTTGACCCTGGACCAGTTGACTTTGCCTTTTGTGTTGACTTTTGACCAAAAGTCAAAAATTTTCAACAGGGCCTATCTTGCTCAGTTTTTCGCGTAGATTCCAATTTTGGACTCCGTTTCTTCATTTGAAACTCCGAAATTGGTCAATTGGCACATTCTTCATTGTGGTTTCTTCAAAGGCATTCTTCAAGGCACCTTCAAGTGATCTTCTCATACTTATCCAACCTCAAGCCTTCATCGAGCTTCCGCCTTGAGTTTGAGGGAGGGTGTTAGAGATATATATTAGACATATATTAGCCCAATGTAATAGGCCCAAGCCCAATCCTACTTGTACTAGTAGTCTAGGGTTTAGTCGCCTATATATACTCATGTTAGGGTTCATTGTAACACAGGTTATTGTACTACACTCTCATATAATAAAGATGTAGCCCTTAAGGGATTCCTCCGTGGATGTAGGCCGACAAGGTTGAACCACGTAACCCTCGTGTTCTCAGTGTTCCTATTCTATGCTTCATCTTCCGCATCCACTCTAGCATACACAACATGGTATAACACATCACGTTGCTAATATAATAATTATATTTAACAGTTACCTTGGGCCGTACTGCATACTAGGCCCAATCAAGGCCATCATTACTCTTGCCCAATAACTTTTCCAGTTAAATTTCAAATATCAAACATGGCTACTGAGTTTGTTTAATTTCTTTACTCCTCTTGCCGTTCTATTATTCCAAATTCCAATCTGTTGAAAGTGGATTGTGCTGAAATTAGAAAAATCTGCATCTTTTCTTTCGTAATATACTGTATTAAAGAAAGAATTGAAGGAATTTTCCAAATTTGTCCTTTTACAAAAAAAAAATAAAAATAAAAATTGTCATATGATAACAGTCCAAAAGACGGGGGCCATGACTCATGTCATGACAATATCAATTTCCACCCAGCCCAGGTGCAGTTTTGCCCTTTCCCCCTCTCATAAATTAATAATATTACTGCCACTCCAATTCTTAAAGCAATTTTCAAATATATTGGTTTTTATATAGACTTGTTTTAAACATTACTTTGAAATATATTGGTTTTGGTGTGACTATAAAGTTATCCAACAATTTAAGGCATTCAATCAAATTAAAAAGCAATGCTACTTTTCCTCACAAAAGAGAGAGAAAAAAAGAAAAGAAGAAGAGAGAGCAATATTACATCAATTGAATTAGCAAATTTTTACAAATTCTAGTATGAGTCTCACTATATATATATATATATATATGTTACCTACTGCTTACCAATTGTTATATCAGCAGACACCAGGTAAGAAGTTTTTGTTTTTTGTTTTTTGTTTTTTTTTTTTTGTTTTTAAATTTTTTAATTGGGTGTGTTGCATTGAGACTTTTTCCTAATTAAAATGATGTTGATCTTTACTGCTCAGCCACCACTTTAACATGTGGCCTAAAAGACACGCACTTTATGCTGATTCATATCCCTGCCGGCACCACCGCCAACCTGACTTCCCAGTTACCCACCCAAAATTTTAAATAATAAATAAATAAATAAAATGATGAAACACATTTAAAGAAAATTTATTTCCTACTTAAAAAAATAAAAATACAAACCCCCTCTTCATCATCATGTCGACTTGCCAAGTAAAAAAATTTGTCAATTTTTTTCTTTGCACAACTTTCATTGGATTTTATCTGCGCTCATTATTGATATTGCCTTTTTTATTGATCACTAATAATCTATCTCGACAAATTTTTGTCAAATTGTTTGTGTAGGTAGACTTTCTCCTAATTGCCAAGTTGTTCTGCTTAGTACTAATTTGTTTATTTTTCTACTACAAGTGGACAATTTGCCAGATTCTTTCTGATTATGAAATTAATTTAATTTAAAATTTTCTTTTATGAAAAATGAAAAAGAAAAAGAAAGGAGAAGATGTTTATTACTCTTTATCCGGTTGTGGGTTCAAACTTAAAAAAACAAAAAAGAGAAAAGAAAAAAGACAGTTTTCTAAAACCTTAGAAAGTGTGTGTGTTTCTGTTATTCTGTTTCATTGGTTGTTGTAGGAGTGCATGTCTCAACTGGGAGATCCGGCCATTAAGCTCTTCGGTAGGAATATTCCGTTGACTGACTCTCAGATTCCGTCAGTTTCTCTTCAACACTCCGACTCTCACTGTTACACTCCGTCAATTCCTCCACTCATGGTAATTCAAATTCCAGTTTTGTTTCCATTTATAGCAACTTGGGTTTAGTTATTTTTGTCACTTAGTCAGTGTGGGAATGTGTTTCATTGATATTTGATTTTTTTTTTTTTTTTTTTGCTTTCTACTTGTTGCTGAAAACATAAATTCTTGCATTGTTTTGGATTCTTTTCTTAATTAATCAAAATAAAGCTTTCAGTAAAATGCCAATCATTCAGATTTGGTTTGAAAATTTTGACATAAAAAAGATGTGTTATTAACTTCTAGTCAAAAAGAGAGAGAGAGAGAGAGAGAGAGAGAGAGAGAGAGAGAAAAAAAACTTTTTGGGAAGAAACTGTTTAGAGATTTTTCACTGTGAAAGTCTTGTATATCTTCTAAAATATATTGTAATTGGTATCGCCACCATCAATCAGAGTACACGAAATAGTTCTTGATAAAAAGAGAAATTTTATTGATGCATAAAACATAGATACACACTTTGCTACACACACCACACCATTCCTTTCACTTCCACTCTCACTACACACAACTACACTTGGTGAGCGAAGCTTTATTTAGAATACTTGAAAGAAAACCAACCTTTACCATAATTCAAAACAAAAAAGAGACAAGACCAATAAAAGTAAATGAATGTAAGAAACCCGTTTAGAGTTAGGATTCCTAAGATGATTTGGGTAGGTTCTTGGATGGGAAATGCTAGGATTTAGATTATTGAGAACCTTAGCAACTCGGGTATAGGATGTATCAAATGGTTTCTTGAACTAACTAAAATACATGTGCTTTAATCAATCGAAGCTTGTGTCAAAATTACAAATGAGCTCATTTTTGGCCAATCAAGGTTCCCTCGTGTATGGAAATTAGGATGAGCTTAACCTAAAATTCAGGAGCCATTGGAGCACAAAGTGTCAATCGACACTTTGAGGCAGTATTGGATTGCTGGTTGGACCACTCTATGTGCCAATTGGTAGTCCATTCTGGTTATGGCTTTTTCACTCTTTTTAGCTTCTCTTGGGTTCCTAAAATTGCCCTCCCCTTAATGCACCTTGCCCATAAGGTGAGGAAGTGGTAATGTACCCCTAAATGTCTCCATTCTCATCATTGAAGACATTTCTTTTATCTCTATCTGATTCTTGAACATAGGCTACCTCTTATGCTCTTGAATATGTTTGGTCCCCTTCTATCAAAAGAAACTTCAGAGCCTTGCACGTGTGACAATTTTCATTTTTTGTCACAATTGTAGCACGACCTCTTCCTACTTCTGTCTTCCATTTGTGCCTAGGAAATCTTTTGGATGGGTATCTCGAGATTTCGTTCTATGAAAAGGTCACTCTTAGATGGGAGGCTTTCCTGAATCTTGTGGTGCCTTGATAGCCTTCTTGGTACATAAGAAATCTTGGCAAGGGCCAAAGTGGCATTTGATGAAAGATGATTCATCATCCTAACAGGTAGCAACACTTCCATCTTTTAAGCCACTTAGGAAGCAGCTCAATTTGTGCCCCTTTGAAAGACCCTTGATTTGGTTGAAAAGAGCCTTGAATTGTTCCTTGTAATTGGCCACTGCTGATGTTTGTCTTAATCTTGTAAGAGCTTCCATTTTATCATCATAGGCCATTGATCCAAGTTGAGTTTGTAAGGCTTTTACAAATGCCTCCCAGCTCATGAATAAACTCAATTCCTCCTTGTCTTGGATCCACACCAAGGCCTCCTCCGTGTGAAAAGAGGCCATAAGAATCCTTTGATGTTCAGGGGTGTTGTAAAAGTTGAAGAATTTATTGGCCTTTTATATTCGACAATAAGTATCTTCTGACAAGAATCCTGGGAACTCAATCTTGATGGGCTATGGTAGATATGGAGCAAGACCTTTTCCTGCCACTTGTTCTTGTCTTTGGACTCCTCAATCTCTAATGAGGGTGCCAAGGCTGCTTGGATCTCATCAAGATGGTTGCTGAAGGCATCAATGGATTTTTTGTGGCTTTCTACGGATTTGGTAAGTTGTGAAATTCTTGCCCCTTTGTCCATTGTGGATCATTGCTTTGATACCAATTGTAAGGAACCCGATTGTGATTAAGGGTTCTTGAGATGATTCAAGTTGGTTCTTGAATAGGAAATGCTAGGGTTTAGGGTTTGACTTTTGAGAGCCTTAGGGTTTCAAATATAGGATGCATCAAATGGTGTCTTTGGTATGAGTGTTAGGATGGATGGACGCACTCTAGGGTTATTGTTTGTATGGAATTATTTTATGGTTTGCATGAAGATGTAGATGGATTGTATGAATGTGAATACTTTGAGAGACTCGCCACTTCCAAGAATGAGAATACTTCAAAGGGTTCTCTACCTGCAAGAGAAATAAAAGGACTAGAGAGAGATAACAAGAAAACTAAGTAACAATTGGATTATTCTTCATTATGGCAATTGGTGATTATCTTCATTTATCTATAAAACTATGCCTTATTGTCTACATGGCTCCTTATTGGCTCACTAATTAGGCATGTGCTTTAAAGAACGTACACGTGATTAATGTGTTATGTGTGCACTAGTCCTACCTAATTGAAATTAACTCTTGAACTAACTAAAATACACATGCTTTAATCAATTCAAGCATGTGTTAGAATTACACGAGGAGCTTAGCCTAAGATTTGGAGCCATTGGAGCATCAAGTGCCTGAGCGGCACTTTGAAGCAGGATTAGATTATCGATTGGACCACCCTGTGTGCTGATTGGCAATCCATTCTGGTTTGGGCGTTTTCACATGTTTCAGCTTCTTTTGGGTTCCTAACAATTGAAGATACATTTTAGCCAATGAAATTCACATTTGAAGCTAATTTATTTCACCTACTGATAAGTCAAAGACAACAACTCACCTACTAAAGAGAGAAATTCTCTTTATCATTTGTAATCTACCACTCTAAGTTTAAAAGACATGTAAATTTACTAAAAGCAGTATGTGATAGAGTTCAACAACTTTGTTATGGACTAATAATATATAATTCAACTATGAATCTAAGTAACATCATTGGACTCAAAATTGAAAAAAATATGGATTTTTGATATTGGGTGGTTTGGAATTGTACTGCAAATTTGGGGTTTAAAGTTTGGTTAGTGTAGATTCATGCTTGTGTGCTGTAAAATAAAATTATCTGCAGTTAATTGCATGCCTTTATTTTAATGTCACTGTTTATATATTGCTAATTATCTCTGTTGTTTTTTTATTGAAGAATTTAGCAACCCAATTCAAGTTAAGATATGGAATAAGGCATGCTAGATTTAGCCATTTTCTAATACATCAACTGTTTGTGTTACTGCATGCCTGATTGAGGTTTAAGACTCCGCCTTTAATACCAAAATTGTCTTTTAGATGCTGGATTAATGAGAATATTTGCTTCTGGCAATTTAAGTGATTGAGTTGTATCTCCAATTGTTACGTTCAATTTCAGTATGAATGTGAAGCAACAGCAAAGGCAGAAGTGGATGAGCATATCATCGAAAAGCCTTGCAAGGGGGATATTCCTTCCGGTTTAGATAATCAAGAAGATATCAAGTGCCAAAATCATCCACTGGAGAATGAGGCCAATGTTGATAAAAAATCTGAGGAAGACCAAGTTACTAACAGTGAAATTGGTGACCAAGAGAAGGTTTTAAAGAGGCCAAACAAGATCCTCCCTTGTCCTCGTTGCAATAGCTTGGAGACGAAGTTTTGCTACTTCAATAATTATAATGTAAACCAACCTAGACACTATTGCAGGAAATGCCAGAGATATTGGACAGCTGGGGGAACAATTAGAAATGTTCCTGTTGGGGCTGGAAGGCGCAAGAATAAGCATTTATCTTCACAGTGCCATCAGGTAGTGGTGCCCCTTAATGTAGTATCAGTCACCAGAGCAGACACCCTTACCTCTGCCAGCAGTCAGCATCACTCATGTACAGGACTTCCTTCCTTCTCAAAGGGAACCGGGGAAATCCTAAAGTTTAGCAAAGATGCTCCTCTATGTGATTCCATGGCAAATGTGCTTAATCTCAAAGAGCAGAAGGGAAGTGTTGAAATTGGGTCAGTTGTTGAGGATAATAGTGAGGAGCCCTTATCATCTGGCTCTTCCTTGGCAGCTGTTACTTCTGAGGAAAGTGAATTTTCAGAAAAGGAATTCAAGCCAGATGGTTTGCCTGGACATTTCAGAAATTTCAATCCAATGGATACACTGCAGTGTTTCCCTGTTCCCCAATGGGCTTACCATTGGAACCAAGGTTGGCATACAATGATGTTTGGACTCAATAACTATATCTCTAATAGTACTCATATGAGTTCTACACCTGTGGTGCCAGTTCCTGGCTTTTCTGCACCAAGTATTACATTCCCATTTCTACCTGCCTCGTACTGGGGTTGCATGCCAAGCTGGGATACCAGGAATTGGAATACACCATTGTTTGGATCTACTGGCAGCTCATCAGCTTCATCTTCTACCAGCAACAACAGCTGTTCAGGTAATAGCTCACCGATCTTGGGAAAACATTCAAGGGATGCAAATTCACAAGTTGAAGACACAATGGAACAGAATCTTTGGGTACCTAAGACACTGAGAATTGATGACCCAGAAGAGGCTGCAAAGAGTTCCATATGGTCTACGTTGGGTATTAGGCCTGATAAGGACAAGCCCATCATCAAAGGTGGTATATTTAAAGCTTTCCAATCCAAATCAGACACCACTTCCCATACATCAGATACTGATAAGGTTTTACAAGCAAATCCAGCAGCTTTTTCTCGCTCCCAATCTTTCCGGGAAAGTACTTAACAATTGTGGAGTTTTAAAATGTAGAAATTATCTTTGTTTTTTGGTGGTCATTAAAAGTACCCAGGAAACCTGTGTTGTATTATGAAGTGCACAGGGCACGCTGTCATTTTTGTGTATGTTATGGCTACATCATGACTTAATATTGTTTTAGAAGATTGCAGTCGCCCTGGAGGCCCTCTTGCTTGTGTAATCTGGATAACCAGTTCGATATAGATGTGGGAAGATCTATTTGGGAAGTAAGTAGCCCCTTTTGTCATTTCTTGATATTCAATAAACACTTGCTACCTCTTGTCTAGTAGACAAAGATCTAACTCTCCAGTAAAGTAGTTGGAGAGAATTTCAGCTATTTGTTGGGCTTCGTCATAGATAAAGGGCATTTACATCACTACTAACATTCAATATTTGTGACTTTTGCTTGAGTTTTGACACTATAATTGGCGGTGAAGGCCAATTGTTCGAATCTTACAACTTCAAGTTATAGATTGAATGATATATGCATCTGATGTGTAATTCCTTGAAAGAAGAGAATTATCATAGTTCAAGGTCCTCATTTTGAGGAGAACTCTAACTCAAATTTCCAAGGTATGGTTTGCTGAATCCATAGCAATAAACATCAAGGCACTAGGTCTTCTTTACCTTTTTCGTTTGTTTGTTTCCTTCTCTCTTTCTAAACTGTGGAGCTCTTTATGTGTTTTCTGGGTTGTTGAGAAACACTTGTTGCTGTATCTCTTAATAATGGATTTTCTACCAACCACTTATAATTTGTGAGTGTCTGTCAGACTGAAATGAGAGTTTGAACTTGAGTTTTTATAGGCTTGTTTTGTATCATCCTCAAAGCTAGCAGGAATACTAGAAACTACCTATTTACCTGCAGGTTCAAAGTAGAGAGCATATGATTACACTCATATATGTATCTATACATATATGTGACTTGCATTTTATATATCATAGTCTTTTTGCTCATACTGCTGCAAAACACTCCCTAGTCTTTAAAAAGTCTCTTTGCTGTAATAAGGATAATCTTCCTAGTGTAGTATACTCTACCTAGACGATTTGTCTTCATGTTCCTTTCCTTTATTTGAATGAAATTTGAAGTTTATCAAAAGAAAAAAAAAAAAAATTTTCAGTACTATAGGTAGTGAAATTTGGCATAAGATATCTTCCATTGGTGTTTTAGAAAATTAGATTGAGGTTTTTGCTTAAAAACAAATTCATAAGAATTCAAATTCTGGTATCATTTGCCTCCTCGAGTGGATTTTTCAGATATTATTCAGTTGATTCAATAGGTTAAATTATCAATTTTTTTAAATGTTCGGACATCTATATATATTTAAAAGCTGAAGCATAGCATTTATTGTTGCTATGCTTCAGTTGAGCCACATTAGCGTTCACGTCATTGTCATTTTTCTTTCTAATTTTTTAATAATTTTTTAACATTTAGTCTTTTAAAAAAAAAAAAAAAAATATTTATACTTTTTCTAACCTTTCTCTATCCCTTACTTTTTCACCTCTCCACTATCCTTTACTTTAATATCACTTTTCATCTCTCCACTACTCTTACCTTTGCATCTCCCCACTACCCTCTACTTTAATATCACATCATTATCATTTTTCTTTCCAATTTTTTAATAATTTTTTAACATTTAGTCTTTAAAAAAATATATATATATATTTATACTTTTTCTAACCTTTCTCTATCCCTTACTTTTTCACCTCCCCACTACCCTCTACTTTAATATCACTTTTCATCTCCCCACTACCCTCTACCTTAATATCACTTTTCATATTTCCCTTTATCTTCCTTTTTTTTTTTTTTTTTTTTTTTTTTTTTTTTTTTTTTTTTTGTCATTTCTTATTCACACTCTTACTATAAATTTGTCATTCTCTCTTCTATTCTTTACTTACTTTTCCCTCACAAAAAATGGTTATCTCTCTCTCTCTCTCTCTCAATTTTTTGGTGAATTTTTTATTTTTCTTGCATCTCTGCTTTAGGTTGATATATTGTTGTGTTCTTTAGAACTTTATATTGAGCTAATGCGATTTAATTTTGTGATTTAATTTTTTTTTCTCTTTAATTGTTAATTTTATTACTTGTGTTTTTCTTTAAATTCTTAGTTTGGGTTGCTTCGAATTCACCTATTTAGTTGTTCTATATATGTTATTTTTGTACAACATGACATTTGTTCTATGAAATTCTTATTAGACTTGATAAGTTATCTTTTCATTTGATTTATTTTCTCTCCTCATGTGTAGTGATTGACTTCTGGCAAAAAATTTTCTATTTATATATTTAGAAATCTATTTCTTCTTAATTCCAACTGTTTAAATTTTGTAAGGGCCATGGATTCTATTGAGCAATTAATATGAAAAATAAAATAAAAGTAAAATAAAATCTACAATAATTTGCTTTATAGGGATCGACTGCTCTAAGTTATACATTGTTCCTTAAAAGTAGTGTGAGAGAAACTAATGTTTGGTCTGTCTATGTAACTAATGTTTCTAATCTTTTGAAAGTTTGTGGAGCATATACCATACTAATTAGGCCATCTAAATCATTTGAATTAAAAATCAACTGTAACATAAGGAACAAATGGGTCATAATGCATTCATATTCTTCTCATATCGTGATAAATTTAAGTAGTTGAATAGTATTGTTGTTTAATTTACCAATACTACATATTTTTTCCTGAAAGCTACATACCATCGATCGTAACACCAAACAGATATTTCGAAGTTCATTTGCATGATTACTTTGCTATGTGGTGAGTTGAAACATTATTGGGTAATTGTTAGAATGTAAGTGTGAGTATGTTAATAAAGGATGGTGTGTGATGTGATGATGCTACATGTGGAGTGATGGTAAGGTGAGTGTGTTGGTAGCTGACGTGGCACGCAAGAGTAGCTAATGAGGTGGGCAGCAAGAGGTGCATCAGGGGGTGCTATCAAGGGTGCACACTAATATTAGAATAAGAAAGTGTAAGTGATTAGTTGGCATTATATGCTGAGCTGGCACTAGTGATTGTACCAAATAAGGGTTAGTCAAATACGGTTAGTTTGTTAGATTAGTGACAGCTGGTTGACAACTGGCTTAGCAGTTAGGCAGTTAGAGAGCAAGGCTTGGAGAGTGTATTAAAAGGATGGGAAGAGATGAGCTTGTATCAGAAATTCATTGCTAATTCCAATTCTTCAATTCTCATTTCCAATTTCTCTCTTTCCTTATTACTCTGTTCATATCTTTCTCTGTTCTTGGAGGGTTGGTTGTCCTCGAATTCAACCAGTCAACAAACTCTGTTCATAACATTTGGTATCAGAGCAAGGCTTTCCTCGGCCATGGCTGAAACACGTTCAACTACTGTTGCAATCCAGGAGGCTCTAGCTTTACTGAGAACTTCAAGTGATCACCATGAGAAGGAAATTCAAGAAATGCGTAGCCATCATGATAAAGAAATTCAAGAAATTCGTGTTGTCCAAGGAGTACATACACGTACAATGAATGAGATCAATCAGCAATTAGCAATCCTGGTGCAGAGAAGTGGTTCTGATCAAGGTGGTAGACCTCAGTCCCCAACTTTTGGTGAACACAGGAATGCAGGTTCATCAACAATGGCTATGACTTGCACAGTGAGATTGGAATTTCCAAGGTTCTTTGGAGAAGACCCTGCTAGTTGAATTTACAATGCCAACCAGTACTTTAGGTATTATAATACACCAGTTGCTGAGAAATTGATGCTAGTTTCGTTCCATATGGATGGAAAGGCTCTAATATGGTTTCAAGATAGTGAAGAGGTAGGTCTTTTCGCGGATTGGGAGTCATTGATTCAAGCTTTGCATATTAGATTTGGTGCTACGGCTTATGATGATCCTATGGAAATGCTTACTAGATTGAGACAAACTACATTAGTGTTATAATATAAGGCCCAATTTGAGGTGTTGTCCAATAGGATTAAGGGCTTATCTGTAGCTCACAAATTAAGTTGTTTCTTAAGCGGATTAAGAGATGAGATAAGGTTGCCAGTGAGGTTGCTGAATCCTAAGTCCTTGAATGAGGCTTTTGGTTTGGCAAAAATTCAGGAAGAGTATAATTGGAGTTGCAGAAAGTTTTCCAAGATTCAAGGGGATCAAGGGAAGCCTTCGATTCTGGGAGCTCCTCCAAAAGTTCCTCCCCTGTTAGAGACTAAGCCAAGGTTACCTATTAAGAGGATTTCTCCTGCTCAAATGGAGGAAAGGAAGAAGAAGGGGTTATGTTATAATTGTGATGAAAAGTGGGCTCCTGGCCATAAGTGCAAAAGTGCTACGTTATTCTTGTTGGATTATGTAGAAATGACTCAAGAAAATGCAAAGTCTGGGGTTCACCTAATTGAATTGGAGGGAAATGGATATATAGATCAGATTGGACATGTTGGAGAAGATCAGGAAGATGCAGAGATTACCCTCTATGCATTAAGTGGCACTCCTACTTCAGGAACAATGAGAGTCAAGGGAAAGATTAATCAGAAGTCCTTTGTGATCTTGGTTGATTCAGGGAGCACTCACAATTTCATTGATGCTGTGCTGGTTTCACAGTTACATATCCATATAGATACTTCTCAAATTCTGGAAGTGAAGGTTGCTAATGGTGAGGTAATCAGAACTCAGGGTGTTTGTAAGGCAGCACCTATCTTCTTGCAAGGAGTGGAATTCTTGGTACACTTACATGTGCTCTCGATGGGGGGATGTGACTTAGTCTTGGGCACTCAGTGGTTGGAAACCTTGGGAGTAATTCAATGGGATTTTAAATTGCTCACCATGAGTTTCTCTTATGGTCACGGGCCTGTTCAATTACAAGGGTTGAAGAGTGCTAAATCACAAATGCAAGATGGTGATAATTTTTTGAAACAATCAGTGAAGAAAGGATTGATCCTCCAGATTTCAGTCCAGTTGCAGTCTCAATTGTTGTCTGCAGAAGGACAGTTACCAATTCCTGAAGCTATTGCTGCTGTGTTAATGGATTACAAAGCTGTTTTTGCTAATCCTGAAGGTCTACCTCCCTCAAGAGATCATGAACATTCTATCACATTGAAGAAGAGAGCTCAAGTTGTATCTCAGAGGCCTTACAGGTACCCCTACTATAAAAAAAATGAAATTGAGAACATTGTTAAGGAGTTGTTGTCTGTGGGGTTTATTAGGAATATTAGCAGTCCATTTGCTTCACCTGTTCTTCTAGTGAGGAAGGCTGATGGCTCTTGGAGGATGTGTATTGATTATAGAGCCTTGAATCAAGAGACCATTAAAGATAAGTACCCCATACCTGTCATTGATGAATTGTTGGATGAACTATTTGGTGCTATTGTGTTCTCTAAATTGGACTTAAGATCTGGATACCACCAAATTAGGATGAAGGAGGAAGACATTCCAAAGATTGCCTTTAGAACTCATGAGGGTCACTATGAGTTCTTGGTAATGCCATTTGGTTTAACCAATGCACCCTCCACTTTTCAGTCACTCATGAATTCAGTTTTCAAACCTTACTTAAGGAAATTTGTTTTGGTGTTCTTTGATGACATACTCGTGTAAAGTAAGGATTTGGCTGCTCATGTTGGACATCTTAAATTGGTGTTGGAAACTTTGGTGCATCATCAATTGTATGCCAAACAATCCAAGTGTGTGTTTGCTTGTAAGGAGGTAGAGTATTTAGGACATTTAATTTCTGGTGAAGGGGTGAAAACAGACCCAAGGAAAACTGCTGCTATGCAGCAGTGGCCTATTCCTCATGATGTGAAGGCCTTGAGAGGGTTTTTGGGTTTGATTGGATACTACAGGAAGTTTGTGAAAGGGTATGGTTTAATTGCAGCCCCTTTGACTGCTTTATTAAGGAAGGATTCATTCACTTGGAATCCTGCAGCTTCACATGCATTCCAAGTACTCAAAGATGCTATGTCTAATCCACCAGTGCTAGCCTTACCTGACTTCACCAAACCGTTTGTTGTGGAATGTGATGCTTCTGGGTTGGGAGTGGGTGCTGTCTTGATGCAGAACCACAGGCCCATAGCTTTCCACAGTCAAGCTTTGAAGGGCAAAGCACTTGCTCTTTCCACTTATGAAAAGGAATTATTAGCTTTAGTGGTAGTTGTGAAGAAGTGGAGGCCTTACCTTCTTAGAAACCCTTTTGTAATCAAAACAGACCACCAAAGTTTGAAATATTTGCTGGAACAGAAGATTGGTACCCTTGCTCAGCAAAAGTGGATTACCAAATTACTTGGGTATGCCTTTATAGTCGAGTATAAGCATGGTAAAGAAAACTTAGTTGCTGATGCCCTTTCCAGAAGAGAAAATACTGGAAATGTTGATGCTGGTTGCAGTGGAGTTGGTACTCTATGCATTATCTCCTTTCCTACTCCTAGTTGGCTTGATGATCTTAAAGCAAGTTATGTCAATGATCCTGTCATTCAGCCAACAATTCAGGCCATTAAATCAGGGCAGAATGTTCCATTAGGATTCACAATTTGTAATGATTTGTTGTTTTATAAGGGTAGACTATACTTGGGAAGTTCAAACCAGTCCTTGAAGACTCTTGTCTTGCAGCAAGTACATGAGAGCCCTTTAGAGGGTCATTCTGGATATTTAAAGTCTTTCCATAGACTTAAGAAGGACTTCTATTGGTCTGGAATGGGAAAGCACTTGAAGACTTGGGTTAAGGAATATGATGTCTGTCAGAGGTTGAAGAATGAGACCTGCTTTCCTGCTGGATTGTTACAGCCCTTGGTTATTCCAGATAGACCTTGGCTTGACATTAGTATGGATTTCGTGGAAGGGCTGCCTAAATCTCAGCAGAAGTCAGTGGTGTTTGTGGTTGTGGACAGATTCACCAAATATGTTCACTTCATTCCATTGGCACATCCTTACACTGCTGCTAAGGTGGGTCAGCTGTTCATGCAATTTGTTTTTAAGTTACATGGACTGCCTTCCACCATTGTAAGTGACAGGGACCCAGTATTCACCTCTAAATTCTGGTCTGAATTAATGAAGTTACAAGGTATTAGTTTAGCTATGTCATCTTTTTACCACCCTCAAACTGATGGCCAAACTGAAATTGTGAACAAAAGTTTGGAACATTATTTGCGAGCTTTTGCAGCTGACAAACCTCATGCTTGGGTGGACTGGCTTCCCTTGGCTGAGTTTTGGTTCAACACTAACTTCCATTCTTCCCTTAAGTTGACTCCATTTGAAGCTCTGTATGGATATCCTCCTCCTAAGTTTGTGGATTATGTTCCAGGAACTACAAGGGTGGCTGCTGTTGATTCAATTCTGCAGGATAGGCAGCAACTGTTTTCATTACTCAAGCACAATTTGGTGGCTGCACAAGAGAGAATGAAGTGGTTTGCTGATAAGAAGAGGGTGGATAGGTCCTTTGTTGTGGGAGATTGGGTGTACCTTAGACTGCAACCTTACAAGCAGTCCTCCATTCAGTCCAAGAAGTTTGGCAAGCTAGCCCCTCGTTTTTATGGACCCTACCAGATTGTGCAAAAGGTGGGAGAGGTTTCCTATAAGCTTGATTTGCCTGAAGGATCTCAAATCCATCCTGTGTTTCATGTCTCCAATCTTAAAGCTAAATTAGGTGCTCTGGTGGTTCCTAGGCCTTCTTTACCTGCTGTGACTGTGGATCAGATTCCTAACCCTAAACCAGTGGCTGTTTTAGCTACCAGGTCTCATCAGTTGAGGAGTAGATTGATCACTCAGGTGCTCGTGCAATGGCAAGATGAAAGCAAGGATGATGCTACTTGGGAGAATCTTTTTGAGCTGTAACAGAAATTCCCTCACCTTGTGGGCAAGGTGTTTTGAAGGGAAGGCAATTGTTAGAATGTAAGTGAGAGTATGTTAATAAAGGATGGTGTGTGATGTGATGATGCTGCATGTGGAGTGATGGTAAGGTGAGTGTGTTGGTAGCTGATGTGGCACGCAAGAGTAGCTGATGAGGTGGGCAGCAAGAGGTGCATCAGGGGGTGCTGTCAAGGGTGCACACTGATATTAGAATAAGAAAGTGTAAGTGCTTAGTTGGCATTATATGCTGAGCTGGCACTAGTGATTGTACCAAATAAGGGTTAGTCAAATACGGTTAGTTTGTTAGATTAGTGACAGCTAGTTGACAACTGGCTTAGCAGTTAGGCAGTTAGAGAGCAAGGCTTGGAGAGTGTATTAAAAGGATGGGAAGAGATGAGCTTGTATCAGAAATTCATTGCTAATTCCAATTCTTCAATTCTCATTTCCAATTTCTCTCTTTCCTTATTACTCTGTTCATATCTTTCTCTGTTCTTGGAGGGTTGGTTGTCCTCAAATTCAACCAGTCAACAAACTCTGCTCATAACAAATGATCTACGTTAGATTGTATGTGTAGCCTCCTGACTTACAAAGGGTACGTACTGATTTACGATAAGTTTTTGTTATTGATATTCTTTAGAGTTATAATGGTTGATAGGTCTAACAAGGCTTCATTAATTTATGCTGGCTTCAATTTCACCCAAATGACAAGCAAAAAAATAAGACAATTCATGTTCAGCTTTCAGGTTTATTCTTTTTTCTAAATGCTTAGCTTTCTGGTAACCACTAATTCGTTTTGTTAACTCAACATCATAAACTAACTTTAATTTAGTTATATGAATAGTGTTTATCATTTTTCATGTTGCAAAAAAAAAAAAAAAAAAAAAAAAAGTTAACATCAATAGCATTACTACGATTGACCATTTAAATTCAGCCATATCTTTCATATCATTAAATTATTAATATTTTCTCATTTTTTTTAAATTTTTAAAAAATGAAACATATAATGTTTTGATTAAATACAAATAAATAAAAATCTCCTTATAAATAATTTTTTTTTTTTTAACATTTACACTTTCTTCAATATTTCTCATTCCTTTCACATTTTCATCTTCTCACTACTGTCTACCTTAATATCATTCTTCGTCTTTCTCTTTATTTTCATTTATTTTGTTTGTTCCTATTCTTATCCTCTTATTATAAAATTTTCATTATCTTTTCTATTCTATATTTTTATGCATAATTTTCCCTCACAAAAAAAGTTAATTCTCTCTTAATTTTTTGTTGGATTTTTTTTATTTTTCTTGCATCTTTGCTTTAGGTTATTAATTTTTTTTATTTTTAAGAAATCTACTTTGAGTTGATGCAATTTAGTTTTTTTTTTTTTTTTTTTTTAATTGTTAAATGTTATCCTATTGCATTATAAAGAATATAATATTATTCTATTACATAACATGATTTGGATAATTTTACATAAGTTACATAGACAAAAGTAAAATAACAACAACAACAACAATAACAATAATAATAATAATATATGATAATAGTTATATATTTATGAGATAACTCTAAAAAATTATCACGTGCAATGCGTGGATGTGCGACTAGTTGTAATAATAGCTTTTAATTGTTTTTGCTATGTTAAGTTTGTTATAATATGGTGAATGATTTTAAATTAATATGGGACTTGAGGCCTTGCTAATTCTGAATAAGTAGTTTAGATTTAGATTTTAGAGTCAATCACAGTAATTTTACTAAAATTTACTCACAGGACACCTGGATATTCTCTCATAGCCTTCATATCTTGGTAGGTTCTTTCAAATGGCTTCCCATTAAACATTTCAAATTCGTGCCACTGACTGCTTCATTATTAATTAATAATAGTAATAATCCAGAATTATATAAAAAAAATGTTAGATATTGTAATAGCTTTTAATTGTGATAGGCCAAACTGAAGGGAAAACTTTTTTTTAGAAGGATATCATTATAGCTAAATGTATGATTGCCATCGTGCTTCTTTTATTTTCTTTTGTCTGTTAGCTCCATTAGCTCCATTAGCTATACTATACATTAGCTTATAGAATGTTGGAAGATTGGTGTCTGCCATTAATATATGTGAAAAGAGGCAATTAAGTCAGAGGCATGTCACTTCTTTTCTTCTAATGACTATATTCAAAACATAATCTACAAGGAATACAAGTAAGATCGTGATTGGAATATTGCAGTCCTAAAACTTTGCCATGTAAAGCAGCAAAGTGACGTGTTTTGCAATTGAGGAATCTCATCTGCTGCATGTATGCTACTGCAACGTCTATGTCATTTGATGCAATTTTGTTTCTGGTTACTCAAATACCACAATCGCTATGATAAGACTTAAAAGAGTGCAAAACAGAAATAATGGATTGATATCTTGAACCCATTCCCAGTATAAAAATAGTACTTCACTATCTTATAGTTGGAGTGAATTGTCAGAAAAGAAGTCATGATTGGGCTTGTGGAGTTTTCTGCCTGTTGATCTAGCAATGTTTTGAAGCAAGGGTGGTGGGCAGCTTCGGGCTGAATAGTCTACTGAACATTGTTTTTAAACGCTGGTAAGGCAGGAAAACCATCCTAAAGGTGGGTACATGTTCAGGCAGGAAAATCAGTCAGATGACCCTTGGATCTCTGATCTTGTAACTTCTTAGGAATATTCATAGGGTGTATTTTCATTTAGTCGTGGATCTAAGTGACCATTACAGACATGGAAGGATGGTTGTTGAAGTCCTTGTTGAAACCGATGCTACTTAGATCTTACAAAGCCCTCTTGGTTGGACGGATTATGAACATTACTTCATTTGTTGTTCTATTAAAGCTGTGAAATATTCTGCTAGTAGCACAGATATACCATGAAATGTCTCCTCAATTGAAAGAGCTGTTGTACTGTATACGAAATTCCTGAAGTTCCTTGGGAAGATAGATCTTGCTGAAAAACTCTGGTGTGTCTGGATGGCAGGATTTGGGCATTTTGGATTTGGATTTGGGTGATTAAAGTTCAAATATCTTGTTTGGACAGTTTAAAAAAGGTCAAGGATTTGGATTTGACAAATCCACCAAGGATTTAAAGGTTTAAAATCATTAGATTTGAAACACCTAAAATCAATAAATTTGAAATCAAGGCATTTCAAATCTATTAATTTAAAATCCATATCCAAATTTAAATCCAAGTTTCCAAACGCAATCGTAGTAATTTTTGTGTAAATGTGCAAGAAACATCCTACAAGTTGTTAACAAGCTTAGTGGGCCAAGAGGGTAGCTTAGTAGTACTGCCCAATCTTCGCCATTGGAGACTTGAGTTCAAAGCCCCTCTCCCCCACTTCTTGTAAAAAAAAAAACAATTTGCCAAGTGGAAATTAGTGGAGATAGGAAGCTCTTCCCCTCTTATGCTAAACTTAGTTGGAGGCAAGTCTACACTTCTGCACTTTTACAAAAAAATGTCTTTCGCTGCCTGCTTCTATCGAGTTGATATTGTGCATCTCCATTTTGTTGTCTTTAAAGTTACTGAGCTTTGAGCTATAATCAACAGATGTGGGTGAATGCAGTTGAGGTTAAGCATCTCTTCTCGCTTGAAGTGTTCATTCTTTTTTATTTTTTTTATTATTTTTTTTTTGTGTGTGATGAATTTGGAGTGTTCATTCTTAAAGATTAAGTGAATGCATATAGTGGCCACCATTTAGTGTCAACACTCTTAAGTAGTTAAGCAAAATGAAGGCTCAAGCAGTCCATGAAAGGGGATGCAGCTGTGGTGTTCAGATGTGAGAAGGAAGCTTTATTGCTGCTCAAGCAAAGAACTGCAAAACATCATTCAGGTAGGGTGGTAGGGATCATAGCTTATTAAGCATGCATGAGATTTGCTATAGAGATGGACTTAATCATTTTTGGACGATACCAAGGAGGTAAGGCCATCACTCCATATGATGCACAGTCGACATAGTAGTTTACATTTGTTGAGGTGTCCATTATCTTAATGGATGTTTTAGAGTTGATGACTATTGGCATGTCTAGCAGCTCCACTTTGTGATAATTGTCATTTTTTCTTTTATCTTAAATTTGCTTGCTAATGTTTTAACCCAAGACCAACCAGGAATCCCACCCAACCTCTTGACCTCGATCCTGATCTCTAGGTTGTTGCCTTATTTTTCAGCCCCTTTGTTCTATAAGATAACAGAAGGATAAAATTGCACTCCTGCTCATCCTCCCTGTGAGACTGAGTGGAAACTGGTAAATTAAAACAAAAACAAAAAAACGCTCGAAGTATCTCCTATATTATGTTCAGTATGAATCAGCAAGGGGAAGAATTCAGTGCCTTCTCCTGGCATGTCATTCTAGTGTATGCTAAAGGGCCCATTGGACTCTCTGCAAGAAACTATGCTGTTCTATATTTTTTGTTTGTTTTTTTATTGTGTATTCCATTCGTGTAAGGGCCACACAATACAAACGGACAATGGCAGTGCTGCATAGGACAAATGGATAAATACCAAGGAAAGCTACAGTTTCCTTTGAATAAGTTCTGCCGACTGTATCATCCATGCCTAATTGGTCACAACATGTATGTCATTATTTATTTTGTTGAATAATTCTAGAACCACAATAATTTTCTGAACTTTTTCCACAATTGTCTAATGTGACAGACTCTAATTGCATGTCAATTTCACATGGATCCACTATTTTTCCTTTTACCATTTACAGTTTGTCACATCAGAATTGTGATAAAGTTCTCATGCGGTACTAGATTTTTTTTGTATTTTGTTGGATGGAGTTCAGCTAAATCTATCTCCATATCCTAAAAAAAAAATGCAAATAAGTGCAGTGAACTAATAATAAGATACTATTTATATTAACATTACTTTCCTTGTTGAATGATTGATTCTCCATACAAACTTGTATTTACAAAATTTTGGTAAGATCACTTGCTTTGGCCAACCACATTTAAGACAGATTCATTGGGAAAATATGCATCCAGCAGAGAAAAACCCAAAGGAAGATCAAATATTTCTCAGCCCCTCTCAAAATGAGACCAACTAATTTTGCACTTACCAAAAGTAAGATGGAGTAGAAAATGAAGCATTTTGAAGTTGCCTTATGATCCTTAATTCCTTATATGCTTTGTATAGCATTAGCTAGACTTGTCCCCAAGACATACACTGCTCACTAACTCATGCAAGCTTAGGACATTGAAAGTTTTGTCAGGATAATGACATGGCTTAGTCTTCACGGTTCGGAGTGTCTTCTCTCCATGAATCCTGGACCTGTGCTGCAAACTGCAAAGTCCAAAGAACATCTTCAACAGTAGGTCTATCACTTGGTTCACTGGAAAGACACCTGACGCATATCTCCATTACTGTCTTCAATGATTTGTCTGAGCACTCCTTGTGAACAGTATGATCAACGATACTCCTTCGCGCTATATCATCAGTGGTTATGCTTACTTGTAACTGCATAAGAAGAAAAAGCAAGTTGCTAGATTTAGTATAAATGACATTTTGAGCACAATTTGTTCAAGAGTCTATTCTGGAATTGAAAATGGACTAAACTCATTGTCCAACTAAGGGAATTTTTGCAACTCATGCATAATATTATAGTTTAGAAGTAAAAGAATCATTAGAAATTATGAAAGAAAATACTCACAAGATCTTTTAAAACGCTGACTTCATTGTAGAACATGATTGACCTTCCCAAAATGATCTCTAGTAAGATAACTCCTATGTCATAGACATCATTCTCATCCTCACGTTTCACCCTGTGAACATAGAAATGACAAAGCTATCTAAGAACAAGCA
This sequence comes from Quercus gilva, assembly GCA_023621385.1. Taxonomy (NCBI): domain Eukaryota; kingdom Viridiplantae; phylum Streptophyta; class Magnoliopsida; order Fagales; family Fagaceae; genus Quercus; species Quercus gilva. The sequence continues at coordinate 54,657,893 of CM042476.1, read as the reverse complement.
CAATTTGTTTACATCAATCATTGATACTGTTTCAAGTTCCCCTCAAAGGGGCTATCTATAGTTCATGTTCAGTGCATGCAAGCAGTAGGGGAAAAAAAGGTTCTTAATGGGATGAAGTATTATCATTGCAAGTGCAATGAACCGCTTTGAGAGAGAGAGAGAGAGAGAGAGAGAGAGAGAGAGAGAGAGAGATGCTGACTCTAGAATCTCAGTATAATTATAAATAGATGCTGTGTAGTTTAAATGCTCCAGAATATGCAGGAGCAAGATAAAATATAGAAAAGATGGTAGTTTCCATAGGTATTACATTTGTGAATAAAATAAGGGCGTTGCCATTTGTTTATCTTGGACCAATCTTTCAATGAAAAATGTAAAAACTGAGAATGGTTTGCTAGGATTATAATTGGACAGATGAAGTAGAGAAGCGCTTCCAAAGTGTTATATGCCTGTGCAACCATGCAATCATATCTATTCAAAATAAAAAATGCATAAGATGGAGGGTTTGCAATATTTTATTGTGTAGGGAATTGCATATTCAAGGCACAACTCTTCCAAAGACTAGCATAGCTGAAATAAGGTTGCTGACATGGATAGCAGACTGGCAGTGTAAAAATGATCAAATTAAAATTGAATGCATTTCTGTAAAAATAGAGTTGCTATCAATGAGGACCTCCAAATAAGATGGTCTGTTTCAATCATGACCAATCAGCTAGAATGACTTAGAATGAAGACACAAGAAGTAATTTATGTTAGCAGAAGAAAGGAGAGTGATGAAGAAGGATTTGTGTAGCCTCAACACCAAACAGTTGACATTTAAGGCTTTGTTGTTTTCAATTTGTACAGAAAGGCAAAGACAGCACTACATTAGCAACATTTTAGATAACAGACCATGTCACACATTCAATCAGAGCTAAGATGTGGATTTTGTACAATAATGGGAAGGGAACTTATTATTACCTTGCTTGAGAACTTACTCTTAATCCAGGGGATGAAAGTACAGCACCCATCTGAAAAAATTAAGGCCATATGAACTCAAGAGAATTGGCATCAAGGAAAGAATATTTAGCAAAATGAAAGTACCAGCAAGTTTTGTTGCCACATACCGTTCCCCTATTTTCGGCTAACAGAGGCAGTTTATAATAACTGCAGATTTTGACTTGAAGGTTATTATCCAATAACACGTCTGTTATCTTCAGGTTATTTGAATATACCCCCGGAACAATCCCTGTGTGTAGAAATCGAATACCCTTCACAAATCCAATTGCAGCTGCTATTCTTTGTGTCCAAGTAAATCTTTGTTTGGGAAGTCCTGCCAAACCAAGTGTTGTAATATGTAACTAAGGGAAGGCTTAAGAGTGGAATACATAATTTAGAACTTGATTGTGAAGGATTTGAGCATGTCTGAATTAGGTCGATGTAACAACTGATGAATATGACTGTCCTTCCTAACATAATTATTTGTCAGATAAATGGAAGTAAGATGCAATGGATACTGAATGTACCTGAGATGTAACTTCTTAGTGTTCCATTTGGAACAAATTCAAATATAAGAAATATTCTGCTCATGCTTGAATCATCCTGGTAGCACTCAAAGCAATGTCCAAGAGAGCTAACCAAATGGCAGTGTCTGAGTTTTGAAATCATCTCAATGTGGTGCGTATAGGTCTGGGGGCTGTATCTCTTTCTCATTTTCAAGCATCTTATAGCAATAAAAGTTCCATCAGAGAGCTTCCCTTTGTATACCTGACATTATAATTGGGATTGTGAATCAGTAGGAAGCTGAATTCATAAAAGCTAACAGTGGTTTAACAACTACAAACTGTCTGGACTCCTGTATCAACCTAGTATATCAGTATAATAGTACATTCAGCATAAAAATTATAGCAAACATGTTTGCACTAGTGAAAAAATGCATTATATGAACCAACTTAGGCCAATTAAGGCAATAAGGTTGTACCTGTATTTCAAGAGACTGTGTTAACTATTTGGAAATGGTGAAGTGTAGTTTAATTCATATCAAACATGCACTTGCAATTGCAATGTGCTCAGGGACGAAAGCAAGACATGGATGTGGTCATGGACATCAAGCATGTGTTTGTACGAGAGCATACTCAACAGGTGGTTCAAACATAAGGAGGAGAAAAGATTGTATGTTGGCAGTTTGTTAAAACAGTTCCTTAGTTACTTCCTTTATGAAATCATTGCCACAAAAGAGGTTCAGTACAGTCTACATCACATTAGAATTGATTTAACCCTAGGGTATTAAGAATTAATACAGACACCATGACAGTTTATCCTTGCAAATGCTCTGCAAGGCCAGGGGACTAGACGAAATCCATCACCTAGACAAAGACATTCACCCAGAATGCATAAGTAACCAAGGTTATGTAATATGTTCTTTTATCAAATTTAATTAGAAAGAAGCTTGTAATGAAAGGCCTATTGTTTGGTTGTGTTCTAGGTAAGAAACTTCTTTGGTTATGAAAAAGGCCGTGTACAGGAGTTTGTTCAAGGAAATGTATAAATGGCTTTGTCAGTAGGAAATCTTGGGTGTTCAAATAAAAAAAACAAGTGCTTAGCTCAACTCAACTATGCCTTAAGTCTAACTAAAAAGGTTTAACTACATATATCCTTTGCCACAATTCAGCCATATCTGAGGTCATAGACCTTAAATCTAGGAGATAAATACAATAATAATGAAATACTTTCACAAGTTTCTACAACTCATTTCTGATTTAACTGTTCGGAATCTGTACCTGACCATGTGAACCTTCACCTATGAGAGATGATGCATCAAAGTTATTTGTAGCCTCCTTAAGCTCCTCCAAAGTGTAGCTTCGATAAGCAGGAAGGCTAGCTCCCAGCTTCATTGTTAGTGATATATACCCTACAAAGAAAAGAATTCAAACAGGCACATTTTCTTGTAAAAAAAGAGCTAAGATTCCAGAGTCAATTCTTCTTTTCTCCAAGTGACTCAGTCCACTGATGCAAGCAACACTGCCTAAGTTTAAAACAGAATCTGATATATACATTTATTTTTTTTTGGTAAGTAGAATCTAATACATTATTCAGCAAATGTGAACCAGTGAAGTCAAAATAGCACTGTTTTTTCAAAGAATAATATCCCCGAACCCACCCCCCCACAAAAAGAAATTAAATAAGTTTCCATCAATAAATTTTTAAACTTTCAAGCAGGAATTTCAAATGGTATTAATGTCTTGGAATGGAGTTACTAGTTTAACTGGCTGAATCACCATATGGAAGGCCATCTTTGGTAATTAAATTAAATCTCCTAGTCAAGATTACCTTAGCAAACAGAATAGAGAGTACAGACAATGGGGACTCAAGATTGAATTTGAATATGTAGCAATGAAGGTGCACTTAGAACACATATAATTGATGGAGCAGAAGGAAGAGGATTGGGAGGGGGCTTGAACTATAAGCATGAAGAGGGAACAACAACTAAGCCTTAGTCTCAATTTTTTTGGGGTCGGCTATGGTCCGTGGATCTTAAAAGATTAGTTAGGTTTCGCCAAATGTATTCTTTTTCCATCGTTCCGTTCTATCTGAATTAATACTCTCCTCCTCTAGCCAAGTCAGAGAAAAAAGAAAAAAGAAAAAAGAAAACTAGAATAGGATCTTACTTGCATCTGAAAGTAGTTTTGCCGTGTTTACTGGTGATACACGCTCTGTTATTGACCTTGTTGATGGTGCTTTAAAAGTAGCCTTACTTTGTACCTTCCTGACAGCCAAGAAAACTACTCCAACAATTGCAATTCCTCCCATAATCCCTCCTGCTGTACTTGATGCAAGAACTGCTTTAGCATGAGGTTTCTTAATCTTTTGTTCATGAGGAACTTTCACTGCAAGTGCTTCAGTGTAACAAAAGTTAGAATGATGCTGATCTTGAGCTTCATTTGACAAACAATTTCTAGCAAACAGAACAACCCTGCTTTTGGTATCCCAATGCAAACAAGTTGGTAATTCTCCTGTCAAAAGATTTGAGGTCAAATTGACAAAAACAAGCTCAGAATTGCAAGTCATGTTTTGGAACAGCATCCCTGTGAACTTGTTTCCCGAGATATCAAGGTAATTAATTGAAGGCAGTGACAATAAGGATGGCAAGAACGGACCAACAAATGCATTTAAAGAAATGTCCAGCTTTTGAAGTTGATAATAGGAGCCTAATTCAGGAGGTATGGAAAATCGAAACCTGTTGTTTCTGAGCACTAGAGAAACCAACTTAGTAGGTAAAGTAGGAAAATGAAGCCCCAAAGAGTTATCTTCCAAATCCAGAACTTGAAGGTTTGTCAAGTTGCTAAGATCAGGCACTTCTCCTGCCAAGTTATTGTTTGAGAGAGCAAGAACTCTTAGAGCCTCCAATGTTGTCAGAGAAATTGGCAGAGACCCACTAAGCATATTGTTCTTTAGACTCAGTACAGACAGAACTGGGAGTGAACTAAGCCAACCAGGTACCCGACCAGTGAACTTGTTATTGTCGAGGATGATCGTTTGGAGGTTCTTCAAAGATGAAAGTTGTACTGGAATATCACCACTGAAGTAATTTGAGCTTACATTCACTATCTCCAGTGAAGATAAATCACCAATACTTCCAGGTAGTGACCCCCATAAGCCCAGAGAAGCCAAAGAGAGCACTTTTAAGCTTGATAGACTTTTAAGAGTTGCAAAGAAAGTATCTGTGGAGAAATTTTCAGTAAGTGGAGGAAACCCATTGTTGCCAATAATGTGCAACTGTGTTATGTTGCTTTCATAGCACACTACAGTAAAAGATTGGGTTGGTTCAATGCTACAGAAGTCTGTGGTATCATGGAAGCTACTCAAAGCTGGTTGGTAGTTAAGAAGTTGCAAGTTTTTTAGGAGGGCTTGAGTTTGAGAGGGTTGCAGCCACTGGTCTGAATGATGGATAGCAAGAAAAAGTATTAGCAGAAGGAGATGAAATGAGTGCAAAGCTGTTTTTGCCATTAGAACAGTGAATTCAGTTGGCGGTTGAATAAATAGTCTACAAGGGTTCTTCAAGAAACCCAGGTTTCAGATACAACATTGACTACAAGGAAACCTCTCTCTCTCTCTCTCTCTCTCCCTTCTATCTTTTTTCAGAGTGATAGTTGGCTTGTTATTGTCGAACTCTATAGAACTTGAAGCCAGGTGTTGGTATGACCAATAGACACTTCGAGCAACGATATGACATTTAAATTATGCCAAATTGCCAAACGAGATGCCGACGACATTGTATCTAAAACACTTTGGGAACGTCGGTTGTCGGTTCGATAGACTTTAAGGACATATTGTAAATCGAATGTTTAAAGCTTTAGTTGGTTAAATGGACTTGGGGATGTGTCATAAACCGAAGGACTTAAAAGGACGTTTTTTTACAAAGGTCTCAAGTTTTATACATCACACCATTGGTTGGTTAAGTGGATTTGAAAGATATGTTATAAACTAATGTTATGTTTGGTAATAGTTTTTACTTTTTATTTTCAAAAACTTGTTTTTGAGATTATATAAAAAAAAAAATTTCTTGTATTTTTGAAATAAAAAACATGTTTGGTTCTCATAAAAAAAAATGTTTAGTTAGTTAAAATTAAAAAAAAAAATTTGAAGAAAAAATAGAAAATACTAAAATATATTGTTACTAGGATTTTGAACTCTAATACTAACTCATTAAATGAGACAGATTTATTAAATTAAATATGTCTTTTCATTAACTTTTGAAAACTAGAAACTGAAAACAATCTTTTGCATGTTTTCAGTTTTTTTCACAAATTAAGTTTTGAGAACAATTTTTGTTTTCTATTCATTTTGGGTTGTCAAACAAATTTTTTAGTCTCAAAACTAGAAAATTGTCTTTGAAACAGAAAATATGGAGAAAAAATAGTTACCAAACATACAAAATTTTCAAATTTCATATATCACACACTCTCTCTCTCTCTCTCTCTCTCTCTCTCTCTCTCTCTCTCTCTCTCTCTCTCTCTCTCTCTCTCTATATATATATATATATATATGAGTTTAGTTCAAGTCACATTAATGTAACTTACTTAAAGTTACATCACTTAATATTTATTAATTAGATGTAAATCTTGATAAATTCACCATTAGATTACATTATTTTTGTATATTTTAAATGTTTACAAAATTTAAAGAAATTAAAGATCAATAATTATATTATCAATTAATTATTTATATTCAAGTTGTTGTAGTTTAAAATAATGCATTAAAACTGAATTTATAAATTAAGTAATAAAATACATTTGATTAACATAAAAATTGCCATATATATATATATATATATATATTAAAAACATATAAAACATATAATTTAAAGATTTAATTTTTAAAATATTAATCCAAATAGTCACGCGCTCATTTTCACCCACAACCAAAACATAGTATTACTGTATTACTTATCAAAAAAAAAAAAAAACATAGTATTAAATTTATAGCCTCCTTGTAGAGAAATTGGGTCGCATTTATTACAGTGTGATTCTCAAAAAAGAGAGCAGCATTACAGTGCCTTTTAAGTCATATGTCGTTATTATGTTGAATTCAATACCACAATTATTATCACAATTATTCTCAGCAAAAAATACCACAATTGTTATCACATTGACATCCCAAGTGCAATTGAACAGATCAGGTACATGACAACTGAGTTTCTCAAAAAAAGAAAAAAAAGGTACATGACAACTGACAACCGCCAGGTCCGCCACATATCGATGACACAATAGCCCACATGTGTGCAAGGCTACACTTAAAAAGATAATAAACAACAAGTTATTTATTTATTTCATAATTAAATAATAGAAAATACTATCAAATGCATAGACATAGAAAAAAAAAATTGTTTTGTCAATTTTTTTTCATTTCTTATAAAAGTTGTGTCAAATTTTTTTTAAAATGGATTATTATAAACAACAAGTTATTTATTTATTTCATAATTAAATAATAGAAAATGCTAACCAATGCATAGAAAAAGGAAAAAAAAAATTGTTTTGTTAGTTTTTTTTTGTTTTCATTTATCATAAAAGTGATGTCAATTTTTTTTTTAAATGGATTATTAACCAATACCTTAAAGACACTAGTTAGCATGACCCTTCAGTAATTCAATAATTACCATGAAGAGGGAAATTTGATCTGTCAACATCTTCATTGGAGATATTAAAAAGTGCTGGTTAAGTTATAAGCCTCTTGATAAAGATAATAAATACTCTTAACTATATATATATATATATATATTATAAATTTTACTCTAACTTAATCTAAGTGTATATATGTGTGAAACTTCCTCCTAAAAACTTAAATTTCGGCTCTTATTTCTACACCCAATTAGTACTTATACTTGTAGAGTGACCATCACGCCAAGAGTGCGCGATGGTAATACTCCTAATTGTTAACAAAGAATTTTTGTATAAGCACAATAAAATCTCAAAACATTTTCAGAACAAGTTGAATTGTCAATTTATCATAAGTCAAATTAAAATTTTAAAAATATATATTATATGAAGACCCATTACAACTCAAAAAAAAAAAAATGTATTGTAAGATTTTGTGGTGATCCTATACTTTCTCATAATAATTCAATAAGTTAAAACATTCCCATTACTGCCCAAAATAGAGATACCATAATACATGCTAGCTTGTGTTTATATTATGAGGTTGTTATGCGGAGGTGTGTCAACTTCTACGTCGTGTATTAGGTTGATATTATTTTATAAGTAATTACCAACTACCTAAATTGCAATTACTTTTTGATAAATTATTAATTGTTTCCAAAAACTTTAAGTTATTAAAAAATGATAAATTTAATAATTTAATTAATATTTTAACAATCTTTTATAGCCAGGAGTGTATTTTATTTATTAAAAATACTTCATTTTCTTCGGTTTGCTTTCCACTTGTTACCACTTTGTTATATTTAATCTTTTAATTAATATTTTAACAATCTTTTATAGCGAGGAGTGTATTTTATTTATTACCAAACTTCATTTTCTTTAGTTTTCTTTCCACTTGTTACCACTTTTTTTTTTTTTTTTTTTTTTTGTGTCGAAGTTGTAATAAGAGTTTAGACCTCTATCTCATGCAACGAATCTAACACGGCTCTTAGCCTCATATACAGCGGCCTAGAGGGCCACCTACTAGAGAAAGGCTCTCAAATGTGGGGCCAATAAGTGATTTTTTTTTTTTATATATATAAAAAATAAATTGATAGTGTTAAAAAAAATTTGAGTGATTTTTCGGACCCTATACCTTTATGAATAATTTTAAAGGTGCTATAGATTTTACTAGATAAAACTTATAAACTGATATGAACTATGAATGTAATTGAAAGATTTCAACCATATAATAAATGAATATTTGAATAAATTAATACATAAATTTGTAATCTCCATATAGTAAATTCGTAGCATACCTAACATCACTAAAATTTTATTACATAGGTCTTACAAATAGACGTGTCATTATTTATCAATCACAAGAAATGAGTTAAATCTAATTTATTTTCTTGTTGAAATGTAACCAATCACATTCATTGCAACACTAGTTTGTAAGTTTTTTAAAGTAAAATTTGTAGTAGTTTTAACATTTCCCCAAAAAAAATTATAGATCAATAGAATTCCAACCTAATCACCATTAAATGAATTAATCGATCATATTAAAAAGTAAGAATAATTAATTTTAAATAAAAAATTAGTATATTATAAAACAAAATATAATATAAGTGATATTTAAATATAAAAGGATCCATTTAAATTTATCATCTTAAACCTCAAAACTATATTGGGCCACCTACTCATATACAAAGTTTTATAAAGATAAATGCACAAGATAGGATTCTAATTTCTAAAATCCATAAAAAAAAAACATGTTATTCAAACAAGTAAGTCTTATTATATTAATTAGTATAATAAAGGACGGGATCATGTATTCTTCGTAACTTCGTAATAGAATTATAGAATCTCTACATTATTTAGCATAAAAATTTTGCAGGTATCATGTATGGATAGTATTTTTCTTAAATATAATAAAATATGATCATTATATGCTTGCTATTTTTATTTTTAAGAGAATAAATAAGAAAAGAACAAATTAAAAAAAAAAAAAAATCTTATAACGTTGCTTGAAAGTTGTGAGCAATGAGTAGGGGTGTCAATGTTTGACCCAATCCGCAAACACGACACAAACCCGATCGAGTTTTTTCTGGTTAGAGTTAGGCTTTAATGGGTTTGGGTCATAAACGGATCGACCCGAAAGCGACACGATAAGAAACGGGTCATAAATGGGTCAACCCGTATAACTCACAATAGACACGTTTGACATGCCAATTTATTTGTGTCAACCCGAAATGACCCACTTAACACAATCCGTTTAACTCATATAACAAATAAATATTTATTTTATTTTAAATTTGTCAAATACCTTTTATATCTAACATATATTTTAAATTTAAAAAGAAAAGTGAGTAATTACAAAAATTTACAAGGGATATAATTGAAAATTAAAACTTTACAGACGTTAGAACTACTAATATATATATATATATATATATATATATTTTTTTTTTTGTCATAGAACTTACACAAATGAAATTGGATGAGCTTGTGGAAGATGTTATGAATTTAGACATCAACAAAGAATCTATGGATGATAATTATGGTCATAGTCAGAATTAATCTACTGTTTGCCCAAATTCTTTCAATATTGATACCTAGCATTTGGCGAGTTCCAAGAATATTATATTTTTGTTGAACTATGTTATTTTACTTTTGTGAAACTTTGTTATTTTGAATTTGGGTTGAAGTGTATGCACTTCTTTTGGAGTGTAAAGAATTTATATCTAGATGAATGTTATATTTTTGTTGAACTATATTATTTTGAATGTGGGTTGAATACTTGAAGCGTATGCACTGCTTTTTGGGATGTAAAAATAATTATTTCTAGATGGATGATATATTTAATATTATGCAGGTTGAAATGGGTTGTGTTACATTCATGTCAACCCGACACAATTCGTTTATTAAGCATGTTAAATGGGTTGGGTCAGGTCAACCCGTCTTATTAGGTCGGGTTAAGGTTGAACGATCATGACACGATTATTAAATGAGTCGGATTAAGGTTGATCCATTTAGTCGAATACCCCTACTTTGACACGACACAAACTCGATGTGCTAATCCGAATTGACACCCCTAGCAATGAGTCCCCAAGGAATGCAACTGGTGCAAAACAATGAGTCCCAATGTAACTATGTAAGGAATGTAACAAAAAACATGGTGGGGATTTTAATTAAAGAAGATTTAGCAAAAACAAAAAGGAATGTAAATTAATTAAATAAGTGTCAGTTGTTTGATTGTATCTTTGCCTTTTTGAACGTCAGAAATTGGCAGATTACAGCGAAAAAAAGGAAGCCAAGCCAACAGCATCTTGGTATTCTAACATTTTTGGAGCATATATATGTTTGTACTATCTTTTACATATGTGTTGGTATGGCCGACATGCTCATGTTTGCGTATCACTTATTTTCAATTAATGGGAAATAATGAATTTGATTTAATAATCAATATTTTAACAGCCCTCTCTACCTCTTTCATTTTTTTTTCTTTTTCTTCTTCTTTTTTTTTTTTATTTTTTTTCTTTTTGTCTACTTTCTAATTAGTAATTATATTAAAGAAGTGTTCAAAAATATTCCTAAGTTCTTTTTGTAATTCAGATTGATATTAGCCAATTTTGTCTCTTCCCTTGAAAAAAAAAAGTTTTTATAATCTTGGATTCTCAATACTAAATAAAAAGCTTATTATAATCTTGATGGAAACGTAGTAATAAGTTCCGATTTAGGAAACAGTTTGGTATCATTAAATAGTTGCATTTGGGGAATTGTTAGGAAAAATATTGAAATAATTATTCTCAAATTTTATCAAACATAAACACATCATCTATATATATAATATAACAAAATATATATATATATATATATATTTTTTTTTTTGAGAAACAAAATATAAACCATTGCTTTGTGGACAGACTCGATACCACATATTTTCCTACAGTATAATGACCCGAGAAAAAGGACAAACGTACGTGACTTGAAAAGTGGTTCACGGGTATTGAACTCAGAAGCAAAATAGAAAAGAAAAGAGCATGCAACTGTGAACTGACCACGGAATTTTTAATTTGATATGGAAAAAGATGTAACAGCCCAATAAGGTTCAGCAAGTTCTTTATAGTTACTTCTCTTTCATAGGAATCACTTTTCACGGGAAAAATTCCATATTTTGGATGTGGTGATGAGTGATGAGACTGTCATGTCTCTGAATAGAACAAACCAACACACTCTCTTATTTAGTCACGGGTGTGTGCCCTTGGAATTCGTTTGAAGTGTGGGGTTGCTTCAATTGAAAACAATGAATTCAATGATTGAGAGTTATATTATCACAAAAAAGAATTTTGTATGAACCAGTTTTCCGAGCAAGACCAATAAAAATATGAATCTATTCCTACCTACTTTCTTGTAATTAAAATTTGACAATTATTGTACTTTTGGGCCTTGGTCATGGCTTAATGGTCAGTCAGGTTGGGCCTAAGAAAAACCATGCTGAGTCTATAATACGCGGGTGCTCCACCCATTACAAGGCCCTCGTTGTCCCATTTTAATGACTAGTTGCACCTTTGTCCATCATTGTTGGTAGGAGTGAGATCGGGTTGGTCCGGGCTTGGATTTGGTATTAAGGCTGGGTTTATTTGGACTAAAAATGATTTCCAACCGTAAAATGTTAGGACAGTACAGAAAATATTTTCAAGTGTCTAATTGTATTTTTAAAAATGCATTAGAAAATATTTCTAGTGTCTGATTGTGTTCTTGAAAATGTATTAAGAAAAATTTTCAAATGTTTGACATATATGGAAAAAAAATTATCTTAACACAAAATTTAAACTTGGAAAGGGTCACCGGGGGTGGGTTGCAATCACCATAGTGGTGGTTGAAGTGGTGTTAGGTGGGTTGATCTGAGAGAGAGAGAGAGAGAGGGATAATCTTTGAAAATTGTTTTATAGAGTGAGAGAGGCGTAAACTAATTTATACCTCAAAATGGTGTTATTTCACGCTCAACCTGAAAATATTTTTAGGTTAACTATTATTTTCAGCCAGACCGAACACCCCAAAATGGGAAAATTATTTTCATTTGAAACAAACAGGGCCTAAACTGCATGCCAACCTGATTACGTTAGGTCTGAAGAATTTCAAACAATGTTGAGTGTGAATATGCAGGTTGTCAACTGAATTGATTTGATAAGAATTTAAAACTATAATGTTCCTTAATTTTGCAACGATTTACCTTAGATTGTAGTTCACCTTTAACCAAAAAAGTAACCCTATTGATGATATGAGTTGTATGAAACTATGAATAACTTTGGCTTGGCTTGGCTTGGAAAAGTTTTGTTTATGTTTGCTTATTTAGTAAATGAGTCAAGCTCAAGCCTATGTTTAGTCTTTATTTTTAAACAAGTTGAGCTCAATATAAAATGACTTATAGACAGTGTACTAATAAAAATACAAGTAAAAGCCCATGGATAAAATGAAATTGTTATGTTTAACCCCCTAAAGTTTGTATTAAAATGAAATCATAAGGACTTCACCTAAATGATTATTAGGATTTTATTTTACACCAAAATTTAAGGGTGAAAATGTAGAAGTTGAAAAGCTTATGAGGCTAAATTTTGAAATGACTAACCCACAATGGTGGAAATAATTTATCAATAAAATGTAAAATGTGATATTTAAATGGGGCTCTAACGATTTTATGTTAGTCCAAACTTTAGGAATTCAAATATAGCAATTGAAATTTTGTGGACTAAATTGTGATATGATCAACCATAAGTGTATAAATAATTTGTTCATAAAATGCAAAACTTGTTATTCAAATAAAAATAAGAGCTCAAGAGAGCTTAGGGTAAAAAGTACTCATCTAGCTTCTTCCTTCAAAGCACTTAGGGCCTGTTTGTAGTAGTATTGCGGTTTTGGTTTTCAAACTAATGTGAAAATTGTAGTTTAAAAAAAGATAGAAGATAGGGAAAGGGAGAGTTGAAGATGTTGTGCAAGAGAGGAAAGCTGCTTGTGACTTGTTGCAATCAACTCAGTTTGTGTAGGTCTCACGTTCTTCCACAATATTTACAACAACGCCACTTAAGTCTGTTACTTGAGTTTCGGAAACACCCTTTGAGGAGTTCTCTAAATGCATGCTTAAAATCACTTAAAGTGAGAACTGTTCTCTACATATCATTATGAGGTTCTTTTACGAAACACACAACTTAAAAGTAAGGCACACGTGTTTGAGCATTCAAATCACACAAAACAGTTTTCAAATTCTGCTACCAATTATGGGCCCTTAGTTTTACCATCATGCCTCTTTGTTTAAGAGTTTAGTGTCTAGGGTTATGGTATTTGGGAAGCTTTAAGGTTTAGGATTTAGGATTTAAGGCTTATGGTTATAGGTTTTAGGTTTTAGGCTTAGGATCATAATTAAGCTACCGTAGCTGAGTTACTTTCACATATTTTTTGAAAGTACACGTTAAAATAAATAAATAATTATCTTCAATGTAATATTAGATTGTCAACAAGGCCTTAATCCTGAAAATTTTCCGGCGACTAAAGATTTCGAATAAACTAAGCGAGGACAGTCACATGTATTAAAAGACACCTTAACTTGTATCATGCAAATTTAAAGATAGACATGCAACCAAAAACAAAAAAGGATATCTAAGAGTTAACATAAAGACAAGAAAAAAAAAAATATGCATCACATGAAATGCTATTGATGCCTCATGCCTGCAGTGTACCGTATGTTGAGCATGGTTGGTGCTCATCTTACGCACAAACAGGGCCATGCCAGTGCGTATGACATATCAAATGGAAACTTTGGTGGATTTTCACCGAGAAAATAAGGAAAATTTTTGATGGATTTTGACCGTGAAAATATTATATGAATTCCTGTTGACTGATTGGGCGTGAATAGAGGTCACACATTGCCTTTTTATTTGTGTTTGCTGAGACCCTCCCTCCATCAATTGATGAATAATGCTGGTGCCGCAAAAAATGGAATAACTTGTGCTACAACTCGCCCACATGACAAGTTGTGAGTGGTAGAAGTTGTAGCATAAGTTGTACCATTTTATGTGGCACTAGCATTGCTCTCAGTTGATAGGCTATATTGTTTTTTGTCTGCTAGAGACAATGAGACTCAATTGGTGAATTAGGCACATGGTTCTTACAAGTTACTTTATTATATAAATTACATTTTAAGCATAAGTTACTGTTTTAGTGCATTTTACTTGTGTGTAAGAATATGTGTACGTAATAAGGTGTGTATACAAAACTTTTGTGTCATTCATCTGTGTCTTTTTTGATGGGATAAATACTAGTGTACACTAGTTGTTACACACAACTGTACACACTCTTTTTGCATTAATTGGACCTCAGTTACTATTTTAGTGCCAAAAAAAAAAAGAGTGTGTAGCGTTGTGTGCAACAAGTATAAAATAAACATTACCCTTCTTGATGTCGTCTTGGGCCTCTTGGCACCATAGGACATTATACTTTGAAACGTAAATGTTGAGGTCCATTTTATTTGTCAATGAGTATAACTTAGAAATAAATCAAAATTTGGTATTGTTGAAAGAATAGTATAGCGGGTTGCTTGACACCTTCTCCATGCATAATTGAACTTCTAAGTTCATGTTTATAATTCGAGTCGTGATTTTGACATTTACCCAGGATAGATAGCCTTGTGACTTCCCTTTGTCCCTAGGTTGGAATCTATGTGTGTGTATGTATATATATATATATATATATATAAAAGCCAAAACTTCATACGGGAGAGTATAAGGTTCTATCATGTGGCACACTTTATGAAGAGAATTGAAATACTCTTAAGCTACATCAAAGATAAGAACAAATTTAAAATTAGGGACTTTTCATTTCCTTTAGTTCGATGTTTCAAGACTGCTTTTTGTTACATTTTTTTTATTCAATGTTTTAGGGCTACTATTTGTTTCAATTGGTTCAATGTTTCAAGACCTTTTCTCTCTCTCACACACAAAGAACTCTTTGCTTTTTCATTCATCCTTTTAACTTCTACTCCTTTATATACACATGCTCACAATCCTTCATGTCATCCTATAAATCTAACAGGAAATTGTGTAGATTAGATGTACAGATTGTCTAGATTTAAAGAAAATTTGAATATCTAGAATTGTGCAAATTCAACGGGAAATTTTGTACATTATATGTACGGATTGTCGAGATTTATGGAAAATTTGATTTCTACAGAAACGTTGAATGTACAAAATTGCGTAAATCGAACGGGAAATTGTGTACATTAGATATAAGGGCTGTCTCGATTTTGCAGAAAATTTGAATGTCAAGAATTGCGTAAATTCAATGGGAAATTGTGTACATTTTATGTATAGATTGTCGGGATTTATAGAAAAAAATGAACTCTGTAGATACATGGAATGTACATAATTGGGTAAATCCAAAGGAAAATTGTGTGCATTTGATATACGGATTTTCTTGATTTGCAGAAAATTTGAAAATCCAGAATTGCGTAAATTCAAAGGGAAATTATATACAATATATGTAAGGACTATGTAGATTTACATAGAATCAGAAATCTGTGGATACCTTAAGTGTTTAGAATTGTGTAAGTCCAATGGGAAATTGTGCACATTAGAGGTACAGAATACCTAGACTTGCAAAAAATTTGTATATCCAAAATTGCATTAATTCAATGGGAAACTGTGTACATTAAATGTACGAATTGTCGGGATTTGCAAAAAAATTGAATTCTGTGGATACGTTAAATGTACAGAATTACTAAATTCAATGGAAATTGTGTACATTAGATGTACAGATTGTCTAGATTTGCAGAACATCTGAATTTTGTGGATACGTCGAAAGTATAGAATTGCATAAATCCAACAGGAAATTATGCACATTAGATGTACGGATTATCTGGATTTGTAGAAAATTTGAATATCTAGAATTGCTTAAATAAAAAGGGAAATTGTGTACATTATATGTACAGATTGTCTGGATTTGCTAAAAATCTGAATCCTGCAGTTACGTTGAATTTACAGAATTGCATAAATTTAATGGGAAATTGTGTACATTAGAAGTACGTATTGTCTAAATTTGAAGAAAATTTGAATATCCTGAATTGCGTAAATTCAATAGGAAATTGTGTACATTATATTTACAAATTTTTTGGATTTACAGAAAATTTGAATTATACAGATACGTTGAATGTACAGAATTGCGTAAACCCACTTGGACATACATTAGATGTACAGATTGTTTGGATTTGAGGAAAATTTGAATATCCAGAATTGTGTAAAGTCAACAGGAAATTGTGTACATTATATGTACAGATTTTCTGGATTTGTTGAAAAATTAAATATCCAGAATTGCGTAAATTCAACGGGAAATTGTGTATATTATATATACGAATTGTCTGGATTTGCTAAAAATCTGAATTCTACGAATACGTTGAATGTACAGAATTGAGCAATTCCAACGAGAAGTTGTGTAGATTAGATGTATAGATTGTCTGGATTTGCAGAAATTGAATATCCAGAATTGTGTAAAGTCAACGGGAAATTGTATATTATATGTACAGATTGTTTGGATTTGTAGAGAATTTGAGTTCTACAGATACATTGAATGTACATAGCTGTAACAATCCAATGGGTAATTATTTACATTAGATGTATAGATTGTCCTGAATTGTAGAAAATTAAATATCCAGAATTGCATAAGTCCAACGAAAAATTGTGTACGTTAGATGTACAGATTTTCTATTTGCAGAAAATCTGAATTTTGTGAATACGTTGAATGTATGTAATTGCATAAATCCAATGGGGGAAATGTGTACATTAGATGTACGGATTGTCTGGATTTGTAAAAAATTTGAATATCTAGATTTGCGTAAATTCATCAAGAAGTTGTGGACAGTATATATACGCCTTACCAAGATTTACAGAGAATATGAATTCTATGGATACGTTCAATGTATAGAATTGCGTAAATACAACGGGAAATTGTGTACATTAGATGTATGGATTGCCTGTATTTTCCAAAAATTTGTATGTCCGGAATTGCGTTAATTCAGCTGGAAATTGTGTAAATTAGGTGTACGGATTGTCGGGATTTGCAGAAAATCTGAATTCAGCAGATACGTTGAGTGTACAAAATTGTGTAAATCCAACGGGAAATTGGGTACATTAGATGTACATATTGTTTGGATTTATAGGAAAATTGAATATCCAGAATCACGTAAATTCAACGTGAAATTATGTACATTATATGCATGGATTTTTTGGATTTGCAGAAAAACTGAACTCTACAGATACGTTGAATGTACAGAATTGCGTAAATCCAATGGAAAATTGTGTACATTAGATGTACGAATTGTCTGGATTTGTAGAAAAATTGAAAATCTAGAATTGCATAAATTCAACAGGAGATTGTGTACAATACATGTATGGATTGTCTAGATTTACTGAAAATCTGAATGCTACGGATACGTTGTATGTATAGAACTGCGTAAATCTGATGGAAAATTGTATACATTAGATGTACGGATTATTTGGATTTGCAAATAATTTGAATATCCAAAATTGTGTAAATTCAACGGGAAATTATGTATATAATACGTACAGATTTTTTGGATTTACAGAAAAATTGAACTTTGCGGATACGTTGAATGTACCAAATTGCGTAATTCCAACGGGAAATTGTGTACATTAGATGTAAAGATTGTGTCTAGATTTGTAGAAAATTTGACTATCCAGAATTGTGTAAATTCATCGGGAAATTGTGTATGTTATATGTACAGATTCTCTGGATTTACAAAAAAAAAGAACTTTGCGGATATGTTGAATGTATAGAATTGCGTAAATCCAACATGAAATTGTGTGCATTAGATGTACAGATTGTCTGGATTTGCAGAAAATTTGAATATCCAGAATTGCGTAAATTAATTGGAAAATTGTGTACATTATATCTATGGATTGTCTGGATTTGAAGAAAATCTGAATTCTGGGATTACGTTGATTGTATAGAATTGCGTAAATTGAATGGAAAATTGTGTGCATTAGATGTAAGTATTGTTTGGATTTACAGAAAAATTGAATGTTCAGAATTGCGTAAAATCAACGAGAAATTATGTACATTATATTTACAGATTGTCTAGATTTACAAAAAATCTGAATTCTGCAGTGACGTTAAATGTACTAAATTGCGTAAATCGAACGAGAAATTGTGTGCACTAGATATGTGGACTGTCTGTTTTTTTTTTTTTTTTTTTTCTTCGACAATCTGAATGTCTAGAATTGCATAAATTCCACAGAAAATTGTGTACATTATATGTACAGATTGTTGGGATTTACAAAAAATGTGATCTCTATAGATACGTTGAATGTACAGAATTGCGTAAATCCAACGAAAATTGTGTATGTTAGATGTATGGATTTTCTAGATTTGTAGAAAATTTGAATATCTAGAATTGCATAAATTAAATGTGAAATTGTGTACAATATATGTAAGGACTATCTAAATTTATAGAGAATTTGAATTTTGCGGATACGTTGAATGTTCAGAATTGCATAAATCCAATAGGAAATTGTGTACATTAGATGTACGGATTGCCTGGATTTGTAGAAAATTTTTATATCAAGAATTGCGTTAAGTCAACGGGAAATTGTATACATTATATGCACAGATTTTCCAGATTTACACAAAAACTAAACTCTGTAGATACGTTGAATGTACAGAATTGTGTAAATCTAACATAAAATTTTGTATATTAGATGTACAGATTGTTTGGATTTGCAGAAAATTTGAGAATCTAGAATTATGTAAATTCAATGGGAAATTGTGTACAATATATGTACGAATTTTTTGGATTTACAAAAAATCTGAATGCTGCAAATACGTTGTATGTATAGAATTGTGTAAATTCAAACGGGAAATTGTATACATTAAAAGTACGGATTGTTTGGATTTGCAGAAAATTTGAATATCCTGAATCATGTAAATTCAATGGGAATTGTGTTCATTATATGTACGAATTGTCTAGATTTACAGAAAATCTGAATTATGCGGGTACATTGAATGTACAGAATTGTGTAAATCCAATTGGACATTGTGTACATTAGATGTATGGATTGTCTGGATTTGCAGAAAATTTGAATATCCAGAATTGTATAAATTCAACGGGAAATTGTGTACATTATATGTACAAATTGTCTAGATTTATAGAAAGATTGAATATCTAGAATTGCATAAATTTAACGGGAAATTGTATTAGATGTACGAATTGTCTGGATTTGCAGAAAATTTGAATATTCAGAACTGCGTAAATTCATCAGTAAGTTATGGACAATATATGTACGGATTGTTTAGATTTATAGAGAATACGAATTTTGTGGATACGTTGAATGTATAGAATTGCGAAAATCCAACGGGAAATTATGTACATTAGAAGTACGAATTGTCTGGATTTGCCAAAAATTTGTATACTCGAAATTATGTAAATTCATCAGTAAGTTGTGGACAATATATGTACGGATTGTTTGGATTTATAGAGAATACGAATTTTGTGGATATGTTGAATGTACAAATTTGCGTAAATCCAACGGGAAATTGTATACTTTAGAAGTACGAATTGTCTGGATTTGCCAAAAATTTGTATATCCGGAATTGCGTTAATTCAACGAGAGATTGTGTACATTATTTGTACGGATTTTCTAAAATTACAAAAAATCTGAATTCTGCAGATATGTTAAGTGTACAGAATTGTGTAAATTCATTAGGAAATTGTGTACATTAGATGTACGGATTGTCTAGATTTGCTGGAAAAATTGAATATCCAGAATTGCGTTAATCCAACGGGAAGTTTTGCACATTAGATGTACAAATTTTCTGGATTGGTTGAAATTAAATATCTAAAATTGTGTAAATTCAACTGGAAATTGTGTACATTATATGTATGGATTGTTTGGATTTGCGAAAAATTTGAATTTTGCGGATACGTTAAATGTACAGAATTGCGTAAATCCAACCGAAAATTGTGTAGATTAGGTGTACAGATTATCTGGATTTGCAAAAAAAATGAATTTTCAAAATTGCGTAAATTCAATGGAAAGTTGTGGACATTATATGTATGGATTTTTTTTTGGATTTACAGAAAATTTGAATACTCAGAGTTACATAAATTCAATGGGAAATTGTATACAATATATGTACGGACTATTTGGGTTTACTGAGAATCTGAATTTTGTGGATATGTTGAATGTACAGAATAGCGTAAATCGAACGAGAAATCATGTACATTAGATGTACGGATTGGCTGGATTTGCAGAAAATTTGAATATCCAAAATTGCATAAATTCATAGGAAAGTTGTGGACAATATATATACAGACCACTTGGATTTACAAAGAATACAAATTTTGCGGATACGTTGAATGAACAGAATTGCGTAAATCCAAATGGAAATTGTGTACATTAGATGTTCAGATTGCTTCAATTTGCGAAAAATTTTTATATCCGGAATTGCGTTAATTCTGCAGGTTATTGCATACATTAGGTGTAAGGATTGTCAGGATTTTCAGAATATCTAAATTCTTCAAATTTTCTGGATTTATAGAAAATTTGAATGTTGCGGATACGTTGTATGTATAGAATTGTGTAAATCCTACGGGAAATTGTGTACATTAGATGTTCTGATTGTCTAGATTTGTAGAAAATTTGAATTTTGCGATTATGTTGAACGTACAGAATTGTGTAAATAGAACAGGAAATTGTGTACATTAGATGTATGGATTGTCTGGATTTGCAAAAAAATTGAATATCCAGAATTGTATAAATTCAACTGGAAATTGTATACAATATATGTACGGATTTTTTGGATTTGTAGAAAATCTGACTTCTTCAAATATGTTTAATATACAGAATTGCATAAATCCAACGGGAAGTTGTGTGCATTAGATGTATGGATTGTTTGGATTTACAGAAATTGAATATCCAGAATTGCCTAAATTCAATGGGAAATTGTTTAAATTATATGTACGAATTGTCTGGATTTGTAGAGAATCTAAGTTCCCTGGATCCATTGAATTTACAGAATTGCGTCAATCCGACGGAAAATTGTGTACAGTAGGTGTACGGATTCTCTGGATTTGCAGAAAAAATAAATATCCAAAATTGTGTAAATTCAACAAGAAATTATGGACGTTATATGTATGGATTCTTTGGATTTGTAGAAAATTTGAATATCCAGAATTCTGAATATTCAATAGGAAATTGTGTACAATATATGTACGGAATATCTGGATTTACAAAGAATTTGAATTTTATGGATTCGTTGAATGTATAGAATAGCATAAATCCAATGGGAACTTGTGTGCATTAGATGTACAGATTGTCTAGATTTGCAGAAAACTTAATTATCCATAATAGCGTAAATTCATTAGGAAATTGTGGACAATATATATGGGGACTAACTAGATTTACAGAAAATATGAATTCTGTGGATATATGGTATGTATAGAATTGCGTAAATCCAACTGTAAATTGTGTACATTAGATGTACGAATTGCCTGGATTGGCGAAAAATTTCTATTTTCGGAATTACATTAATTCAACAAAAAATTGTGTACATTAGGTGCACGGATTGTCGAAATTTGTAGAAAATCTGAATTCTGCAGAATCGCTAAATGTACAGAATTGCGTACATTAGATGTACGGATTGTCTAGATTTATAGGAAAATTGAATATCCAGAATTACGTAAATTCAACGTGAAATTGGGTAAATTATATGCACGGATTTTTTGCATTTGTAGAAAAGCTGAACTCTACGGATTTGTTGAATGTACATAATTGTGTAAATCCAATGGAAAATTGTGTACATTAGATGTACGGATTTTCTGAATTTTGCTGAAAAAATTGAAAATCCAGAATTACTAAAATTCAACGAGAAATTGTGCAAATTGTACATATGAATTGCCTAGATTTACAGAAAATCGAAATGTTGCGGATACATTGTAAGTATAGAATTGCGTAAATCCAACGGGAAATTGTGTACATTAGTTGTACGGAATGCATGGATTTGCCGTTAATTTGAATATCCAGAATTGTGTAAATCCAATGGGAAATTGTGTACATTATATGTATCGATTGTTAGGATTTACAAAAAAATTGAACTCTGGGGATACGTTGAATGCACAAAATTGTGTAAATTCAACGAGAAATTGTGCACAATACATGTATGGATTGTCTAGATTTGCATAAATTTTGAATATCCAGAATGTGTAAATTCAACAGGAAATTGTGTATGATATATGTACGGATTGCCTCGATTTATAGAAATCCGAATGCAGCGAATACATGGAACGTACAAAAATGCATAAATCCAACAGAAAACTATGCACAATAGAGGTACGAATTGTTTGGATTTGCAGAGAAAATGAATATCCAGAACTACATATATTCAACGGGAAATTGTGTACATTATATGTACAGAATGTCCGGATTTGTAAACAAATTGAATATCCAGAATTGCATAAATTCAATGAGAAATTGCGTACATTATATAGGTACATAATGTCTGGTTTTGTAGAGAAATTGAATATCCAAAACTGCGTAAATTCAATAGGAAATTGTGTACATTATATGTACGGAATGTCTGGATTTGCTGTAAAATTGAATATCTAGAACTGCGTAAATTCAACAGGAAATTGTGTACATCATATGTATGGAGTGTCTAGATTTGTAGACAAATTGAATATCTAGAATTGCGTAAATTCAACGAGAAATTGTGTACATTATATGTATCGAATGTCTGTATTTGCTGCAAAATTGAATATTCAGAACTGCATAAATTCAACAAGAAATTGTGTACATCATATGTATGGAGTGTCTGGATTTGCAGAAAAATTGAATATCCAGAACTATGTAAATTCAAAGGGAAATTGTGTACATTATATGTACCGAATGTTTGAATTTGTAGACAAATTGAATATCCGGAATTGCATAAATTCAATGGGAAATTGCATACATTATATATGTACGGAATGTTTGGTTTTGCAGAGAAATTGAACATCCAAAACTACATAAATTCAACGGAAAATTGTGTACATTATACGTACGGAATGTCTGGATTAACTGCAAAATTGAATATCCAGAACTGCGTAAATTCAACAGGAAATTGTGTACATCATATGTACGGAGTGTTTGGATTTGCAAAAAAAAAATGAATATCTAGAACTGCATAAATTCAACGGGAAATTGCGTACATTATATGTACGGACTCTCTAGATTTGCAGAAAAATTGAATATCCAGATCTGCATAAATTCAATGGGAAATTGTGTATATTATATGTAGCAAAATTGAATATTCAGAATTGTGAAAATTCGACAAAAAATTGTGTACATTATATGTACGGAGTGTCTGGATTGGTATAAAAATTGAATATCTTGAACTGGGTAAATTCAACGGGAAATTGTGTACATTATATGTACGGAATCTTGCGATTTGCAGACAAATTCAATATCCAGAAGTGCATAAATTTAACAGGAAATTGTGAACATTATATGTACGGAATGGCTGGATTTGTAGAGAAATTGAATATCCAGAACTGCCAAAATTCAACAAGAAATTGTGTACATTATATGTACTGAATGATTGAATTTGTAGAAAAATTGAATATCCAAAACTACGTAAAATCAATGAAAAATTGTGTACAATATATGTACGAAATGTCTGGATATGCAGAGAAATTGTATGTCAAGAACTTCGTAACTTCAACAGGAAATAGTGTACATCATATGCACGGATTGTCAGGATTTGCAGAAAAGTTGAATATCTCGAATAGCGAAAAATTGTGTACATTAAATGTACGGAATGTCAGGATTTGTAGAAAAAATTAAATATCCAGAACTGTGTAAAATCAACGAAAAATTGTGTACATTATATGTACGGAATGTCTAGATTAGCAGAGAAATTGAATATCTAGAACTGTGTAAATTCAACGAGAAATTGTGCGCATTATATGTACGGAATGATTGGATTTTCAAAGAAATTAAATATCCAGAACTACGTAAATTTCGAGGGATATTGTGTACAATACATGTATGGAATGATCAGATTTACTGAGAAATCCAGAACTTTGTAAAATCAATGGAAAATTGTATACATTATATGTACATAATGTCTTGTTTTGCACAGAAATTGTGTACATTATATGTAAGGAATGTCTAGAGTTGCAGAAAAATTTAACATCTAGAACTACGTAAAATCAAGGAAAAATTGTGTATATTACATGTACGGAATGTCAGGAATTGCAGAAAAACTGAATATTCAGAACTGCGTAAAATCAATGAAAAATTGTGTACATTATGAGCACGGAATGTCTAGATTTGCAGAGAAATTGAATATCTAAAACTGCGTAAATTCAACAGGAAATTGTGTACATTATGGGCACGAAATGTCTGGATTTGCAGAGAAATTGAATATCCAGAACTACGTAAATTGAACAGGAAGTTTTGTACATTATACGTATGGAATGACTGGATTTACGGAGAAATTGAATATCTAGAACTTTGTAAAATCAACAGAAAATTGTGTACATTATTAATATGGAATATTGTGTGTTGCACAGAAATTGTGTACATTATATGTACGAAATCTCTAGATTTGCAGAAAAATTGAATATCTATAACTGCGTAAATTCCATGGGAAATTCTGCACGTTATCTATACGGAATGTCTGGATTTGCAGTGAAATTAAATATCCATAAATGTGTAAATTCAACGGGAAATTGTATACATTAAAACTATGGAATGTTCAGATTTGCAGAGAAATTGAACATCCAGAACTTGGTAAAATCAACGAAAAATTGTGTACAATATTTGTACAGAATGTTTGGATCTACAGAGAAATTGAATATCCAAGACTTCATAAAATCAATGGAAAATTATGTAAATTATATGTACGGAATGTTTGGATTTGCAGAGAAATTGAATATCAAGAACTAGGAAAAATCAACGAAAAATTGTGTACATCATATGTACGGAATGTCTAGATTTGCTGAGAAATTGAATGTCCTGAACTGCGTAAAATCAATGGAAAATTGTGGACATTATATGTACGGAATGTATGGATTTGCAGAGAAATTGAATATCCAGAACTGCCAAAATTCAACAGGAAATTGTGTACATTATATGTACTGAATGATTGGATTTGCAGGAAAATTGAATATATTGAACTACGTAAAATCAACGAAAAATTGTGTACAATATATGTAAGAAATGTATGGATCTGCAGAGAAATTGTATATCAAGAACTTCGTAACTTCAACAGGAAATAGTGTACATCATATGTACGGATTGTCAGGATTTGCAGAAAAATTGAATATCCTGAATAGCGAAAAATTGTGTACATTAAATGTACAGAATGTCAGGATTTGCAGAAAAATTGAATATCGGAACTGTGTAAAATCAACGAAAAATTGTGTACATTATATGCACGGAATGTCTGGATCTGCAGAGAAATGGAATATCCAGAACAGAGTAAAATCAACGAGTGTACATTATATGTACGGAATGTCTGGATTAGCAGAGAAATTGAATATCTAGAACTGTGTAAATTCAATGAGAAATTGTGCGCATTATATGTACGGAATGACTTGATTTTCAAAGAAATTAAATATCCAGAACTACGTAAATTTCGAGGGATATTGTGTACATTATATGTATGGAATGATCAGATTTACTGAGAAATCCAGAACTTCGTAAAATCAATGGAAAATTGTGTACATTTTATGTACAGAATGTCATGTTTTGCACAGAAATTATGTACTTTATATGTAAGGAATGTCTAGAGTTGCAGAAAAATTTAACATCTAGAACTACGTAAAATCAAGGAAAAATTGTGTATATTACATGTACGGATAGTCAGGATTTGCAAAAAAATTGAATATCCAGAACAGCGTAAAATCAACGAAAAATTGTGTACATTATGTGCACGGAATGTCTGGATTTGCAGAGAAATTGAATATCCAGAACTGCGTAAATTCAACGGGAAATTGTGTACATTATGTGCACGGAATGTCTAGATTTGCAGAGAAATTGAATATCCAGAACTGTGTAAATTGAACAGGAAGTTGTGTACATTATACGTATGGAATGACTAGATTTACGGAGAAATTGAAAATCCAAAACTTTGTAAAATCAACAGAAAATTGTGTACAATATATGTATGGAATATTGTGTGTTGCACAGAAATTGTGTACATTATATGTACGGAATCCCTAGATTTGTAGAAAAATTGAATATCTAGAACTACGTATATTCCATGGGAAATTCTGTACATTATCTGTACGGAATGTCTGGATTTGCAGTGAAATTGAATGTCCATAAATGTGTAAATTCAATGGGAAATTGTGTACATTAAAACTATGGAATGTTCAGATTTGCAGAGAAACTGAACATCCAGAACTTGGTAAAATCAACGAAAAATTGTGTACAATATTTGTACGGAATGTCTGGATTTGCAGAGAAATTGAATATCCAGAACTTCGTAAAATCAATGAAAAATTATGTACATTATATGTATGGAATGTCTGGATTTGTAGAGAAATTGAATATCAAGAACTGTGAAAAATCAACGTAAAACTGTGTACATCATATGTACGGAATGTCTAGATTTGCTGAGAAATTGAATGTCCTGAACTGCGTAAAATCAACGAAAAATTGAGTACATTATATGTACGGAATGTTTGGATTTGCAGAGAAATTGAATATCCAGAACTGCCAAAATTAAACAGGAAATTGTGTACATTATATGTACTAAATGATTGGATTTGCAGAAAAACTGAATATACTGAACTACATTAAATCAACAAAAAATTGTGTACAATACATGTACGAAATGTTTGGATATGCAGAGAAATACTATATCAAGAACTTGGTAACTTCAACAGGAAATAGTGTACATCATACGTATGGATTGTCAGGATTTGCAGAAAAATTGAATATCCCGAATAGCGAAAAATTGGGTACATTAAATGTACGGAATGTCAGGATTTGCAGAAAAATTGAATATCTGGAATTTTTTAAAATCAACGAAAAATTGTGTACATTATGTGCACGGAATGTCTAGATTTGCCGAGAAATTGAATTTCTAGAACTGCGTAAATTAAACAGGAAGTTGTGTAGATTCTATGTATGGAATGACTTGATTTACGGAGAAATTGAATATCCAGAACTTTGTAAATTCAACGCGAAATTGTGTACATTATATGTATGGAATATTGTGTGTTTCACAGAAATTGTGTACATTATATGTACAGAATCTCTAGATTTGCAGAAAAATTGAATATCTAGAACTGCGAAAATTCCATGGGAAATTCGGAACATTATCTATATGTAATGTCTGGATTTGCAGTGAAATTGAATATCCATAAATGTGTAAATTCTACGGGAAATTGTGTACATTAAAACTATGGAATGTTCAGATTTGCAGAGAAACTGAACATCCAGAACTTGGTAAAACCAACGAAAAATTGTGTACAATATTTGTACGGAATGTTTGGATCTGCAGAGAATTTGAATATCTGGAACTTCGTAAAATCAATGGAAAATTATGTACATTATATGTACGGAATGTCTGGTTTTGTAGAGAAATTGAATATCAAGAACTATGAAAAATCAACGAAAAATTGTGTACGTCATATGTACGGAATGTCTAGATTTGCTGAGAAATTGAATGTCCTGAACTGCGTAAAATCAACGAAAAATTGTGTACATTATATGTACGGAATGTCTAGATTTGCAGGAAAATTGAATATCCAGAACTGCGTAAATTGAACAGGAAGTTGTGTACATTATACGTATGGAATGACTGGATTTACGGAGAAATTGAATATCTAGAACTTTGTAAAATCAACGGAAAATTGTGTACAATATATGTATGGAATATTGTGTGTTGCACAAAAATTGTGTACATTATATGTACGGAATCTCTAGATTTGCAGAAAAATTGAATATCTAGAACTGCGAAAATTCCATGGCAGATTCTGTGCATTATTTGTACGGAATGTATGGATTTGCAGAGAAATTGAATATCTATAAATGTGTAAATTCAACGGAAAATTGTGTACATTAAAACTATGGAATGTTCAGATTTGCAGAGAAACTGAACATCCAGAACTTGGTAAAATCAACGAAAAATTGTGTACAATATTTGTACGGAATGTCTGGATCTGCAGAGAAATTGAATATCCAGAACTTCGTAAAATCAATGGAAAATTATGTACGTTATATGTACGAAATGTCTGGTTTTGCAGAGAAATTGAATATCAAGAACTGTAAAAAATCAACGAAAAATTGTGTACATTATATGTACGGAATGTCTAGATTTGTTGAGAAATTGAATGTCCTGAACTGCGTAAAATCAAGGAAAAATTGTGTACATTATATGTACGGAATGTCTAGATTTGCAGGAAAATTGAATATCCAGAACCGCCAAAATTCAGTAGAAAATTGTGTACATTATGTGTACTAAATGATTGGATTTGCAGAAAAATTGAATATACTGAATTACGTAAAATCAATGACAAATTGGGTACAATATATGTACGAAATGTCTGGATCTGTAGAGAAATTGTATATCAAGAACTTCGTAACTTCAACAGGAAATAGTATACATCATATGTACGGATTGTCAGGATTTGCAGAAAAAATTGAATATCCTGAATAGCTAAAAATTGGGTACATTAAATGTACGGAATGTCAGGATTTTCTGAAAAATTGAATATCCGGAATTGTGTAAAATCATCAAAAAATTGTGTACATAATATGTACGAAATGTCCGAATCCGTAGAGAAAATGAATTTCCAGAATTGAGTAAAATCAATGGATAATTGTGTACATTATATGTGCAGAATGTCTGGATTTGCAGAGAAATTGGATATCTAGAACTGTGTAAATTTAATGAGAAATTGTGAGCATTACATGTACGGAATGGTTGGATTTTCAAAGAAAATAAATATCCAGAATTGCGTAAATTTCGAGGGATATTGTGTACATTACATGCATGGAATGATCAGGTTTACTGAGAAATTGAATATCCAGAACTTCGTAAAATCAACGAAAAATTGTGTACATTATATGTACAGAATGCCTTGTTTTGCACAGAAATTGTGTAAATTATATGTAAGGAATGTCTAGATTTGCAAAAAAATTTGTCAACTAGAACTGCATAAGATCAACGAAAAATTGTGTACATTACATGTACGGAATGCGAGGATGTGCAGAAAAATTGAATATCTGGAACTGCGTAAAATCAACGAAAAATTGTGTACGTAGGTGCTCGGAATGTCCAAATTTGCAGAGAATTTGAATATCCAGAACTGTGTAAAATCAACGAAAAATTGTGTACATTATGTGCACGAAATGTCTGGATTTGCAGAGAAATTGAAGATCCAGAACTGCGTAAATTGAACAGGAAGTTGTGTACATTATACGTATGGAATGACTGGATTTACGGAGAAATTGAATATCTAGAACTTTGTAAAATCAACGCAAAATTGTGTACATTATATGTGTGGAATATTATGTGTTGCACAGAAATTGTGTACATTATATGTACGGAATCTCTAGATTTGCAGAAAAATTGATTATCTAGAACTGCGAAAATTGCATGGGAAATTCTGTACATTATCTGTACGGAATTTATGGATTTGCAGTGAAATTGAATATCCATAAATGTGTAAATTCAACGGAAAATTGTGTACATTAAAACAATGGAATGTTCAGATTTGCAGAGAAACTGAACATCCAGAACTTGGTAAAATCAACGAAAAATTGTGTGCAATATTTGTACGGAATGTCTGGATCTGCAGAGAAATTGAATATCCAGAACTTCGTAAAATCAATGGAAAATTATGTACGTTATATGTACGGAATGTCTGGATTTGCAGAGAAATTGAATATCAAGAATTGTGAAAAATTCAACGAAAAATTGCGTACATGATATGTACGGAAGGTCTAGATTTGCTGAGAAATTGAATGTCTTCAACAGCGTAAAATCAACGAAAAATTGTGTACATTATATGTACGAAATGTCTGGATTTGCAGAGAAATTGAATATCCAGAACTGCGTAATTTCAATAGGAAATTGTGTACATTATGTGCACGGAATGTCTCGATTTGCAGAGAAATTGAATATCCAGAACTGCGTAAATTGAACAAGAAGTTGTGTACATTATATGTATGGAATGACTGGATTTACGGAGAAATTGAATATTCAGAACTTCGTAAAATCAATGGAAAATTGTGTACAATATATGTATGGAATATTGTGTGTTGCACAGAAATTGTGTACATTATATGTACGGAATCTCTAGATTTGTAGAAAAATTGAATATCTAGAACTGCATAAGTTCCATGGGAAATTCTGTACATTATCTGCACGAAATATCTGGATTTGCAGTGAAATTGAATATCCATAAATGTGTAAATTCAACGGGAAATTGTGTACATTACAACTATGGAATGTTCAGATTTGTAAAGAAACTGAACATCCAGAACTTGGTAAAATCAACAAAAAATTGTGTACAATATTTGTACGGAATGTCTGGATTTGCAGAGAAATTGAATATCCAGAACTTCGTAAAATTAATGAAAAATTATGTACATTATATGTATGGAATGTCTGGATTTGCAGAGAAATTGAATATTAAGAACTACGAAAAATCCACAAAAAATTGTGTACATCATATGTACGAAATGTCTAGATTTGTTGCGAAATTGAATGTCCTGAACTGCGTAAAATCAACGAAAAATTGTGTACATTATATGTACGGAATGTCTGGATTTGCAGAGAAATTGAATATCTAGAACTGCCAAAATTCAAGGGAAATTGTGTACATTATATGTACTAAATGATTGGATTTGCAGAAAAATTGAATATACTGAACTACGTAAAATCAACGAAAAATTGAGTACAATATATGTACGAAATGTTTGGATCTGCAGAGAAATTGTAAATCAAGAACTTCGTAACTTCAACTGGAAATAGTGTACATCATATGTACGGATTGTCAGGATTTGTAGAAAAATTGAATATACCGAATAGCGAAAAATTGGGTACATTAAATGTACGGAATGTTAGGAATTGCTGAAAAATTGAATATCTGGAATTGTGTAAAATCAACGAAAAATTGTGTGCATTATGTGCACGGAATGTCTGGATTTGCAGAGAAATTGAATATCCAGAACTGCGTAAATTGAACTGGAAGTTTTGTACATTATACGTATGGCATGACTGGATTTACGGAGAAATTGAATATCCAGAACTTTGTAAAATCAACGCAAAATTGTGTACATTATATGTGTGGAATATTGTGTGTTGCATAGAAATTGTATACATTATATGTACAGAATCTCTAGATTTGCAGAAAAATTGAATATCTAGAATTGCGAAAATTCCATAGGAAATTCTGGACATTATTTGTACGGAATGTCTGGATTTGCAATGAAATTGAATATCCCTAAATGTGTAAATTCAACGGGAAATTGTGCACATTAAAACTATGGAATGTTCAGATTTGTAGAGAAACTGAACATCCAGAACTTGGTAAAATCAACGACAAATTGTGTACAATATTTGTACGGAATGTCTGGATCTGCAAAGAAATTGAATATCCAAAACTTCGTAAAATCAGTGGAAAATTATGTACATTATATGTACGGAATGTCTGGATTTGCAAAGAAATTGAATATCAAGAACTTTGAAAAATCAATGAAAAATTGTGTACAATATATGTATGCAATGTCTGGATCTGCAGTGAAACTGTACATCAAGAACTTCGTAATTTCAACAGGAAATAGTGTACATCATATGTACGGATTATCAGGATTTGCAGAAAAATTGAATATCCCGAATAGCGAAAAATTGGGTACATTAAATGTACGGAATGTCAGAATTTGCAGAGAAATTGAATATCCAGAATTATGTAAAATCATCAAAAAATTGTGTACATTATATGTATGAAATATCTAGATCTGTAGAGAAAATGAATATCCAGAACTGAGTAAAATCAATGGATAATTGTGTACATTATATGTACGGAATGTCTAGATTTGCAGAGAAATTGAATATCTAGAACTCTGTAAATTCAACGAGAAATTGTGCGCATTACATGTACGGAATGACTGGATTATCAAAGAAAATAAATATCTAGAACTGCGTAAATTTCGAGGGATATTGTATACATTACATGCATGGAATGATCAGATTTACTGAGAAATTGAATATCCAGAATTTCGTAAAATCAACGAAAAATTGTGTACATTATATGTACAGAATTTCTTGTTTTGCATAGAAATTGTGTAAATTATATGTAAGGAATGTCTAGATTTGCAGAAAAATTTATCATCTAGAACTGTGAAAAATCAACGAAAATATGTGTACATTACATGTACGGAATGCCAGGATTTTCAGAAAAATTAAATATCCAGAACTGCGTAAAATCAACGAAAAATTGTGCACATTATGTGCACG
Organism: Quercus gilva; assembly: GCA_023621385.1. NCBI lineage: Eukaryota > Viridiplantae > Streptophyta > Magnoliopsida > Fagales > Fagaceae > Quercus > Quercus gilva. The sequence goes on along the minus strand of CM042476.1, from coordinate 54,625,260 downwards.
GAATGTCCGGATTTGTAGAGAATTTGAATATCCAGAATTGTGTAAATTCAACAAGAAATTGTGTACATTATGTGCAGCGAATGTCTGGAGTTGCAGAGAAATTGAATATCCAGAATTGTGTAAATTCAACAGGAAATTGTGTACATTATACGTACGGAATGACTGGATTTACGGAGAAATTGAATATCCAGAACTTCGTAAAATCAATAGAAAATTGTGTACATTATATGTATGGAATATCGTGTGTTGTACAGAAATTGTGTACGTTATATGTACGAAATCTCAAGATTTGCAGAAAAATTGAATATCTAGAACTACGTAAATTCAATGGGAAATTCGGAACATCATCTGTACGGGATGTTTGGATTTGCAGAGAAATTGAATATCCAGAAATGCGTAAATTCAACAGGAAATTGTGTACATTAAATGTACGGAATATTTGGATTTGCAGGGAAACTGAATATCCAAAACTTCGTAAAATCAACAAAAAATTGTGTACAATATATGTACGAAATTTTTGGATCTGCAGAGAACTTAAATATCCTAAACTTCGTAAAATCAATAGAAAATTTTGTACATTATATGTACGGAATGTCTGGATTTGCAGAGAAATTGGATGTACAGAACTTGTGTAAAATCAATGGAAAATTGTGTACATTATATGTACGGAATGTCTGGATTTGCAGGGAAATATGAATATCCATAACTGCCAAAATTCAACAGGAAATTTCGTACATTATATGTACTAAATGATTGAATTTGTAGAAAAATTGAATATCCAGAACTACGGAAAATCAACGAAAAATTGTGTACAAAATATGTATGAAATGTCTGGATTTGCAGAGAAATTTTATATCAAGAACTTCGTGACTTCAACAGGAAGTAGTGTACATCATATGTACGGATTGTCAAGATTTGCTAAAAAATTGAATATCCCGAGTAGCGAAAAATTGTGTACATTAAATGTACAGAATGTTAGGATTTGAAGAAAAATTGAATACCCGGAACTGTGTAAAATCAACGAAAAATTGTGTACATTATATGTACGGTAAGTCTGGATCTGTAGAGAAATTGAATATCCAAAACTAAGTAAAATCAACGAAAATTTGTGTACATTATACGGAATGTCTGGGTTAGCAGAGAAATTGAATATCTAGAACTGTGTAAATTCAATGAGAAATTGTGCTCATTATATGTATGGAATGACTGGATTTTCAAAGAAATTTTATATCCTGAACTACGTAAATTTCGAGGGATATTGTGTACATTATATGTGTGGATTGATCAAATTTACTGAGAAATTGAATATCTAGGACTTTGTAAAATCAATGGAAAATTTGTAGATTATATGTATAGAATGTCTTGTTTTGCATAGAAATTGTGTACATTATATGTAAGGAATGTCTAGATTTGCGGAAAAATTTAACATCTAGAACTGTGTAAAATCAAGGAATAATTGTGTATATTACATGTACGGAATGTCAGGATTTGTAGAAAAATTGAATATCCAGAGCTACGTAAAATTAATGAAAAATTGTGTACATTATATGCACGGAATGTCTGGATTTGTAGAGGAATTGAATATCCAGAACTCCGTAAGTTCAACAGGAAATTGTGTACATTATGTGTACGGAATGTTTGGATTTGCAGAGAAATTGAATATCTAGAAATGCGTAAATTGAACGGGAAGTTATGTACATTATACGTACAGAAAGACTAGATTTACAGAGAAATTAAATATCCAAAACTTTGTAAAATCAACGAAAAATTGTGTACATTATATGTATGGAATATTGTGTGTTGCACAGAAATTGTGTACATTATATGTACGAAATCTATAGATTTGCAGAAGAATTGAATATCTAGAACTGTGTAAATTCAATGGCAAATTCTGTACATTATATGTACGGAGTGTCTGGATTTGCAGTGAAATTGAATATCCAGAAATTCGTAAATTCAACCGAAAATTGTGTACATTAAAACTATGGAATGTTCAGATTTGCAGAGAAAGTGAATATCTAGAACTTGGTAAAATCTACAAAAAATTGTGTAAAATATTTGTACAGAATGTCTGGATCTGCAGAGAAATTGAATATCCAGAACTTCGTAAAATCAATAGAAAATTATGTACATTACATGTACAGAATGTCTGGATATGCACAGAAACTGTGTAAATTATAAGCAAGGAATGTCTAGGTTTACAGAAAATTTTTTCATCTAGAACTACGTAAAATCAACAAAAAATTGTGTATATTACATGTACGGAATGTCAGGATTTGCAGAAAAATTGAATATCCAGAATTGCGTAAAATCAACAAAAAATTGTGTACATTATGTGCACAGAATGTCCAGATTTGCAGAGAAATTGAATATCCAAAACTCTATAAATTCAACAAGAAATTGCGTACATTATGAGCACGGAATGTCTAGATTTGCATAGAAATTGAATATCCAAAACTGCGTAAATTCAACAGGAAATTATGTACATTACACGTACGGAATGACTGGATTTATGAAGAAATTGAATATCTAGAACTTCGTAAAATCAATGGAAAATTGTGTACATTTTATGTATGGAATATCGTGTGTTGCACAGAAATTGTGTACATTATATGTTCGAAATCTCTAGATTTGCAGAAAAATTGAATATCTAGAACTGTGTAAATTCAATGGCAAATTTTGTACATTATTTGTATGGAATTTCTGGATTTGCAGAGAAATTGAATATCCATAAATGCGTAAATTCAACAGGAAATTGTGTACATTAAATGTATAGAATATTCGTATTTGCAGGGAAACTGAATATCCAGAACTTCGTAAAAAAAAAAAAAAATTGTGTACAATATATGTGAGAAATTTTTGGATCTGCAGAGAAATTGAATATCCAAAACTTCGTAAAATCAATGAAAAATTTTGTACATTATATGTACAGAATGTCTGGATTTGCAGAGAAATTGAATATCTAGAACTGTGTAAAATGAACGAAAAATTGTGTACATTATCTGTACGAAATGTCTGAATTTGCAAAGAAATTGAATATCCAGAACTGCCAAAATTCAATAGGAAATTGAGTACATTATATGTACTAAATGATTGGATTTGTAGAAAAATTGAATATCTAGAACTACGTAAAATCAAAAAAAAATTGTGTACAATATATGTACGAAATGTCTGGATCTGTAGAGAAATTGAATATCTGGAATTAAGTAAAATCAACGAAAAATTGTATACATTATAAGTACAAAATGTCTGGATTTGCAGAGAAATTGAATATCAAGAACTTCGTAATTTCAACCGGAAGTAGTGTACATCATATGTAAGGATTGTCAGGATTTGCAGAAAAATTGAATATCCCGAATAGCGAAAAATTGTGTACATTAAATGTAGGGAATGTCAAGATTTGCAGAAAAATTGAATATCCGGAACTGTGTAAAATCAACGAAAAATTGTGTACATTATACGTACAGAATATCTGGATCTGTAGAGAAATTGAATATCCAGAATTGAGTAAAATCAACAGAAAATTGTGTACATTATTTGTACAAAATGTCTGGATTTGCAGAGAAATTGAATATCTAGAACTGTGAAAATTCAGCATGAAATTGTGCGCGTTATATGTACAGAATGACTGGATTTTCAAAGAAATTAAATATCCAAAACTGCGTAAATTCCAAGGGATGTTGTGTACATTACATGTAAGGAATGATCAGATTTACTAAGAAATTGAATATCCAAAACTTCGTAAAATCAATGGAAAATTATGTACATTATATGTACAGAATGTCTTATTTTGTATAGAAATTGTGTACATTATATGTAAGGAATGTCTAGAATTGCAGAACAATTTAACATCATGAACTGCGTAGAATCAACGAAAAATTGTGTACATTACATGTACGGAATTTCAAGATTTGTAGAAAAATTGAATATCCGGAATTGCTTAAAATCAACGAAAAATTGTGTACATTACATGTACGGAATTTCAAGATTTGTAGAAAAATTGAATATCCGGAATTGCTTAAAATCAACGAAAAATTGTGTACATTATGTGCACCGAATGTCTGGATTTGCAGAGAAATTGTATATCCAGAACTGCATAAATTCAATAGGATATTGTGTACATTACGTGCATGGAATGTCTGGATTTGCAGAGAAATTGAATATCCAGAACTGCGTAAATTCAATAGGAAATTGTGTACATTATACGTACAGAATGACTAGATTTACGGAGAAATTACATATCCAGAATTTCATAAAATCAACGTAAAATTGTGTACATTATATGTGCGGAATGTCTGGATTAGTAGAGAAATTGAATACCCAGAACTGTGTAAAATCAACAGTAAATTGTGTATATTATATGTATGGAATGTCTGAATTTGTTGAGAAATTGAATATCTAGAACTATGTAAATTCAATGGAAAATTGTGTATATTATATGTACAGAATGTCTGGCTTTGCAGAGAAATTAAATATCTAGAACTGCCAATATTCAATAGGAAATTGTGTACATTATACGTACTGAATGATTGGATTTGTACAAAAATTGAATATGCAGAACTACGTAAAATCATCGAAAAATTGTGTACTATATATGTACGAAATGTCTAGATCTGTAGAGAAATTGTATATCAAGAACTTCGTAACTTCAATAGCAAGTACAATACATCATATGCACGGAATGTCAGGATTTGCAGAAAAATTGAATATTCAGAACTGCGTAAAATCAACGAAAAATTGTGTACGTTATGTGCACAGAATGTCTGGATTTGCAGAGAAATTAAATATCTAGAACTCCATAAATTCAACAGGAAATTGCATTATGTGCGCGGAATGTCTGGATTTGCAGAGAAATTGAATATCCAGAACTGCGTAAATTCAACAGGAAATTGTGTACATTATACGTACGGAATGACTGGATTTACGAAGAAATTGAATATCTTGAACTTCGTAAAATCAATGGAAAATTGTGTACATTATATGTATGGAATATCGTGTGTTGCATAGAAATTTTGTACATTATATGTTCGAAATCTCTAGATTTGCAGAAAAATTGAGTATCTAGAACTGTGTAAATTCAATGGGAAATTTGGTACATTATCTATACAGAATTTCTGGATTTGCAAAGAAATTAAATATCCATAAATGCGTAAATTCAACAGGAAATTGTGTACATTAAATGTACGAAATATTCAGATTTGCAGGGAAACTGAATATCCCGAACTTCGTAAAATTAACAAAAAATTGTGTACAATATATGTGAGAAATTTTTGGATCTGCAAATAAATTGAATATCCAGAACTTCATAAAATCAACGGAAAATTTTGTACATTATATGAACGGAATGTCTAGATTTGCAGAGAAATTGAGTATCCAGAACTGTGTAAAATCAACAGAAAATTTTGTACATTATATGTACGATATGTCTGGATTTGCAAAGAAATTGAATATTCACAACTGTGTAAAATCAACGGAAAATTGTGTACATTATATGTACGGAATGTCTGAATTTGCAAAGAAATTGAATATTTAGAACTGCCAAAATTCAAGGGGAAATTGTGTACACTATATGTACTGAATGATTGGTTTGTAGAAAAATTGAATATCTAGAACTACATAAAATCAACAAAAAATTGTGTACAATATATATACGAAATGTCTGGATCTGTAGAGAAATTGAATATCCAGAATTGAGTAAAATCAACGAAAAATTATGTACATTATAAGTACAGAATGTCTGGATTTGCAGAGAAATTGAATATCAAGAACTTCGTAATTTCAACCGAAAATAGTGTACATCATATGTAAGGATTGTCAGGATTTGCAGAAAAATTGAATACCACAAATAGCGCAAAATTGTGTACATTAAATGTAGGGAATGTCAAGATTTGCAGAAAAATTGAATATCTGGAACTGTGTAAAATCAACGAAAAATTGTGTACATTATATGTACGGAATGTTTGGATCTGTAGAGAAATTGAATATCCAGAATTGAGTAAAATCAACGGAAAATTGTGTACATTATATGTACAGAATGTCTGGATTTGCAGGGAAATTGAATATCTAGAACTGTGTATATTCAACGAGAAAGTGTGTGCATTATACGTAGGGAATGACTGGATTTTCAAAGAAATTAAATATCCAGAACAGCGTAAATTCCGAGGGATATTGTGTACATTACATGTATGGAATGATCAGATTTACTGAGAAATTGAATATCCAGAACTTCGTAAAATCAATGGAAAATTGTGTACATTATACGTACAGAATGTCTTGTTTTGTACAGAAATTGTGTACATTATATGTAAGGAATGCCTAGATTTGCAGAAAAATTGAACATCTAGAATTGCGTAAAATCAACGAAAAATTGTGTTCATTACATGTACGAAATTTCAAGATTTGTAGAAAAATTGAATATCCAGAACTGTGTAAAATCAACGAAAAATTGTGTACATTATGCACGGAATGTCTGGATTTGCAGTGAAATTGAATATCCAGAACTGCGTAAATTGAACAGAAAATTGTGTACATTATGTGCATGGAATGTCTGGATTTGCAAAGAAATTGAATATCCAGAACTGCATAAATTCAACAGGAAATAGTGTACATCATATGTACAGATTGTCAGGATTTACAGAAAAATTGAATATCCCGAATAGCGAAAAATTGGGTACATTAAATGTATGAAATATCAAGATTTGCAGAAAAATTGAATATCCAGAACTGTGTAAAATCAACAAAAAATTTGTGTACATTATATGTACGAAATGTCTGGATTTACAGAGAAATTGAATATCCAAAACTGAGTAAAATCAATGGAAAATTGTGTACATTATATGCACGGAATGTCTGGATTTGCTGAGAATATCTAGAACTGTGTATATTCAACGAGAAATTGTGCACATTATATGTAGGGAATGACTGGATTTTCAGAGAAATTAAATATCCAAAATAGCGTAAATTTCGAGGG
>CM042476.1:54541639-54617790 GCA_023621385.1 Quercus gilva | reverse complement strand
TATTCAATTTCTCTGCAAATCCAAATATTTCGTACATATAATGTACCCAGTTTTCTGTCGATTTTACACAATTCAGGATATTCAATTTCCCCACGAAATTGTGACATTCAGCACATATATTGTGCACAATTTTTCGTTGATTTTACACAATTCTGGATATTTAATTTTTCTACAAATCCAGTCATTCTGTATATATAATGAACACAATTTCGTGTTGAATTTAGGCAGTTCGGGATATTCAATTTCTCTGCAAATCCTGACATTTTGTACATTTGTTGTACATAATTTTTCACTGATTTTACGCTATTCTAGATATTCAATTTCTCTGCAAATCCAAGCATTCCGTACGTATAATGTACACAGTTTTCCGTTGATTTTACACAGTTTTGGATATTCAATTTCTCTCAAAATCCTGACAATCAGCACATATTTTCCACACAATTTTTCTTTGATTTTACGCAGTTCTGCATATTCAATTTCTTTGCAAATCCGGACATTCCGTACATATAAAGCACACAGTTTTCTGTTGAGTTTACACAGATATGGATATTCAATTTCTCTCCAAATCCTGACATTCCGCACAAATATTGTACACAATTTTCGTTGATTTTTCGCAGTTCTGGATATTCAATTTCTCTGCAAATCCAGATATTCCGTACATATATTCTACACAATTTCCCATTGATTTTACACAATTCTGGATATTTAATTTTTCTACAAATCCAGTCATTACGTACATATAATGTTCACAAGTTCCTGTTGAATTTAGGCAGTTCTGGATATTCAATTTCTTTGCAAATCCAGACATTTTGTATGCTTAATGTACACAATCTTTCGTTGATTTTACGCTGTTCTGGATATTCAATTTCTCTGAAAATCCAGACATTCCGTACATATAATGTACACAATTTTCTGTTAATGTTACACAGTTCTGGATATTCAATTTCTCTCCAAATCCTGACATTCAGCACATATATTGTACACAATTTTTCGCTGATTTTCGTAGTTTTGGTTATTCAATTTCTTTGGAAATCTAGACATTCCGTACGTATAACGTACATAATTTCGCATTGAATTTAGGCAGTTCTGGATATTAAATTTCTCTCCAAATCTTGACATTCCGTATACTTAATGTACACAATTTTTCGCTGATTTTACGCTGTTCTAGATATTCAATTTCTCTGTAAATCCAGACATTCTGTGCCTATAATGTACACAGTTTTCAGTTGATTTTACACAGTTATGGATATTCAATTTGTCTCCAAATCCTGACATCCAGCACATATATTGTCCACAATTTCTCGCTAATTTTACGCTGTTCTGGATATTCAATTTCTCTGCAAATCCAGACATTCCGTGCATATAATGTACACAGTTTTATGTTGATTTTTTACAGTTCTGGATATTCAATTTCTCTCCAAATCATAACAATCACCACATATTTTGTACACAATTTTCCGTTGATTTTACGCGGTTTTGGATATTTAATTTCTCTGCAAATCCAGGAAGTCCGTACATATAATTTACACAGTTTTTTTAATGATTTTATGAAGTTTTATATATTCAATTTCTCGGTAGATCCAGATGTTCCATACATATATTGTACACAGTTTTCCAAGGATTTTGCGAAGTTTTGGATATTCAAATTTCTCCTCAGATCTAGACATTCCGAACGTATATTGTACGCAATTTTCCTTTCATTTTATGATGTTTTGGATTTTCAATTTCTCTGCCGATCCCGACATTCTGTACATATATTGCACCCAATTCCCCGTTGATTTTACACAATTCTGGATATTTAATTTTTCTACAAATCCAGTCATTCCATACATATAACGTAGACAATTTCTCGTTGAATTTAGGCAGTTCTGGATATTCAATTACTCTACAAATCCAGACATTTCGTACATTTAACGTACACAATTATTCGCTGATTTTACGCTGTTTTGGATATTAAATTTCTCTGCAAATCCATACATTCCGTACATATAATGCACACAGTTTTCTGTTGATTTTACACAGTTCGGGATATTCAATTTCTCTTCAAATCCTGACAATCAGCACATATTTTGTACACAATTTTTCGTTGATTTTGCGCAGTTCTGCATATTCAATTTCTCTGCAAATCCAAACAGTCCGTACATATAATGTGCACAGTTTTCCAATGATTTTACGAAGTTTTGGATATTCAATTTCTCTTCAGATCCAGACATTCTGTACATATATTGTACACAATTTTCCTTTGATTTTACGGTGTTTTGGATTTTCAATTTCTTTGCAGAGCCCGACATTCTGTACATATATTGTACACAATATTCAGTTGATTTTACACAATTCTGGATATTTAATTTTTCTACAAATCCAGTCATTCCGTACGTATAATGTTCACAATTTCCCGTTGAATTTAGGCAGTTCGGTATATTCAACTTCTCTGGAAATCCAGATATTCCAGACATTTAATGTACACAATTTTTCGTTGATTTTACGCTGTTCTGGATATTCGATTTCTCTGCAAATCTAAACATTCCATACCTATAATGTACCTAGTTTTCTGTCGATTTTACACAGTTCAGGTTATTCAATTTCTCTCAAAATCGTGACATTCAGCACATATATTGTGCACAATTTTTCGTTGATTTTACACAATTCGGGATTTTTAATTTTCGTCATTCCATACAAATAATGTACACAATTTTGCGTTGAATTAAGGCAATTCGGGATATTCAATTTCTTTGCAAATCCAGACATTTCGTACATCTGTTGTACATAATTTTTCACTGCTGTTCTGGAAATTCAATTTCTCTGCAAATCCAGACATTCCGTACATATTAAGTACACAGTTTTTTGTTGATTTTACACAGTTATAGATATTCAATTTCTCTCCAAATCTTGACATTCAGCACATATATTGTACACAATTTTTTGCTGATTTTGCGCTATTCTGGATAATCAATTTCTCTGCAAATCCAGACATTTCGTACGTTATAATGTACACAGTTTTCCATTGATTTTACACAGTTCTGGATATTCAATTTCTGTCCAAATCCTGACAATCAGCACATATTTTGTACACAATTTTTCGTTGCTTTTACGCAGTTCTGCATATTCAATTTCTTTGCAAATCCAGACATTCCGTACATATAATGTACACAATTTTCTGTTGATTTTACACAGTTCTGGATATTCAATTTCTCTCCAAATCCTGACATTCAGCACATATATTGTACACAATTTTTCGCTGATTTCCGTAGTTTTGGATATTCAATTTCTTTGCAAATCTAGACATTCCGTACGTATGACGTACCCAATTTCCCATTGAATTTAGGCAGTTCTGGTATTAAATTTCTCTCCAAATCTTGACATTCCTATACTTAATGTACACAATTTTTCGCTGATTTTACATTGTTCTAGTTATTCAATTTCTCTGTAAATCCAGACATTCTGTGCCTATAATGTACGCAGTTTTCAGTTGATTTTACACAGTTTTGGATATTCAATTTCTCTCCAAATCCTGACATCCAGCACATATATTGTCCACAATTTTTCGATAATTTTACGCTGTTCTAGATATTCATTTTCTCTGCAAATCCAGACATGCCGTGCATATAATGTGCACAGTTTTATGTTGATTTTTTACAGTTCTGGATATTCAATTTTTCTCCAAATCTTAACAATCACCACATATTTTGAACACAATATTTCGTAGAATTTACGCGGTTTTGGATATTTAATTTCTCTGCAAATCCAGACAGTCCGTACATATAATGTGCACAGTTTTTTCAATGATTTTACGAAGTTTTGGATATTCAATTTCTCAGTAGATCCAGACGTTCCATACATATATTGTACACAATTTTCCAAGGATTTTACTAAGTTTTGGATATTCAATTTCTCTTTACATCCAGACATTCCGAACGTATATTGTACATAATTTTCCTTTCATTTTACGATGTTTTGGATTTTCAATTTCTTTGCAGATCCCGACATTCTGTACATATATTGCACCCAATTTCCCATTGATTTTACACAATTCTAGATATTTAATTTTTCTACAAATCCAGTCATTCCATACATATAACGTAGACAATTTCCCGTTGAATTTAGGCAATTCTGGATATTCAATTTCTCTACAAATCCAGACATTTCATACATTTAATGTACACAATTATTCGCTGATTTTACGCTGTACTGGATATTCAATTTCTTTGCAAATCCAAACATTCCGTACATATAATGCACACAGTTTTCTATTGATTTTACACAGTTCAGGATATTCAATTTCTCTTCAAATCTTGACAATCAGCACATATTTTGTACACAATTTTTCGTTGATTTCACGCAGTTTTGTATATTCAATTTCTCTGCAAATCCAGACAGTCCGTACATATAACGTACACATTTTTCCAATGATTTTACGAAGTTTTGGATATTCAATTTCTCTTCAGATCCAAACATTCCTTACGTATATTGTACACAATTTTCCTTTGATTTTACAATGTTTTGGATTTTCAATTTCTCTGCAGATCCCGACATTATGTACATATATTGTACACAATTTTCAATTGATTTTACGCAATTCAGGATATTTAATTTTTCTACAAACTCAGTCATTCCGTACCTATAATGTACACAATTTCCCGTTGAATTTAGGCAATTCGGTATATTCAATTTTTCTGTAAATCTAGACATTTCGTACATTTAATGTACACAATTTTTCGCTAATTTTACGCTGTTCAGGATAATCAATTTCTCTGCAAATCCAAACATTCCGTACATATAATGTACCCAATTTTCTGTCCATTTTACACGGTTCAGGATATTCAATTTCTCTCAAAATCGTGACGTTCAGAACATATATTGTACAATTTTTCGTTGATTTTATAGAATTCTGGATTTTTAATTTTTCTACAAATCCAGTCATTCCGTACATATAATGTACACAATTTCGTGTTGAATTTAGGCAGTTCGGGATATTCAATTTCCCTGCAAACCCGGACATTTCGTTCATTTATTGTACATAATTTTTCACTGATTTTACGCTGTTCTGGAAATTCAATTTCTCTGCAAATCTAGACATTCCGTACATATTAAGTACACAGTTTTTTGTTGATTTTACAATGTTATAGATATTCAATTTCTCTCAAAATCTTGACATTCAGGACATATATTGTACACAATTTTTTGCTGATTTTACGCTGTTCTGGATATTCAAATTCTCTGCAAATCCAGACATTCCGTACGTATAGTGTACACAGTTTTTTTTGTTGATTTTACACTGTTCTGGATATTCAATTTCTCTCCAAATCCTGACAATCAGCACATATTTCGTACACAATTTTTCGTTGATTTTACGCAGTTCTGCATATACAATTTCTTTGCAAATCCAGATATTTCGTACATGTAAAGCACACAGTTTTCTGTTGAGTTTACACATATATGGATATTCAATTTCTCTCCAAATCCTGACATTCAGCACATATATTTTACACAATTTTCGTTGATTTTTCGCAGTTCTGGATATTCAACTTTTCTGCAAATCCAGACATTCTGTACATATATTGTACACAATTTCCCATTGATTTTACGCAATTCTGGATATTTAATTTTTCTACAAATCCAGTCATTATGTACATATAATGTTCACAATTTCCCGTTGAATTTAGGTAGTTCTAGATACTCAATTTCTTTGCAAATCCAGACATTTTGTACGCTTAATGTACACAATTTTTCGCTGATTTTCCGCTGTTCTGGATATTCAATTTCTCTGCAAATCCAGACATTCCGTACATATAATGTACACAGTTTTCTGTTAATTTTACACAGTTCTGGATATTCAATTTCTCTCCAAATCCTGACATTCAGCACATATATTGTACACAATTTTTCGCTGATTTCCGCAGTTTTGGATATTCAATTTCTTTGCAAATCTAGACATTCCGTACGTATAACGTACACAATTTCCCATTGAATTTAGGCAGTTCTGGATATTAAATTTCTCTCCAAATCTTGACATTCCTATACTTAATGTACACAATTTTTCGCTGATTTTACGTTGTTCTAGAGATTCAATTTCTCTGTAAATCCAGACATTCTGTGCCTATAATGTACGCAGTTTTCAGTTGATTTTACACAGTTCTGGATATTCAATTTCTCTCCAAATCCTGACATCCAACACATATATTGTCCACAATTTTTCGCTAATTTTACGCTGTTCTGGATATTCAATTTCTCTGCAAATCCAAACATTTCGTGCATATTATGTGCACAGTTTTATGTTGATTTTTTACAGTTCAGGATGTTCAATTTCTCTTCAAATCCTGACAATCAGCACATATTTTGTACACAATTTTTCGTTGTTTTCACGCTGTTCTGCATATTCAATTTCTCTGCAAATCCAGACAGTCCGTACATATAACGTACACAGTTTTCCAATGATTTTATGAAGTTTTGGATATTCAATTTATCTTCAAATCTAGACATTCCGTACGTATATTGTACACAATTTTCCTTTGATTTTACGTTGTTTTGGATTTTCAATTTCTCTGCAGATCCCGACATTTTGTACATATATTGTACACAATTTTCAGTTGATTTTACGCAATTCAGGATATTTAATTTTTCTACAAATCCAGTCATTCCGTACCTATAATGTACACAATTTCCCGTTGAATTTAGGCAGTTCGGTATATTCTATTTTTCTACAAATCCAGACATTCCGTACATTTAATGTACACAATTTTTTGCTGATTTTATGCTGTTCTGGATAATCAATTTCTCTACAAATCCAAACATTCAGTACATATAATGTACCCAGTTTTCTTTCCATTTTACACAGTTCAGGATATTCAATTTCTCTCAAAATCGTGACATTCAGCACATAAATTGTGCAATTTTTCATTGATTTTACACAATTCTGGATTTTTAATTTTTCTACAAATCCAGTCAATCCGTACATATAATGTACACAATTTCGTGTTGAATTTAGGCAGTTCGGGATATTCAATTTCTCTGCAAATCCAGACATTTCGTACATTTATTGTACATAATTTTTTCACTGATTTTTCGCTGTTCTGGAAATTCATTTTCTCTACAAATCCAGACATTTTGTACATATTAAGTACACAGTTTTTTGTTGATTTTACACAGTTAGAGATATTCAATTTCTCTCCAAATCTTGACATTCAGGACATATATTGTACACAATTTTTTGCTGATTTTACGCAGTTCTGGATATTCAAATTCTCTGCAAATCCAGACATTCCGTACTTATAATGTACACAGTTTTCCGTTGATTTTACACTGTTCTGGATATTCAATTTCTCTCCAAATCCTGACAATCAGCACATATTTTGTACACAATTTTTCGTTGATTTTACGCAGTTCTGCATATACAATTTCTTTGCAAATCCAGACATTCCGTACATATAAAGCACACAGTTTTCTGTTGAGTTTACACAGATATGGATATTCAATTTCTCTCCAAATCCTGATATTCAGCACATATATTTTACACAATTTTTCGCTAATTTTACGCTGTTCTAGATACTCAATTTCTCTGCAAATCCAGACATTCCGTGCATATAATGTGCATAGTTTTATGTTGATTTTTTTACAGTTCTGGATATTCAATTTCTCTCCAAATCATAACAATCAACACATATTTTGTACACAATTTTTCGTTGATTTTACGCGGTTTTGGATATTTAATTTCTTTGCAAATCCAGACAGTCCGTACATATAATGTGCACAGTTTTTTCAATGATTTTACGAAGGTTTGAATATTCAAATTCTCGGTAGATCCAGACGTTCCATACATTTATTGTACACAATTTTCCAGGGATTTTACGAAGTTTTGGATATTCAATTTCTCTTTAGATCCAGACGTTCCGAACGTATATTGTACACAATTTTCCTTTCATTTTACGATGTTTTGGATTTTCAATTTCTCTGCAGATCCCGACATTCTGTACATATATTGCACCCAATTTCCCGTTGATTTTACACAATTCTGGATATTTAATTTTACTACAAATCCAGTCATTCCATACATATAACGTAGACAATTTCCCGTTGAATTTAGGCAGTTCTGGATATTCAATTTCTCTACAAATCCAGACATTTCGTACATTTAATGCACATAATTATTCGCTGATTTTATGCTGTTCTGGATATTCAATTTCTTTGTGAATCCAAACATTCCGTACATATAATGCACACAGTTTTCTGTTGATTTTACACAGTTCAGGATATTCAATTTCTCTTCAAATCCTAACAATCAGCACATATTTTGTACACAATTTTTCGTTGATTTCACGCAGTTCTACATATTCAATTTCTCTGCAAATGCAGACATTTCGTACATATAACGTTCACAGTTTTCCAATGATTTTACGAAGTTTTGGATATTCAATTTCTCTTCGGATCCAGACATTCCGTACGTATATTGTACACAATTTTCCTTTGATTTTACGATGTTTTGGATTTTCAATTTCTTTGCAGAGCCCGACATACTGTACATATATTGTACACAATATTCAGTTGATTTTACGCAATTCTTGATATTTAATTTTTCTACAAATCCAGTCATTCCGTACGTATAATGTACACAATTTCCCGTTGAATTTACACTGTTCTGGAAATTCAATTTCTCTGCAAATCCAGACATTCCGAACATATTTAGTACACAGTTTTTTGTTGATTTTACACAGTTATAGATATTCAATTTCTCTCCAAATGTTGACATTCAGCGCATATATTGTACACAATTTTTTGCTGATTTTACGCTGTTCTGGATATTCAATTTCTCTGTAAATCCAGACATTTCCGTACATATATTGTACACACTTTCCCATTGATTTTATACAATTCTGGATATTTAATTTTTCTAAAATCCAGTCATTACGTACATATAATGTTCACAATTTCCCGCTGAATTTAGGTTGCTCTGGATATTCAATTTCTCTACAAATCCAGACATTTCCTACATTTAATGTACACAATTATTTGTTGATTTTACGCTGTTCTAGATATTAAATTTCTCTGCAAATCCAGACATTCTGTACGTATAATGTACACTGTTTTCCGTTGATTTTACACAGTTCCGGATATTCAATTTCTCTCCAAAATCCTGACAATCGGCACATATTTTGTACACAATTTTTCGTTGATTTTACGCAGTTCTGCATATTTAATTTCATTGCAAATCCAGACATTCCGTACATATAAAGCACACAGTTTTCAGTTGAGTTTACACAGATATGGATATTCAATTTCTCTACAAATCCTGACATTCAGCACATATATTGTACACAATTTTTCGCTGATTTCCGCAGTTTTTGGATATTCAATTTCTTTGCAAATCTAGACATTCCGTACGTATAACATACACAATTTCCCATTGAATTTAGGCAGTTCTGGATATTAAATTTCTCTCCAAATCTTGACATTCCGTATACTTAAAGTACACAATTTTTTGCTGATTTTACGCTGTTCTAGATATTCAATTTCTCTGTAAATTCAGACATTCTGTGCCTATAATGTACGCAGTTTTCAGTTGATTTTACACAGTTCTGGATATTCAATTTCTCTCCAAATCCTGACATCCAGCACATATATTGTCCACAATTTTTCGCTAATTTTACGTTGTTCTAGATATTCAATTTCTCTGCAAATCCAGACATTCTGTGCATATAATGTGCATAGTTTTATGTTGATTTTTTTTACAGTTCTGGATATTCAATTTCTCTCCAAATCATAACAATCAACACATATTTTGTACACAATTTTTCGTTGATTTTACGCAGTTTTGGATATTTAATTTCTTTGCAAATCCAGACAGTCCGTACATATAAGGTGCACAGTTTTTTCAATGATTTTACGAAGTTTTGGATATTCAAATTCTCGGTAGATCCAGACGTTCCATACATTTATTGTACACAATTTTCCAGGGATTTTACGAAGTTTTGGATATTCAATTTCTCTTTAGATCCAGACGTTTCCGAACGTATATTGTACACAATTTTCCTTTCATTTTACGATGTTTTGGATTTTCAATTTCTCTGTAGATCCCAACATTCTGTACATATATTGCACCCAATTTCCCTGTTGATTTTACACAATTCTGGATATTTAATTTTACTACAAATCCAGTCATTCCATATGTATAACATAGACAATTTCCCGTTGAATTTAGGCAGTTTTGGATATTCAATTTCTCTACAAATCCAGACATTTCGTACATTTAATGCACATAATTATTCGCTGATTTTATGCTGTTCTGGATATTCAATTTCTTTGTGAATCCAAACATTCCGTACATATAATGCACACAGTTTTTTGTTGATTTTACACAGTTCAGGATATTCAATTTCTCTTCAAATCCTGACAATCAGCACATATTTTGTACACAATTTTTCGTTGATTTCACGCAGTTCTACATATTCAATTTCTCTGCAAATGCAGACATTTCGTACATATAACGTTCACAGTTTTCCAATGATTTTACGAAGTTTTGGATATTCAGTTTCTCTTCGGATCCAGACATTCTGTACGTATATTGTACATAATTTTCCTTTGATTTTACGATGTTTTGGATTTTCAATTTCTCTGCAGAGCCCGACATTCTGTACATATATTGTACACAATATTTAGTTGATTTTACGCAATTCTTGATATTTAATTTTTCTACTAATCCAGTCATTCCGTACGTATAATGTACACAATTTCCCGTTGAATTTACACTGTTCTGGAAATTCAATTTCTCTGCAAATCCAGACATTCCGAACATATTTAGTACACAGTTTTTTGTTGATTTTACACAGTTATAGATATTCAATTTCTCTCCAAATGTTGACATTCAGCACATTTATTGTACACAATTTTTTGCTCATTTTACGCTGTTCTGGATATTCAATTTCTTTGTAAATCCAGACATTCCGTACATATATTGTACACAATTTTCCATTGATTTTACGCAATTCTGGATATTTAATTTTTCTAAAATCCAGTCATTACGTACATATAATGTTCACAATTTCCCCCTGAATTTAGGCTGCTCTGGATATTCAATTTCTCTACAAATCCAGACATTTCGTACATTTAATGTACACAATTATTCGCTGATTTTACGCTGTTCTAGATATTAAATTTCTCTGCAAATCCAGACATTCTGTACGTATAATGTACACTGTTTTCCGTTGATTTTACACAGTTCCGGATATTCAATTTCTCTCCAAATCCTGACAATCAGCACATATTTTGTACACAATTTTTCGTTGATTTTACGCAGTTCTGCATCTTCAATTTCTTTGCAAATCTAGACATTCCGTACATATAAAGCACACAGTTTTCAGTTGAGTTTACACAGATATGGATATTCAATTTCTCTCCAAATCCTGACATTCAGCACATATATTTTACACAATTTTCGTTGATTTTTCGCAGTTCTGGATATTCAATTTCTCTCCAAATCCTGACATTCAGCACATATATTGTACACAATTTTTTCGCTGATTTCCGCAGTTTTGGATATTTAATTTCTTTGCAAATCTAGACATTCCGTACGTATAATGTACACAATTTTCCATTGAATTTAGGCAGTTCTGGATATTAAATTTCTCTCCAAATCTTGACATTCCGTATACTTAAAGTACACAATTTTTTGCTGATTTACGCTGTTCTAGATATTCAATTTCTCTGTAAATTCAGACATTCTGTGCCTATAATGTAACCAGTTTTCAGTTGATTTTACACAGTTCTGGATATTCAATTTCTCTCCAAATCCTGACATCCAGCACATATATTGTCCATAATTTTTCGCTAATTTTACGCTGTTCTGGATATTCAATTTCTCTGCGAATCCAGACATTCCGTGCATATAATGTACACAGTTTTATGTTGATTTTTTACAGTTCTGGATATTCAATTTCTCCCCAAATCATATTTTGTACACAATTTTTCGTTAATTTTATGCGGTTTTGGATATTTAATTATCTACAAATCCAGACAGTCCGTACATATAATATACACAGTTTTTTTAATGATTTTAAAAAGTTTTGGATATTCAATTTCTCGGCAAATCCAGAAATTCCATACATATATTGTACACAGTTTTCCCAGGATTTTACGAAGTTTTGGATATTCAATTTCTCTTTAGATCCAGACAATCCGAACGTATATTGTACACAATTTTCCTTTAATTTTACGATGTTTTGGATTTTCAATTTCTCTGCAGATCCCGACATTCTGTACAAATATTGCACCCAATTTCCCGTTGATTTTACACAATTCTGGATATTTAATTTTTGTACAAGTCCAATCATTCCATACATATAACGTAGACAATTTCCAGTTGAATTTAGGCAGTTCTGTATATTAAATTTCTTTGCAAATCTAGACATTCCGTACATTTAATGTACACAATTTTTCGCTGATTTTACGTTGTTCTAGATATTCAATTTCTCTGCAAATCCAAACATTTCGTACATATAATGTACCTAGTTTTCTGTCGATTTTACACAGTTCTGGATATTTAATTTCTCTCCAAATCCTGACATTCAGCACATATATTGTACACAATTTTTCGTTGATTCTCCGTAGTTTTGGATTTTCAATTTCTCTGCAAATCCAAACATTTCGTACATATATTGTGCACAATTTTCCATTGATTTAATGATGTTTTGGATTTTCAGTTTCTCTGTAAATCTCGACATTTTGTACATATATTGTACACAATTTCCTGTTGATTTTACGCAATTCTGGATATTTAATTTTTCTACAAATCCAGTCATTCCGTACCCAATTTCCTGTTGAATTTACGTAGTTCTGGATATTGAATTTCTCTACAAATCCAAACATTCCATGCACATAATGTACACAATTTCCTATTGAATTTACGTTATTCTAGATATTCAATTTCTCTGCAAATCCAAACATTCCGTGCACATAGTGTACACAATTTTTCGTTGATTTTACGCAGTTATGGATATTCTATTTTTCTGCAAATCCTGGCCTTCCGTTTATGTAATGTACACAATTTTTTGTTGATTTTATGCAGTTTTAGATGTTAAGCTTTTCTGCAAATCTAGACATTCTTTACACATAATGTACACAATTTCTGTGCAAAACAAGACATTCTGTACATATAATGTACAGAATTTTCCATTGATTTTACGAAATTCTGGATATTCAATTTCTCAGTAAATCAGATCATTCCACACAGGTAATGTACACAATATCCCTGAAAATTTACGTAGTTCTAGATATTAATTTTCTTTGAAAATTCAGTCATTCCGCAAATATAATGCGCACAATTTCTCGTTGAATTTACACCGTTCTAGATATTCAATTTCTTTGCAAATCTAGACATTCCTTACATATAATTTACGCAATTTTTCTAATGATTTTACTCAGTCTTGGACATTCAATTTCTCTGTAGATCATGACATTCCGCACATATAATGTACACAATTTTTCGTTGAATTTATATAGTTTTGGATTTTCAATTTCTCTGCAAGTCCAGACATTCAGTACATATAACGTATACAGTTTTCTGTTGATTTTACACAGTTGTGGATATTCAATTTCACTTTAAATCCTGATATTCTGCACATATATTGTACACAAATTTTGGCTGATTTTATACTGTTCTGGATATTCAATTTCCCTGCAAATCCACAGATTCCGTACATATAATGCACATAGTTTTCTGTTGATTTTATACAATTCTGGATATTCAATTTCTCTCCAAATCCTAACAATCAGCACATATTTTGTACACAATTTTTCGTTGATTTTACGCAGTTCTGGATATTCAATTTCTCTGCAAATCCAAACATTCCGTACATATAATGTATACCGTTTTTTAATGATTTTACGAAGTTTTGGAAATTCAATTTCTTGGCTGATCCAGACATTCCGTACATATATTGTACACAATTTTTTAATGATTTTACGAAGTTTTGGATATTCAATTTCTCTGCAAATCCCAACATTCTGTACATATAATGTACACAATTTTCCATCGATTTTATGAAGTTTGGGATATTCAATTTCTCTGCAAATCCCGACATTCTGTACATATATTGTACACAATTTCTGGTTTGATTTTACACAATTCTAGATATTCAATTTTTCTAAAAATCCAGTCATTTCGTACATATAATATACACAATTTCCCGTTCAATTTAGGCAGTTCTGGATATTCAATTTCTCTGCAAATCCAGACATTCCGTACATATATTTTACACAATTTTCCAATGATTTTCCAAAGTTTTGGATATTCAATTTCTCGGCAGATCCAGACATTCAGTACATATATTGTACACAATTTTTGAAAGATTTTATGAAGTTTTGGATATTCAATTTCTTTGCAAATCCAAACATTCCGTACATATATTGTTTACAATTTTCCAATGATTTTACGAAGTTTTTGATATTCAATTTCTCTTCAGATCCAGACATTTCGTACATATATTGTACACAATTTTCCATTCATTTTACAAAGTTTGGGATATTCAATTTCTTTGCAGATCCCGAAATTTCGTACATATATTGTACACAATTTTCGGTTGATTTTACACAATTCAGGATATTCAATTTCTCTACAAATCCAGTCATTTCGTACATATAATGTACAAAATTTCCCGTCGAATTTAGGCAGTTCTGGATATTAATTTCTCTGCAAATATAGACATTCCGTACATTTAATGTACACAATTTTTCACTGATTTTACGTTATTCTAGATATTCAATTTCTCTGCAAATCCAAGCATTCTGTACATAATGTACCCAGTTTTCTGTCGATTTTACACAGTTCTGGATATTCAATTTCTCTGCAAATCCAGACATTCCGTACATATAATGTACACAGTTTTTTGTTGATTTTACACAGTTCTGGATATTCAATTTCTCTCCAAATCCTGACATTCAGCACATATATTGTACACAATTTTCGTTGATTTTCCGCAGTTCTAGATATTCAATTTCTCTGCAAATCCAGACATTCCGTACATATATTGTACACAATTTCACATTGATTTTACGCAATTTTGGATATTTAATTTTTCTACAAATCCAGTCATTACGTAAATATAATGTTCACAATTTCCCGTTGAATTTAGACAGTTCTGGATATTCAATTTCTTTGCAAATCCAGACATTTCGTATGTTTAATGTACACAATTTTTCGCTGATTTTACGCTATTATGGATATTCAATTTCTCTGCAAATCCAGACATTCCGTACATAATGTACACAGTTTTCTGTTGATTTTACACAGTTCTAGATATTCAATTTCTCTCAAAATCCTGACATTCAGCACATATATTGTACACAATTTTTTGCTGATTTTCGCAGTTTTGGATATTCAATTTCTTTGCAAATCTAGACATTCCGTACGTATAACGTACACAATTTCCCATTGAATTTAGGCAGTTCTGGATATTAAATTTCTCTCCAAATCTTGACATTCCGTATACTTAATGTACACAATTTTTCGTTGATTTTACGCTGTTCTAGATATTCAATTTCTCTGTAAATCCAAACATTCTGTGCCTATAATGTACGCAGTTTTCAGTTGATTTTACACAATCCTGGATATTCAATTCCTTTCCAAATCCTGACATCCAGCACATATTTTGTCCACAATTTTTTGCTAATTTTACGCTGTTCTGGATATTCAATTTCTCTGCAAATCTAGACATTCCGTGCATATAATGTTCACAGTTTTATGTTGATTTTTTACAGTTCTGGATATTCAATTTATCTCCAAATCATAACAATCACCACATATTTTGTACACAATTTTTCGTTGATTTTACATGGTTTTGGATATTTAACTATTTGCAAATCCAGACAATCCGTACATATAATGTACACAGTTTTTTTAATGATTTTTACGAAGTTTTGGATATTCAATTTCTCGGTAGATCCAGACATTCCATACATATATTCTACACAGTTTTCCAAGGATTTTATGAAGTTTTGGATATTCAATTTCTCTTCAAATCCAGAATTTCTGAATGTATATTGTACACAATTTTCCTTTCATTTTACGATGTTTTGGATTTCAATTTCTCTACAGATCCCGACATTCTGTACAAATATTGCACCCAATTTCCCGTTGATTTTGCACAATTCTGGATATTTAATTTTTCTACAAATCCAGTAATACCATACATATAATGTAGACAATTTCCCGTTGAATTTAGGCAGTTCTGGATATTCAATTTCTGTACAAATCCAGACATCTTGTACATTTAATGTACACAATTATTTGCTGATTTTACGTTGTTCTAGATATTCTATTTCTCTGCAAATCCATACATTCTGTACATATATTGCACACAGTTTTCTGTTGATTTTACACAGTTCAGGATATTCAATTTCTCTCCAAATCCTAACAATCAGCATATATTTTGCACAAAATTTTTCATTGAATTTAGGTAGTTCTGGATATTAAATTTCTCTGCAAATCCAGACAGTCCATACATATAATGTTCACAGTTTTTTAAATGATTTTCTGAAGTTTTGGATATTCAATTTCTCGGCAGATCCAGACATTCAGTACATATATTGTACACAATTTTCCAACGATTTTATGAAGTTTTGGATATTCAATTTCTCTGCAGATCCAAACATTCCGTACATATATTGTACACAATTTTCCAATGATTTTACGAAGTTTTTGATATTCAATTTCTCTTCAGATCCAAACATTCCGTACATATGTTGTACACAATTTTCCACTGATTTTACAAAGTTTGGGTAATTGAATTTCTTTACTGATCCCGAAATTCTGTACATATATTGCACACAATTTCCTGTTGATTTAACACAATTCTGGATATTTAATTTTTCTACAAATCCAGTCATTTCGTACATATAATGTACACAATTTCCCATGGAATTTAGGCAGTTCTAGATATTAAATTTCTCTGCAAATCTAGACATTCCGTACATTTAATGTACACAATTTTTCACTGATTTTACGTTGTTCTAGATATTCAATTTCTCTGCAAATCCACACATTCCGTGCATATAATGTACCTAGTTTTCTGTCGATTTTACACAGTTTTGGATATTTAATTTCTCTCCAAATCTTGACATTCAGCACATATATTTTACACAATTTTTCGTTGTTTCTCCGTAGTTCTGGATATTCAATTTCTCTGCAAATCCAGACATTCTGTACATATATTGTACACAATTTTCCATTGATTTAATTATGTTTTGGATTTTCAGTTTCCCTGTAAATCTCGACATTATGTACATATATTGTACACAATTTTCCGTTGATTTTACGCAATTCTGGATATTTAATTTTTCTACAAATCCAGTCATTCCGTACCCAATTTCCTGTTGAATTTACGCATTTCTGGATATTCAATTTCTCTGCAAATCCAAACATTCCGTACACATAGTGTACACAATTTTTCGTTGATTTTATGCAGTTCTAGATGTTAAGATTTTCTGCAAATCTAGACATTCTTTACACAAAATGTACACAATTTCTGTGCAAAACAAGACGTTCTGTACATATAATGTACAGAATTTTCCATTGATTTTACGAAGTTCTGGATATTCAATTTCTCAGTAAATCTGATCATTCCACACAGGTAATGTACACAATATCCCTCGAAATTTACGCAGTTCTAGATATTTATTTTTTTTTTTTTGACAATTCAGTCATTCCGCACATATAATGCGCACAATTTCTCGTTGAATTTACACAGTTCTAGATATTCAATTTCTTTGCAAATCCAGACGTTCCGTACAATTTACACAATTTTTCTAAAGATTTTACTTAGTTTTGGATATACAATTTCTCTGCAGATCTAGACATTCCGCACATATAATGTACACAATTTTTCGTTGAATTTACATAGTTCTAAATATTAAATTTCTCTGCAAATCCAGACATTCAGTACATATAAAGTATACAGTCTTCGGTTGATTTTACACAGTTATGGATATTCAATTTCACTTTAAATCCTGACATTCAGCACATATATTGTACACAATTTTTGGTTGATTTTATGCTGTTCTGGATATTCAATTTATCTGCAAATCCACACATTCCGTACATATAATGTACACAGTTTTCTATGGATTTTACACAGTTCTGGATATTCAATTTCTCTCCAAATCCTGACAATCAACACATATTTTGTACACAATTTTTCGTTGATTTTACACAGTTCTGGATATTCAATTTCTTTGCAAATCCAGACATTCGTACACATAAGGTATACAGTTTTTTAATGATTTTTCGAAGTTTTGGATATTCAATTTCTCGGCAGATCTAGACATTCCGTACATATATTGTACACAATTTTTCAATGATTTTACGAAGTTTTGGATATTCAATTTCTCTGCAAATCTCGACATTCTGTACATAAAATGTACACAATTTTCCATTGATTTTATGAAGTTTGGGATATTCAATTTCTCTGCAAATCCCGACATTCTGTACATATATTTTACACAATTTCTGGTTGATTTTACACAATTCTAGATATTCAATTTTTCTAAAAATCCAGTCATTTCGTACATATAATTTACACAATTTCCCATTGAATTTAGGCAGTTCTGGATATTCAATTTCTCTGCAAATCTAGACATTTTGTACATATATTTTACACAATTTTCCAATGATTTTTCGAAGTTTTGGATATTCAATTTCTCGGCAGATCCAGACATTCAGTACATATATTGTACACAATTTTCCAAAGATTTTACGAAGTTTTGGATATTCAATTTCTTTTCAGATCTAGACATTCCGTACATATATTGTTTACAATTTTTCAATGATTTTACGAAGTTTTTGATATTCAATTTCTCTTCAGATCCAGACATTCTGTACATATATTGTACACAATTTTCCATTGATTTTACAAAGTTTGGGATATTCAATTTCTTTGCAGATCCCGAAATTCCGTACAAATATTGTACACAATTTTCGGTTGATTTTACACAATTCTAGATATTCAATTTTTCTACAAATCCAGTCATTTCGTACATATAATGTACAAAATTTTCCGTGGAATTTAGGCAGGTCTGGATATTAAATTTCTTTGCAAATCTAGACATACCGTATATTTAATGTACACAATTTTTCGCTGATTTTACGTTGTTTTAGATATTCAATTTCTCTGCAAATCCAAACATTCTGTACATAATGTACCCAGTTTTCTGTCGATTTTACACAGTTCTGGATATTCAATTTCTCTCCAAATCTTGACATTCAGCACATATATATTTACACAATTTTTCGTTGATTCTCCGTGGTCTTGGATATTCAATTTCTCTGCAAATCCAGACATTCCGTACATATATTGTACACAATTTTCCACTAATTTAATGATGTTTTGGGTTTTCAGTTTCTCTGCAAATCTCGACATTCTGTACATATATTGTACACAATTTCCCGTTCATTTTACACAATTCTGGACATTTAATTTTTCTACAAATCTAGTCATTCTGTACACAATTTCCTGTTGAATTTACGCAGTTCTAGATATTCAATTTCTCTGAAAATCCAAACATTCCATGGTCATAATGTACACAGTTTCCTATTGAATTTACGCTGTTCAAGATATTCAATTTCTCTGCAAATCCAGATAATCCGTCCACATAGTGTACACAATTTTTCGTTGATTTTACGCAGTTATGGATATTCTATTTTTCTGCAAATCCTGACATTCCGTACATGTAATGTACACAATTTTTCATTGATTTTACGCAGTTCTAGATGTTAAACTTTTCTGCAAATCTAGACATTCCTTACACATAATGTACACAATTTCTGTGCAAAACAAGATGTTATGTACATATAATGTACAGAATTTTCCATTGATTTTACGAAGTTCTAGATATTCAATTTCTCAGTAAATCTGATCATTCCACACAGGCAATGTACACAATATCCCCTGGAATTTACGCAGTTCTGGATATTTATTTTCTTTGAATATTCAGTCATTCCGCACATATAATGCGCACAATTTCTCGTTGAATTTACACAGTTCTAGATATTCAATTTCTTTGGAAATCCAGACATTCTGTACATATAACGTAGACAATTTTTCTAAAGATTTTACTCAGTTTTGGATATTCAATTTCTCTGCAGATCTAGACATTCCGCACATATAATGTACACAATTTTTCATTGAATTTATACAGTTCTAAATATTCAATTTCTCTGCAAATCCAGACATTCAGTACATATAAAGTATATAGTTTTCTGTTGATTTTACACAGTTATGGATATTCAATTTCACTTTAAATCTTGACATTCAGCACATATATTGTTCACAATTTTTGGCTGATTTTATGCTGTTCTGGATATTCAATTTCTCTGCAAATCCACACATTCCGTACATATAATGTACACAGTTTTCTGTTGATTTTACACAGTTCTGGATATTCAATTTTCTCTCCAAGTCCTGACAATTAGCACATATTTTGTACACAATTTTTCGTTGAATTTAGGCAGTTCTAGATATTCAATTTCTCTGCAAATCCAACATTCCGTACATATAATGTACACAGTTTTTTAATGATTTTACGAAGTTTTGGATATTCAATTTCTCGGCAGATCCAAACATTCCATACATATATTGTACACAATTTTTCAATGATTTTACGAAGTTTTGGATATTCAATTTCTCTGCAAATCCTGACATTCTGTTCATATAATGTACACAATTTTCCACTGATTTTATGAAGTTTGGGATATTCAATTTCTCTGCAAATCCCGACATTTCCGTACATATATTGTACACAATTTCTGGTTGATTTTACACAATTCTAGATATTCAATTGTTCTACAAATCCAGTCATTTCGTACATATAATATACACAATTTCCCGTTGAATTTAGGCAGTTATGGATATTTAATTTCTCTGCAAATCCAGAAATTTCATACATATATTTTACACAATTTTCCAATGATTTTTCGAAGTTTTGGATATTCAATTTCTCGGCAGATCCAGTCATTCAGTGCATATATTGTACACAATTTTCCAACGATTTTACAAAGTTTTGGATACTCAATTTCTTTGCAGATCCAAACATTTTGTACACATATTGTATACAATTTTTCGAAGATTTTATGAAGTTTTTGATATTCAATTTCTCTTCAGATCCAGACATTCCGTACATATATTGTACACAATTTTCCATTGATTTTACAAAGTTTGGGATATTTAATTTCTTTGCAGATCCCAAAATTCCGTACATATATTGTACACAATTTTCAGTTGATTTTACACAATTCTAGATATTCAATTTTTCTACAAATCCAGTCATTTCGTACATATAATGTACAAAATTTCCCGTGGAATTTAGGCAGTTCTGGATATTAAATTTCTGTGCAAATCTAGACATTTCGTACATTTAATGTACAGAATTTTTCGCTGATTTTACGTTGTTCTAGATATTCAATTTCTCTGCAAATCCAAACATTCCGTACATATAATGTACCCAGTTTTCTGTCGATTTTACACAGTTCGGGATATTCAATTTCTCTCCAAATCTTGACATTCAGCACATATATATTTACACAATTTTTTGTTGATTCTCCGTAGTTTTGGATATTCAATTTCTCTGCAAATCCAGACATTCCGTACATATATTGTACGCAATTTTCCATTGATTTAACGATGTTTTCAGTTTTCAGTTTCTCTGC
Source organism: Quercus gilva (assembly GCA_023621385.1). Taxonomy (NCBI): domain Eukaryota; kingdom Viridiplantae; phylum Streptophyta; class Magnoliopsida; order Fagales; family Fagaceae; genus Quercus; species Quercus gilva. Next base: position 54,596,105 of record CM042476.1, on the reverse strand, counting down.
AAATCTCGACATTCTGTACATATATTGTACACAAATTCCCGTTGATTTTACACAATTCTGGATATTTAATTTTTCTACAAATCCAGTCATTCCAAACACAATTTCTTGTTGAATTTACGCAGTTCTGGATATTCAATTTCTCTGCAAATCCAAACATTCCATGCTCATAATGTAAACAATTTCCTATTGAATTTACGCAGTTCAAGATATTCAATTTCTCTGCAAATCTAGACATTCCGCACATATAATGTACGCAATTTTTCTAAAGATTTTACTCAGCTTTGGATATTCAATTTATCTGCAGATCCAGACATTCCGCACATATAATGTACACAATTTTTCGTTGAATTTATACAGTTCTAAATATTCAATTTCTCTGCAAATCCAGACATTCAGGACATATAAAGTATACACTTTTCTGTTGATTTTACACAGTTATGGATATTCAATTTCTCTCCAAATCCTGACATTCAGCACATATATTGTACACAATTTTTGGCTGATTTTATGCTCTTCTGGATATTCAATTTCTCTGCAAATCCAGACATTCCGTACATATAATGTACACAGTTTTCTGTTGATTTTACACAGTTTTGGATATTCAATTTCTCTCCAAATCTTGACATTCAGCACATAGATTGTACACAATTTTTCGTTGATTCTTTGTAGTTCTGGATATTTAATTTCTCTGCAAATCTAGACATTCCATACATATATTGTACACAATTTTCCATTGATTTAACAATGTTTTGGATTTTCAGTTTCTCCGCAAATCTCAACATTCTGTACATATATTGTACACAATTACCCGTTGATTTTACGCAATTCTGGATATTTAATTTTTCTACAAATCCAGTTATTCTGTACACAATTTCTTGTTGAATTTACGCAGTTATGGATATTCAATTTCTCTGCAAATCTAAACATTCCATGCACATATTGTACACAATTTCCTTTTGAATTTACGCTGTTCAAGATATTCAATTTCTCTGCAAATCCAAACAATCCGTACATATCATGTACACAATTTTTGGATGATTTTACTCGGTTTTGGATATTCCATTTCTCTGCAAATCCAGACATTCCATACATATAATGTACATAATTTTTCGTTGATTTCACACAGTTCTGGATATTCAATTTTTCTGCAAATCCTGACATTTCGTACATTTAATGTACACAAGTTTTTGCTATTCAGGATATTCAATTTTTCTGCAAATCCTGACAATCCTTACATATGATGTACATTATTTCCGATTGAAGTTATGAAGTTCTTGATATACAATTTCTCTGCAGATCCAAACATTTTGCACATATATTGTACACAATTTTTCGTTGATTTTATGTAGTTCTGGATATTCAATTTTTCTACAAATCCAATCATTCAGTGCATATAATGTACACAATTTCCCGTTGAATTTTGGTAGTTTTGTATATTCAATTTCTCTGCAAATCCAGACATTCCATACATATAATGTACACAATTTTTCGTTGATTTTACACAGTTCTGGATATTCAATTTCTCTAGAAATCCTGACATTCCGTACATATAATGTACAAAATTTTCCATTGATTTTACGAAGTTCTAGATATTCAATTTCTTTACAGATCCAAAAATTTCTCACTTATATTGTACACAATTTTTTGTTGATTTTACGAAGTTCTAGATATTCAGTTTCCCTGCAAATCCGAATATTTCGTACATTTAATGTACACAACTTCTTGTTGAATTTACGCATTTCTAGATATTCAATTTCTCTACAAATCTAGACATTCCGTACAGATAATGTACAAAATTTCCCATTGAATTTACGCAGTTCTAGATATTCAATTTTTCCACAAATCTAGAGATTTCGAACATATAACGTACACAATTTCTGTGCAACACACGATATTCCATACATATAATGTACACAATTTTCCGTAGATTTTACGAAGTTCTGGATATTCAATTTCTCTGTAAATCCAGTCATTCCGTACGTATAATGTTCACAATTTCCTATTGAATTTACGCAGTTCAAGATAATCAATTTCTCTGCAAATCCAGACATTTCGTGCACATAATGTACACAATTTCCTGTTGAATTTATACAGTTCTAGATATTCAATTTCTCAGCAAATCCAGACATTCCGTGCACATAATGTACACAAATTTTCATTGATTTTACGCAGTTTTGGATATTAAATTTTTCTGCAAATCCTGACATTCCGTACATGTAATGTACACAATTTTTCATTGATTTTACGCAGTTCTAGATGTTAAATTTTTCTGCAAATCTAGACATTCCTTACATATAATGTACACAATTTCTGTACAAAACAAGACATTCTGTACATATAATGTACACAATTTCTGTACAAAACAAGACATTCTGTACATATAATGTACACAATTTTCCATTGATTTTACGATGTTCTGGATATTCAATTTCTTAGTAAATTTGGTCATTCCATACATGTAATGTACACAATATCCCTCGAAATTTACATAGTTCTAGATATTTAATTTCTTTGAAAATCCAGTCATTCCGTACAAATAATGCGCACAATTTCTCGTTAAATTTACACAATTCTATATATTCAATTTCTCTACAAATTCAGACATTTCGTACATATAATGTACACAATTTTTCGTTGATTTTACACAGTTCCAGATATTCAATTTTTCTACAAATCCTGACATTCCGTACATTTAACGTACACAATTTTTCGCTATTCGGGGATATTCCATTTTTCTGCAAATCTTGACAATCCGTACATATGATATACACTATTTCCTGTTGAAGTTGCGAAGTTTTTGATATACAATTTCTCTGCAGATCCAGACATTTCGTACATATATTGTACACAATTTTTCGATGATTTTACGTAGTTCAAGATATTCAGTTCTTCTACAAATCCAATCATTTAGTACATATAATGTACACAATTTCCTGTTGAATTTTGGCAGTTGTAGATATTCAATTTCTCTGCAAATCCAGACATTCCGTACATATAATGCACACAATTTTCCTTTGAATTTACACAGTTCTAGATATTCAATTTCTCTGCAAATCCAGACATTCAGTACATATAATATACACAGTTTTCTATTGATTTTACACAGTTCTGGATATTCAATTTCTCCACAAATCCAGTCATTCCTTACGTATAATGTACACAATTTCCTGTTGAATTTACGCAGTTCTAGATATTCAATTTCTTTGCAAATCCAGACATTCCATGCACATAATGTACACAATTTCCTGTTGAATTTACACAGTTCTTGATATTCAATTTCTCTGCAAATCCAGACATTCCGTGCACATAATGTACACAATTTTTCATTGATTTTACGCAATTTTGGATATTCAATTTTTCTGCAAATCCTAACATTACATACATGTAACGTACACAAATTTTAGTTGATTTTACGCAGTTCTAGATGTTAAATTTTTTTGCAAATCTAGACATTCCTTACATATAATGTACACAATTTATGTACAAAACAAGACATTCTGTATATATAATGTACACAATTTTCCATTGATTTTACGAATTTCTGGATATTCAATTTCTTAGTAAATCTGATCATTCCATACATCTAATGTACACAATATCCCTCGGAATTTACGCAGTTCTGGATATTTAATTTCTTTAAAAATCCAGTCATTCCGTACATATAATGGGCACAATTTCTCGTTGAATTTACACAGTTCTAGATATTTAATTTCTCTACAAATCCAGACATTCTGTACATATAATGTACACAATTTTCCGTTGATTTTACTCAATTCTGGATATTAAATTTCTCTGCAGATCCAGACATTCCGTACATATAATGTACACAATTTTTCGTTGATTTTACACAGTTTCGGATATTCAATTTTTCTGCAAATCCTGACATTCCGTACATTTAATATACACAATTTTTCGCTATTTGGGATATACAATTTTTTTGCAAATCCTGACAATCCTTATATATGATGTACATTATTACCGGTTGAAGTTACGAAGTTCTTGATATACAATTTCTCTTCAGATCAAGACATTTCGTACATATATTGTACACAATTTTTCGTTGATTTTATGTAGTTCTGGATATTCAATTTTTCTACAAATCCAATCATTCAGTACATATAATGTACACAATTTCTTGTTGAATTTTGGCAATTCTGGACATTCAATTTCTCTGCAAATCCAGACATTTCGTACATATAATGTACACAATTTTCCGTTGATTTTACACAGTTCTGGATATTCAATTTCTCTGCAAATCCTGACATTCCGTACATATAATGTACAAAATTTTCCATTGATTTTACGAAGTTTTGGATATTCAATTTCTCTGCAGATCCAGAAATTTCTCACATATATTGTACACAATTTTTTGTTGATTTTACGAAGTTCTGGATATTCAGTTTCCTTGCAAATCCTTATATTCCGTATATTTAATGTACACAATTTCCTGTTGAATTTACACATTTCTGGATATTCAATTTCTCTGCAAATCCAGACATTCCGTACAGATAATGTACAAAATTTTCCATTGAATTTACGCAGTTCTAGATATTCAATTTTTCTTCAAATCTAGAGATTTCGAACATATTATGTACACAATTTTTGTGCAACACACGATATTCCATACATATAATGTACACAATTTTTCGTTGATTTTACGAAGTTCTGGATATTTAATTTCTCCATAAATGCACTCATTCCATACGTATAATGTTCCCAATTTCCTGTTGAATTTACGCAGTTCTGGATACTCAATTTCTCTGCGAATCCAAACATTCCGTGCACATAATGTACACAATTTCCTGTTGAATTAACGCAGTTCCGGATATTCAATTTCTCTGCAAATCCAAACATTCCGTGCACATAATATACACAATTTTTTGTTGATTTTACGCTATTCTAGATGATAAATTTTTCTACAAATCTAGACATTCCTTACATATAATTTACACAATTTTTGTGCAAATCCAGACATTTTGTACATATAATGTACATAATTTTCCATTGATTTTACGAAGTTCTGGATATTTAATTTCTCTACAGATCCAGACATTCCGTACAAATATTGTACTCAATTTTTCGTTGATTTTACCAAGTTCTAGATATTTAGTTTCTCTGCAAATCTGAACATTCCATAGTTTTAATGTACACAATTTCCCGTTGAATTTACGCATTTCTGATATTCAATTTCACTGCAAATCCAGAAATTCCATACAAATAATGTACAGAGTTTCCCATTGAATTTATGCAGTTCTAGATATTCAATTTTTCTGCAAATCTGGAGATTCCGTACATATAATGTACACAATTTTTGTGCAACACACAATATTTCATACATATAATGTTCACAATTTTCCATTCATTTTACAAAGTTCTGGATATTCAATTTCTCCGTAAATCCAGTCATTCAGTACTTATAATGTACAGAACTTCCCGTTCAATTTACACAGTTTTGGATATTCAATTTCTCTGCAAATCCAGACATTCCGTGCACATAATGTACACAATTTCCTGTTGAATTTACGGAGTTCTGGATATTCAATTCCTCTGTAAATCCAGACATTCCGTGCACATAATGTACACAATTTTTCGTTGATTTTACGCAGTTCTGGATAGTCAATTTTTCGGCAAATCTTGACATTTTGTACATGTAATATACACAAATTTTCCTTGATTTTACGCAGTTCTAGATGTTAAATATTTCTGCAAATCTAGACATTCCTTACATATAATGTACACAATTTTCCATCGATTTAACGAAGTTATGGATATTCAATTTCTCAGTAAATCTGATCATTCCATACATGTAATGTACACAGTATCTCTCGGAATTTACATGATAAAAAATGCAATAGTGCCTAACGAATATTATCTTTATATGTCATTTAATTGATAAAAAATGCGAAAGTGCCTAACGAATATTCTTTCCTTCCCAAAGTATGTGGCTTTTATTCTATTTTGAGATGTCCCAAATTGAAATATTCTTTGAAAAATCAACAAATAAATTTTATAAAATAACCCTTATTTAAAAAAAAAAAAAAATCAATACCCCTCTTTCACTAAAGCTTAAATTAATAAGGACATTTTTAGAAATTTATACCTTTTTATGTAAAAGATAATACATTAAATGATAATTCTTTAAAAAGTAGCTAGATAAAAGTATAAAAAAGTTTGGAAAGGTTACTCAAAAAACCTATAATATCATTTTCTACTTTTATTTTTCTCCACTTTTCTTTGAAACCAAAAAAGAAGATTCAAGCCATTTCAAAAAAAAGAAAAAAAAAAGAAAAAGAAAAAAAAAAGGGATTCAAGAATCAAGAATCAAGATCATATCAAAATAACAGCCATGCACCGGCGTCCTACTTAGACCAATCAAATAATTACTTTTTTGCATTTCATCTTCTAAATCCATTAATCTAAAAATTTTATGAGAAAAATAACAATAAACCTAACAAATTCAAATACCCAAATGATATCATAAGTCTAGATCTAGCAAATGATTCAGGTCTAGGTCATGTTAAATTGGGTTTTGGACTGAGATTTATTGGACTAAAATGAGTCACTACTCCTTTGATCCTAACCCATTCTTTGACAGGTTGGGTCAACTCTGATTATCAGACTATAAGTATGAAGGTCAATCATCACTTGCGAAATATGGTTTGTTTGACCGATAGGTTAGAATAACTCATAATATTTTAATATACAAAATGAAAAAACACTTACTTTCTAACATCTTTCAGTCCAAATAAAAGGATTAAAAAAATTCAAAGATAAAATTAAAATAATATATAAATCCTTAAATTTATAGTCAAATAATTAATTCTAATAGTCTGCTAGTTTTTTTAAGGAAAAAAAAAAAAAGAAAAAAAAACTAGTTGAATAATTCTATATACCCAAAAAAGAAATGCGTATACATGTTGTATAGTATGCTATTGGACCCCGCCCATGATGCCTCAGTGGTAAAGGTTCTAAGCTCTAAACCCAAACAAGTTTGATTCTTAGCTGTTGCATCTGAGTTGCAATTTCCTGGCGTGCAAGGTTAAGGGGCGACCCACATCCTGAGCTTGCTCTGGCCACCACAAGTCTCAAAGGAGCGGCTGGTAGGTCTCGATTATTTAAATTAAAAAAAAAAAAAAAAAAAAAAGTATTCTGTTGAATTAGGTTTTTTTGTTGTTGAAGATTGAAAAAATTATAGTTGTAATTAGGTTAGGTTTAGATCAGGCTGAAAAAGCCAGTGTGTCTGCGCCTGACATTTTCTTCCTTCTTCTTTTATTTTTATTTTTATTTTTATTTTGCAAGCATTTCAGGAAACAACCCTCACTGTTATGGTTACTATTCATGCACTGTTCATGAACAATAACAGTAATATTTAACTTTTCAACACATCAGTGGGTTCTGTGAACTGTTCACGTGACCTACAAACCTCACTTTTTAGCAATTTTTTTATTAAAAATAAGTCTCACGGTACAATTCACACATTTAAAAATTATTTTGCTATAGTGTTTTTCAGTTTTTAGTTTTCAGTTTTTAGCTGTATTCAAACGGACTTAAAAGTAAATAAGGCTTTTTAAAGTAGTACATAAGAAAATAAACTAAAAAATTTATATAACCAAAAAAAAAAATAAATAAATAAAATAAACCTAATCCAAACTCATACAATATATCTATAATTAACTTGCTAAAAAATTACTCAATATATACAGCGATTCAAAACAGATAATATTTATATTAGAGAAATGCTGGACAAAATGGGCTTTTGCCCTTTTCAGAAAAATTATATAGGGAAATGTCCTCCTTCCCAAACTAAATAGGGAAATGCCCCTCTTTTAAAACTCGATTTTTGAAAAATCGAGTTAGGCCATATAGTGGCGTTTTTAAGGAGTCTATAGTGATGTTTTAAGGACCTATAGTGACGTTTTTTAACTCGACTTTAATGAAATAGAGTTATAGGCAATGAAATCAACCTATAGTGATGTTTTTTTTTACCTATAACTCGATTTTTTTGAAGTTGAGTTAAAAAACGTCATTATAGGTCCTTAAAACGTCAATATAGGCTCCTTAAAAACGCCATTATAGGGCTTCAAGATTTTTTTTTTTCTAACTCAATTTATCAAAAATCGAGTTTTAAAAGAGGGGCATTTCCCTATTTAGTTTGGAAAGGGGGGCATTTTCCTATATAATTTGTCTAAAAAGGGCAGAAGCCCATTTTGTCTAAGAAATGCTTGTCAAGTTAGTGGAACTTTCTTCGATTTTTGTTGCTTTTAGGATCAGTTGGTTAAACAAAGTGTCCAGAGATATGTACGCACAAGTTAGAATTTGGAGATTACTTTAAAAAATCTCTAACCTTAACAATAAATTTAAACATCATTTTTGTTAAAAATGGTGTTTTTGTGCTTGTAAGAAAATGAAGAATATGAGAGTAAAGTTGCAAGAGAAATATACATAGGTTTTTTTAATGTGGAAACTCTCTATGTTGGGAGAGGAAGAAAATCACGAGCACAAGCCAGTCGAATATTCCACTATTTTCTGAAAATTGTTACAATGAGGGTATTATGTTACAGTGGATAAATAGAGAAGAAAACAATGGAGATAAGAGAGAATGAAAAGGTGGGAAGAGGGCTTCCACCGTAGTGTTAGAGTGAGAGACCTTTTCTTCATTGAGTCCTTTATTCTTTAATAATGGCAGAAATGGGCATGTGTCACTTTTCTAATGGGTAAGGTGTCAAATTTCCATTGAAGAAGGACAAAGTAGAGTCTTGACAAAATGGGACCACATGCATTTGGTGCTTCTTTGACAGGTGTGCTTGTGCTTATACTACATGCAATAATGCTTCTTCAACAAGCTAGCCCTAGCTTTATTGCAACATGCCCAAAACTTGTAGCATGCAACTGGGATTTTGTTGCTACAACTGTAATAGTCCTTGACTGATTTTATTATTACTTTTATTCACTATCTTGGATGCATGGACCAAAACTAATGGCTACATGCTTTCTCTCTTACACATATCCTTTTATCTTATTTATTTATTTATTTATTTATTATTATGCTATGCCTTGGACATATGGTGATGGCAAATTGGCTCATTTTGAAGCAATTCCAGTGAGCCCCACTTTTGGGCTTGGTGACTGTACATGATACAACTTGTAAATATCAATTTTTATGGATTGTTCAATTGTGTTAGGAGATATGTGTTTCACATGTTAGGAACATATGTCACTATTTTATGTAATTGGCTAATCCTTTGGCAAAACGTACTTTACTTGTATTTGGGTAGATCTAGGATATGTTTGATGCTTCAAGAAACCTTGTTTCAAGTTCAAGTGTTAAAACCATGCAAGTCTGTCCAAGATTTAAGTGTGAAAAGTGTTGTTCATTAAAACTCTACAGCTAGCATCTATTGAGTCTTGAAGAGCTGTTCCAGCCTGTGGCTCAACAGCAGCTCGACAGATAGGGTATCTGTTGAGGTTTATGAAACTCAAAATTTCTGGTCTATTTTTCTTCCAATCCATGATTGTATGTTTGGGCTTTCTTTTCATATAAAAGGATTATTTTAAAGGACCGTCAAAGGAAACACAAGTTGCATAAGTGTTGAGCAAAGTTTTGTTCAAGCAAATTGTGACTAGAGATAGAATTTTCCCTAATTCATCTTTCTTGTGAAGAAGCTACTTTGTTTGTACACCGTAGGGTTTTGTGACCAAGCTTCTTCTTGATCTTTATCGTCTGGATGAACTGAATAACTTTGCAGCGAACAACCTTCTCTAGTTGGTGATTAAAGTCGCGTACTAGGATCTGCACAATTGGTTAGTCATGTACTGGGAGCCGTGCATTGAAAAGGAGAGATTGTTACTACAAAATAAGTCCAATTGGGTATTGGGGTAAGGGTTCAACTGTAGGTTAGTATAAGGTACTGAGATTTCTTTACTTGTAACCGTTTGTTGTGATAATAGTGTTAAATACTAAACTTTCATAAATATATCCACAAAAAAAAAAAAAAAAAAAAAAAACCAAACAAATCTCACCTTCACATTTGAAATGTACATCTATTACAGACTAGGTGTAGAACGTTTCATTTAAAAGTCTAGGGGTTACCACCACGTGCCCCTGGCACTATGGTCACTATATAAATATAAATGCTTGTAGGGTGGTGGGGGGGGGGGGGGGGTGGGGAGGGGGAAGGGTTAGAGTTTTTTTTTTTTTTTTAGAAGGGTTAGAGTTTAAGTTTGCTAGATAGAGTTTTACACATATATACTTAAATTAGATTAGAGTAGAATTCTAACTCAAATAATAATAATAATAATAATAATAATAATAATAATAATAATCTAGGGGTTCAATGTGTCACAATGATAAGAGTATGGAATTATCTCTCAAACAATAAATAAATAAATAAAAGTATAGAATTTTTTTGTGTGCTTTTTTTTCCCCCAAAAAATACTGTATCAATGTCTAACAGTTGATACAAAAAAGTGACTTGATCCCATCCACCGAAAGAAGAAGTGATTTGGCAGAAAATACCATAATCATCAATATTCTATATATATAAAAGTAGAGACTTCATGCGGAAGAGCATGAGGTCCTACTATGTGGTGTTCTATTTGGTCTCTATTAGACCAATCATTGCATTTTCCCTTCCAAATCATGTTCACTTGAAAAATAAATTCCAACATCCTTTTAGAAATTGAAAAGATGCATATTACTTATTGCTTCAGCAAAATCTAGTTCACCTCTTTCTCTTTCTTAACTCTTCAATTCCCCTTTAAATTTAATGCACACTAATATATTTCTTTTGAAATCAATATATATATATATATATATATATATATATATATATATATAGCCCTTAGAGCTTGCTGGACACTGAGAAAAATAAATCAATGTAATAGTTCTTTGGATAATAACCCAAATCCCATTAAATACATCTGCCCTTTCTAGCTCCATTGATGCCAATTTGCTTTAACCGTTATATCTTCTTCTCGAAGGTGTGCATTAGATCCCAAATTGAATCGTAACATAATTCTTCCACTAAAAGGTGAATATATAATCTCTAAAATACAACCTTTTCTCTGCCAGTCTCTTAAATTTTTGCTTTATTACTTTGATCTCTTTAATTTTTTACTTTGTAATTTTGGTTTGGACGCAATTTCTTTTTAGTTATATGAACGCAAATTGTTTGATAAAATAGCTAAGTGTTTTGCTATAGGCAACAGTTAATGCAGAAGCAGCAAACTATTTTTCATGTGCTCATATTGTAAATTGCAGCAATACACAATAAATATGGTCTATGCTAGAAGTAACGTTGTAAATTGCTTCAAGTAAACACTATTTTGGTTTTGCTTTCTTTTCTATAATGTCTATAGTTTGCTTAACTTGATAATTTTGTCACTAAACCAAGAACAAAATAAAAAAACAAGACAAAAGAATTCTGCAACTATGAAATTTATCTTAAATAATGCCCATTTTGCAACATTTTTGATTGTGTATGTGTGAATGATGTTAGAATAATTCAAAACATTTAAGAATAAATCGGTTGGTTGTAGACTACAAAAAGGAAATGAGAGATCAATCATGGCATAAAGGGTCACGAGTTAATTGTTGATCCTCGTTTACCAACAAAAAAAAAAAAAATCATTGATCCTATGTGCCACATGGCTTTGATGGCCTTGATTGTTGCTGAATTTCCTATAGGTCTTAATAGGAAAAGGTAAAGATTCCACTTTGATCTTTGAATTAATATTTTGATTTATTCTCATCACATTTGTTTCTTTCCTTTCCTTTTTCAATTTTATTTTAATTTATGATTATATGTAGGTAAGACAAGTGGATGATGTTGGGAAATAGATAATGTATGTTTGTTGCCTAGATATGTATTATGATAGACTAAAACAACACCTTGTGTATGAAATCTTTTACAATGGATTGCCGTTGAGCAAAGAGTGTTGCTCCCTATTTTGTTGATAACATTAATCCCAATAATTGTATCTCTATGTTTACATGTGTTTGATGGAAACACCCATGAAAAGGGTTGACAAGAAAAAAGATGGTCATGTTTGTTGAATAATTATTACTTTGAAGGTAAATCTAATTGATAAATGGGTTTACAGAACTGAGAAAAACTTTTATCAGATTTATTGCAACTATGAAGATAGTAAAATGATTATTTCAAGGTTATAGGAGTGGAATTGTCTCATTCAAATAGGTCTCTACCTTTCACTTTTCATTCTTTGTCTAATTATATTTAAACGAAAAATTGATAGCCAAATCTCTCTAATTTTAGTTTTTTGACTTTTGTAGGAATTTGTAGAAGATGAAGAATGCATCATCTAATTGAGTGGATATTGATCATTGTGGTGACAAATGGGAATAGATGTTGTGCATCAATTTAGATGTGACAGCCATGTATGTTTCACTCATTAATTTATTTGATTTTATTTTTTAGCTTTTCAATTCTTTCCAATATATATATATATATATATATATATATATATATATATATATATATATATATATAATTTTTGTTTTTGTTTTTGTTTTTTGTTTTTTGTTTTTTTTTTGTAGGAATTTGTAAAAGATGAAGAATGCATCACCTAATTGAGTGGGCGTTGATCATTGTGGTGACAATTGGGAATAGAATGTTGTGCATCAATTTAGATGTGACAGCCATGTATGTTTAATTCTTTAATTTTTTTTTTTTTTTTTTTAGCTTTTCAATTCTTTCCAGTGTATATATATATATATATATATATATATATTATAAGTCAATTATTTCCATTTTTTATTTTTATTTTTTTTAGTGTGACTGTTATTTATTCCAACAATAATGTAAGCATGAATTTTATAGAAAAGTATATAGCAAAATCTTCCAATTGTTTGAAATACAAACTCTTTTGGTCTTCGATTTGCACTTTGCCACTTTTTTTTTTTATCATAAATCAAACATTAACTTTCTAAATACTGTATTTGTACTTTTGCTTTCCTATAATTTTTTTTCAAATTTAAGTAATTGGTTGAGTGACTCTACTCAATAATTAGTTTATTGTCATACGTGTATTGAAGATGGATTGTGGGTTAAGAACAAGTCTTTGGGCTAGGTTTTAGGATAATTATATCTAATTTTATTCATTTAAAATTGGTGGAATTGTATTTATGCAGATTATAATTGTTGATATCCCGATACCCAAAGCATCCTAAATTAACATTATAAGGTAATATAAGGAGGCTCAACTCCATGTTTCAATGAATTCTATGAGAAAGAGTGTCGATGCCCTAATGAGGGACAAAGTCCTTACATCTTTCAATTGAATGTCCAAAACCACCACAAAATTGGGTCATTACTTTGGATAGTTGGAGAAAAACCCTGTTTTGTACAGCCAAAGAGACTGATAATGGGATAAGTGCTTTGCCTAGACATGACTCACTATGTGACCTTGACACTACTATATATAGTTAAAATATTATTGATGATGCTTGATGACATCAATGCCTTGGTTAGAAATTTCATATGAAAAGTGATAAGTTCAACGAGTTTGATATGTACAATATACACTTGCAGTTAATTGGGTTCATGATCAACTGATGGTAGGGAACAAAATATGCTTACTTGCTTCAAAGTTTCAGCTATAATAGTAGGTGATTTTAGCAATGAAAATATCCACAATTTGTGTTATAATATATGTACAACATTTTTCAAAATCATCTTACATAAAAGCTTATAGCATTACCCGCATATCGCTTGGGCAACCTGCTAGTATTAACCAAAAGCTAATACCATCGTTTGTTGGGTTTGGTATTCCAAGTTCCGATCGATGTGTTTGTTGGGTTTGGTTTTGCAGGTTCCGATTGGTGTGTTTGTTGGGTTTGGGTTTGGTCTTGTTGGTGAAGACCTGTGAAGGATTTGAAGGTGAGACCTAGAAGGATGCTATATAGTCCTGTGAGAAATTGAAGGTGAGAGTGAGACTTGGAGCTCACACATGAGGAGCTGAAGTTGTTCGTGATTTTTGTTCTTTTAGTTTTGTTTTGACGAACTCGAGTTTTTAATACTTGATTTCCACATGGAAATTGAGTTGTTGCAATGAACTCGAGTTTAAAAGACTCAAGATGTTAATTTGCTAATAAATTTGGAAACGTGCTAACTAATAAATATGTTTGAAAATTGGTGTTATATGCCAATTTTCTCCATATGGAAGGTGTTGCAGTTGAACTTAATTTTTATGAGTTTAATTGTTAATGATTCTTCCCAAAAACCATAGTTAAAGTGAGCATCTAGTTTATATTTCATATTTGTAGCCATTGGCCTGGCCCCATTCCATATCAAATAAAAGATTTTTTTTTTACTATCAAAAAGAAAAAAGAACAAATCTTATAAAAGAATCTCCACTAAGAGAAACCATAAATGATGTAAGCATTTCTAGTGTTTCGCATGACATTTTGGTGGTTCGCTTATTTGGAAACCAGTCTAGGATTTTGGAATTTGAATACAACCATGTTGTCTACCTCCACCTAAAGGATTATTTGGGTGTTTTTCTTAAATTCACAAATCAAGAAAACTACCATCATAAAAAATAAAAAATAAAAAACTGAAAACTACAATTAAAAATAGAATTTCACCATTATTAGCATATATAGTTTGAAATACGGAAAGAATGTTGAAAACAAACATAAAAGGACTAAATGACAAAAACAAAACTTAAGGGGCCAAAATGACAAATTCACCAAACTTGAAACATACAATTTTATTTTACCCTTGTTCCCCTTATGATAAAGGTTATTTCATTAAGAAGCAATCTAAATATTTATCTGGTATTTCCTTTCATGTATTTATGCCCAATAATGAGACAGAGTATGAATTGTGGAAAATTTTGGAGTGACTAAAATGAGTTTTTGATCAAAGCCCTTAGCTCTTAGAAAAAGATTTTAATGTGGTTGAAAGTGATGATGAAAAACAAGGATCCGAACATGTATTAGTACATTAGAAAGATTTCTGTAGTTGCCTATATAATCTTGAAGTCATGGATTTAGCCTATTCAGGCTGCTTCTATGCAACAAAAGGGAAGGCAGAGGCTTTGTGGCAAGAAGATTAAATAGGGTGTTGGTGATGTATCCTAAGAACAGTTAGATTTATATAGAAAATTTAAGCCTTGGTGCACCAGCTCACTCAAGTGCATCAATATTAGATTTTTCGATTACTGGATAAATCATATAGAATTCATGACTTCGGTAAAGAAGTGTTGGGAAACAAAGGTGTAAGGTGTTCCTATGTTTAGACTTTACACTAAATTCAAGGCTGTATAAAGTGTCCTCAAACAGGTTAATTTGGATAAGTTTGGAGGCATCTCTCAGAGGGTATCACGGGCTTAGAACTATATGTTAAAACCTCTTGGTAATGTGGATATTTTTGAAAAGAAGGAATGCATGCATCAGTTGCTTTTGTAAAGTTGTGATTTCCAATTATATTGTGTTGGCTTTTATTCCGTGCCAAAGTTGATTGTAATTTCTTCAATTATATTCTTTGTATGTATGTGGGATTAATTGTAAAAGATGAGTGTGAGAGATCGGTGAAGAATCAAGCTTCAAAAGTTGAACAAGTGGATTTCGCGATTGGCTTGCGACTGTCTCGCAAGAAGCAACCCGTGAAAAGAGCCACATGTAGAGCACATGACTGGAAGATGAAGAGTCGTGCCAAGCTTGATTTTTCGCAACTGTCTCGCAGGTAAGGCCAACTTGCAAAGGACCCGCGAAATTTTCTATTTGGCAAAAAGTTGTGTTTTGCTTTACCAAGTCTTTACCTACACTATATATACCATCATTACTCACAATTTGTAAGGAGTGCTTTTTAGAGAGAAACCCCTAGAAAATACACTTGAGAGTTAGAGATTGTTATACCCACAATCATCTACGCATTTTCTTATAGTTTTCCTCAACTCCTACCTCTTCATCTCTATATCCTTGATAGGTTGCTAGCCCAAACACTTACTACACACTTTCTGAGTGTAAAGTGAGATTTTAGTGTTACTAGGAAGCATTGGAAGGAGTCATTCATTGGCGAATGCAATCGGGCTGAATTTCAAGATCCGGAAAGCTAGAGAAGACAATGATTCGAGAAGTCAATTGGTAATGATTCGAGAAGTCAATTGGTAGCAGGAGCTTGGAGGGCTCAAGTACATGGGGTAGACTAGGCTTGGGGGTCTTTTGTTATTCGTGTACTGTAACTTTATTCTCTAGTAGATCAATTTCGATTTTGAGGGTCGCGGAGAGGTTTTTCGCCAAGTTCTTTGGTTTTCTCTTCGATAATACATCTTAGTGTTATCTTGTATTTGCATCTCTCTTCCCTACTCTTTAAGCTTTCATTTTATTGTTGATAATGGATGAATATGGCTTAGGGTAGTGTTAACAGTTTTTGCGCTTATTTACTCTTGTTCCACACTTATTATAAGTTAGAATAAAAACTATTTAGCCGTAAGTTTTAATTGGGGGTCTGAACAAGCTCTTGGGTTTTTGCACAAATCCGAGCTTTCAGCTTTCTATAGTAAGGTAGAGGAAGCTTTCTTCAAAGAAAATTCTAGGAATAAATTGTAGAACTTAGGGGACCAAAATACTTCTTACTTCCAACAACTTATCGAAGATAGAAATGCAAGAAACTCACTTAAATACTTATGGGGTGATCAAGGGAACAAAATGAAGAATCCAGAACAGATTAAAGGTTTGGCAATTGGTTTCTACAAAAATTTACTTGGTACATCCACGGTGCAGTTTGGGGAAGTGAAAAGGCAAGTCGGGTATCTCAATTGTTGGCAGTAAAGATTCTTGTTGCATTGTAGTGGCAGAGTCGCTGCAATGGAAGTTATTGATGAGAAAATTTAAAGTACTATATTTTCTCTTATTGGCAGCGAAGCTCTTGGACTATATGGATTTCCTACTAGATTTTTAATAAAGCGTGGCAGTAGTTAAATCCTTCTTTGCCAATTACCTGAATGCGATCATTTTGTTTAGATTCATTTGAAGTATAAGTTGGTCTTCCATAATTTTGCTCAAGATTGAGTGTTAAGTGTCTTAGTGAGTTTGTACTAACTAGTGGAAGTCCATACTAGAAGTCAAATATACTTGAAAATTATTCTTAGATTGACATACAACTAAAATGGTATATGGATGCATCATCAACCAAATAAAATCACATCAATGCTATGGAGGAAAACCAACGTACCTGAAAGCCTAACAGATATCAATGTATGACTTAAATTCTTCCACTTCAACCAAACAAAAAGTTTTGTATACGCATTCCATAGTATAAAGTATACACTATAGCAAGTTTCTTTTGGATAAACAGCACAAAAGTTCCAAAAGGAAAACAACGATTAGGCAGCTGAACATAATTTTGACCCACATTCACTGACTACATGTGATTGTTCCCACCTAAGCAAGAGATAACAGCAATGCTTATGTCTCTTAAGAGGACAGAGATACGATAACACAATGATATATGGCAATATCTTAAATCTTGGAACTTTTTTTCTATTATAAGAAATTGTTTCTTGCACTTAATATTAAGATCAGATGTAATGCAGAAACCAACAAAGACCACATAACTGGAAGTGGAGAACATGGCCTTGGAATGATGATATGCTCACTAAATTAGTCAATCATGACATGTGCCCAACAACCATCCATATGCACATATCTTAAAGATATAATGACCAGAACCATGAGAGAATAATATAAATCTGGGGTAAGAATTATGTTTTTAACGATATTAACATGCCTACTACATGTAAAATCAGGACAAAGGTTTCAATTCATCCATATCATTCAGGATATAGCTTGTACTTTTCATACAAATTCCACCGTCTTCTTAGTAAGATTCCACATTCGGTCCATCAAGTAAAGCAAGGTTCTCTCCACGTAAGCAGCCACATGAAAATTAGCTACATCTAAAGGATAATTGATGTGAATATCCTTCTCATGTAAAATTTTGGGGTCAAATAAAACACTTATATTCCCCCTTTGTTTCATTGTTGGTTTGAATTAGAAGTGTACCATACTTGGAGAAACCAATGAAATTAGAAAGGTTTTCAAATAGTATATCATAGAGTTTATTCTAGGATTCAGGTACACCATACTCCATCATCACTCATATGAAGCATAGCATGCCATGTGGTTGCGGACCATGTCCAAATTGAATCACAGCCTCCTTTCAAGCTAACATCATCAGGCTGAGGTAGTTCTCTAAATTTCTCACTGTTGACATCAAATGATAATATCAAATCACTGCAGTGCTACCGTTGACCTCCTCCTTTTCCTATCATATCTAGCATCCAATGCAAATTCCACTAATAATGGGATTGACAAAACACAATTAAAGTTGTAGTCCAAAACATTGGGTCTCCACAAGATTCCAAGTTCAACTTTTTTCCATGAATCCGAACTTAATGTGTACAACTCAGCCACAGATCAAAGGCTTGGCAGTTGATTTATTCAAAATTTTACTGGGTACAACCACAATGTGGTTTGGGGAAGTGAAAGCAAGCAGGGTATCTCATTTGTTGGGGAAGAGAAACCACAATAAGATTCCCATTCCAATGGCAGAGTAACTCCAAAGGGAGGTTGTTGACGAGGAGATTTAAAGTACTATGTTCTCTCTCAATGGCAACAAGGCTTTTGGTCTAGATGGATTTTCTACTGGATTTTTCATAAAGCATGGCTAGTAGTTCAGAATGAAGTGGTGGCAGCAGTTGATTATTTCTTTTCCAATGAATTTTAGGTCAACTAGCAGTTCATAGTAATTCTAACGGAGATGTCCAGGGTTTGATTCCCCCTCCCCAATTAAGATATATTATAAAAGGAAAAAAAGAAGCAACTTATCAACCAAAAAAAAAGGAAAAAAAGAAAAAGCAGCAGTTAAATTTTTCTTAAAAATTAGTAAGCTATTATGAGCAGTCAATACAATTACAGGTACATTTGTTCCTGAAGTTTAAAAACCCGTATTCTATGAGTGCTTCCAGGCCTATCTCATGTTGCAATGTGGTGTACAAATGTATCATTAAAATACTGGCAAATAGAATGACACCATGTGTAGACAGCTAGATTAGTAATAATCAGAAAATGTTTATCCCAATTAGAAATATTGCAGTAAATGAACTCCTTGCTTAAGATATATAGTCAAAGACTGACATAGGAATAAGGGCAAAACTGGATGTGCTATAAAAGTGGATTTAATGAAGGCATATGTCTCAGTTTGTTGGGATTTCATTCTTCATTGCTTGAAAGCTGTAGGAGCTCGTCTGAGGTTTGTTCAAAAGGTTAAGGCATGCTTAATAGCTCCTTAATTTTTCAGTAGCTATTAATGGAAGCTTAGCTGGCTATTTTGAAGGGTAGAAGGGTCTTACGCAAGGGGATCTATGTCCTCTTACCTATTTGTGTTGGCCATGGAGATCATCTCCAGATTGATGCACTCTGCTGTCAAAGATACCAAGATTTTGAAGTTTTATCCAAGATGTGCCCAGTTACAACTTACCCATCTTTGTTTTGGAGATGAACTGTTAATGTCAATTCTATTCAAATGATCATGAATGGGTTAATTGAATTTAAGTCCCTTTCAGGTCATGCTGCTAACCCAAGAAAAGGGCAAAAGTTCTATACAGGGATCTTTCAAAGCATCAAAATCTAGATCCTAGCAGTCCTTCAATTCAGGGAGGGTCATCTGCCAGTGAGGTACTTAGGAGTTCCTTTAATCTCAGGGAAATAAAATGTGTAGGATTGCAAGCCTCTGTTGGACAGAATAAAGGCTAGAATTCATTATTAGACTACCAAACATCTACCATTGGCAGGTAGGTTTCAGCTACCCTCCTCAGTTCTATACAACATTTAATCCAACTGGACAAGCATTTTTATTGTCTTAAAGATAGTCGTCAATATGATGATAGAACAAAATTTTAATAGCTTCTTATGGAGCGGAAGTGAAACATCTACCAAAGGGGATAAAAAATCTTGGAAATCTGAGCATTTCTAAATGTGAAGGAGAGTTGGATCTACGAAGAGTAGAGGATTAGAATAAGGCAGCCATTTATGAAGCATATTTGGAGCCTATCTACCCAAGGTAGTTCCATATGGGTGGATGGGTTAAAGTGAATTTGTTGAAAGAGAGAAGCTTTTGGAATGTGAGAATTCCATAGAGCAACTTTGCGGCTGGAGAAATTTAATCAAATTGACAGAAGTGGCTAGAGCCTTTCGAAAATTTGAAATGGAGGGAGGAAGGAAGCAACATCTGTTTACGATTAGATTGGCGTTTTATATAACAGATAAGGCTACAAAGCAATTTATAATGCTTCCAAGAACATTGAAGCAAAAGTATCGAGTGTCCTTAAGGATTAAACTTAGGTGTGGAGGCTACCAAGATATGAGGATCTGGTTGCTATATGAAGTAAGCTACCTATGGTGACAAGTGGCAACAGGGATGGACCTATTTTGATCCTCTCTAAATTAGGTAGATTTTCAAGTTCAGTGATAAGGAATGCCATAGGGTTTCAGTTTTCCTGAAGTGAAATGGTGAAGGCTCATATGATTTTCTTTAGTAACTTCCAAGGCATGCCTTCATCCTTTGGCTTGCTATGAGAAATAGGTTTATTGCAAGGGATATTCTGGCTTAGTGGGGGTATCAAGGTGAACTAAGGTGTGTTTCTACAGAAATAATATGGAATAAAGAGACCAACTATTCTTCCACTGCAGCTTGATTAGTAGGATACGGAGAGAAGTTATGAGATATTTTTAATTGATAATCCTAAATCTGAGTGGAGTAGATTGGTGGATTGGGCTATAAGAAAGAGATAATAGCATTCCATATCAAGATATGTCTCTCAAGGAACAGATATAGTGTGATTTGACAAGATCAATTGTCATTTAAAAAAAAAAAATGAAAAATAGGAAAACACTAAAACACAGATACACAAGAAAACAGGGGTTACGTTGGCCAATTATTTTCATTTAGTTGACATTGCTAGATGTAGGTAGGTGTGCAAAAACCATCCACATACAAATATCAAATATTGATATATATATATATATATATATAATAGCAAGAACAATGAAATGAAAATAAAAATCCAGCTTAAAAATTATGCTTTTAACAATAATTACATTCCTACCACAATAGGTAAAAGCATAACAAGGGTTTCAATTCATCCACACCACTAATGACAACCTCTACTTATACACAATCTATGATCTTCTTAATAAGATACCACATCTGCTGCATCCAGTAAAGCAAGGCTCTCCATGTAAGTAGCTACGAATAAAGAAATTACATTTAAAGGATATATAAGTTGATTACTCAAATCCATCTGATGTAGAGTTTTGGGGTCAAATAAAACAAACTTATTTGCCAACTCTAATTTTCTTGTGTTGAAGAACAGTTCAGGAATTTTATGAAATAGAAGTGAACCGTATGTGGTGAAACCAATGAAACGAGTAGAACTTTCAAGTGGTACACTAAAAAGTTTATTCCAGGATTCACGCACACCATAGTCCCTCATCACCCATACAGAACATACCATGCCATTTGACAGTAGACTATGTTCAAATTTAGTTAAAGCCAGCTTCCCCTTGCATGACGTAAGACATCTGGAACTGGCATAATGTCCACCTTTGAAGGAACCCTCGTCATCATCAGGAAATGGTAGCTCTCCGAATTTCTCACTATTGACATTAAATGACAAAATCATTGCACTCGCTTGTCGCCCTCCTCCATCTATCATATCTACTATAATATGTAACATGAAATGCAGATGCCCACTAACAAATGGATACGGAAAAGCACAATTAACGGTATAGAACAAAATATTGGGTCTCCACGACATTCCAAACTCAACTCTTCTCCATGAATCCGAACTTAATGCATACACCTCAACCTCAGGGGGAGGCGCAGGTTGGGTACGAGGCCTTGTAATCCTCACAACCTTGTAGTCATTATTTAGGGAGTCATACGCAAATCCAAGTGTAAAACTATTAAACTGGCTTAAGCAAGTACCAGACAACCTCTTAAATATCCTAATACTGGGGTTCCACAAGTATATATCGTCAACCAAAGACTTGCGGTACTTAATACAATCGGTGAGACACAAAATTCCATTGCATGAACCCAAGAAATAGGCAATCCCACACTGAAAAGTGAAGGGAATTCTCAACTCGGATATCCTATCAAAGGTGCGATCACAAGAGACCGTACAGAGCTGAGTGTTAATAAGATTGGGCATGTGGATGACATAACCTTCATGGTGATCATTGTCAATGCTACACAATAGTTTATTGAGGTGGGTGGAGATGAATTTGGAGCTATCGATGTGGGAGCACAAGGATTTGCAGACGCACCTGAACCTTAGGATTGATTTCACTGGTAGCCTTGACAGGATGTCGAGTAAGATGTCATCTGGGAGGTAGTTCTTCCGCAGTCGGAGAGTCGGTGGTTGTTGTCGTGTTTGGGACATTTTTAATCGGAAGAGAGAATGAGCAATGGGTAGTTATGGCCTACGGGATAGAAACGCTTTTAAGCTTGGTAAAGTATGTTGGAATCATTTCGTCTTTTCTCTTTACGACTCACGTACAGAGAAAAAAATACCATAACTTTTGGTGGGTTCGGACCTCCGGTCCTCCACTACTTAGATCATTCCCATTGAGTATTGTATATGCTAAAAAATGCTTTTTTTTAGCATTTATAATCCAAAAACGTTCTCCATCAAAGATGGTATATGCCTAAAATTATGCAATACTGCTACAGTGTGATCTCATTTTTGAGACTGCACTGTAGCACTATGCTATAATTTTTTATTAGTTTCTTCTTCTCTCTCTTCCGTGTTTTCAAGTCTTTTCTCTCTCCTCTCTCACTTCTCCTCTATCACTCTCACTCGTGCTCTCCATCCCTCTCTCCTTCTGGTGTCTCTCTTTCAGGCAAGCCCTCCATAGCTCGCCAAAACATGCCGCCGTCGTTATTCTCCAAACCCACATGCTCTCTCTTCGTCATCATCATCGCCGTTATCTCCATCCACACTGTCCGATCCGATTACCCTCCGATCTCTGTGCTATCTCCATACCCACATGCCGCCGCCGATCTCGTGCTCTCCGTCCACTCCTTTCCTTTTCACTATCTCTGTTGTGCTCTTCGTCCACTCCTTCTTACTCTTTCTATCATTTTCTCTCTGCCTCTCTGTTTCCCTTTCTCTCTGCATCTTGAGTTCATGGGTCTTGGGTGTGGCCGAGATGTGATGTTGGGTGTGGTTGGGCTGCAGTGGTTTTTCGTGGATCGTGGGTCTCTACGGTGGTTTGTGGTGGGTCTTTGCGGTGGTTCGGTGAGTGGGTTTTGTAATTTGATATCGGTGAGTTTTAATTTCAGTGGTTTTGATTGATTTTGGTGGATTCTTGATTTTGGTGGCTGGGTTTGTGGGTTGATCGGGGTGGTTTTAGGTCTTTATTGTGATGTTGTGATTCTTTGATTTGGATGATTCTTTGATTTTGTGGCTTTGGATGTGGAGGGTTTTTTTTTTTTTTTTTTTTTTTTTTTTTTTTTTTTTGTTTCTGCTGTTGTTTGTGGTTGTGGCCATGGTGAGTGGATGTGGTGGTTGTGATATGGGTGGGTGGATATGGTGGCCGGCGGCGCTTGGTTGTGAAAGAGAGACACAGAGGAAAGAGAGACAAAGAAAGAGAGAGAATGAATAAAAAAGAATAAAAAATGATAAAGAAATAATATTTAAATGAAGTGTTAAAAAAAATTAAAAGTTTTGATGTAAGGAAGATTGTAAAGTGATGTGTTATATGTTATAAATTTGGGTTTTGAGAGGGTAAATGCTAAATTTTTTAAAATGCTTAATGAGAATGCTCTTATAACTAGCATTTTTATAACTACCCTAACTTGCAAATATATATATATATATATATTTGCAAGTTAGGGCAGTCAGAGAACCATCCTAAGTTACAAGTAGCACCCAAGCAGATACCATAAATTAAAACACTCTTTAAAAAAATAATAAAAAAAATAATAAAAATGCTAGTTATAAGTAGTAGAGGACCAGAGAGAGAGAGAGAGAGATATATATATATATATACACACACACACACTTAATTAACTTATTTGGATCACATTAATTTGAAAATTATAAGAATTTTAATTCAATAAAAATAAGAGTAATGCTACATGAATGTTCAAAATAGGTATAAAACACTCTTGAACGTTTAGACCACAAAATACAAAATATCAATTCAAGCTTATTATCAAACAGTTAATGTGCGGAACATGAATATAAGTCAAACACAAAATTGATAAACAATTTAAGCCAAATATAAACACATCCACAGCAGTAAATATAAGGCAAAGATAAAAGGAAGGAATATGCAAACACACGGACAACACACGATGTGTTATCGAAGAGGAAACCAAAGCCCTCGGCGTAAAGCCTCTCTGCCGCCCTTCAAGCGGTGAATAATCCACTAAAGAATGTAGTTGAGATACATGAATAGTAATAGACCCTCCAAGCCTAATCTACTCTATGTACCTAACCCCTCCAAGCTTCTTGCTCCAACGAGGTTGTGCCGAACCTATTTCTTCTTTAGCTTACCAGATTCCGCTATTAACCATAGTATTAACCAATAGACATTGGTTCCTTCCTAACTGCTTCCCAAAATCACCAAATAAACCTTCTCACGAATATGGATATGGTGAGAAAAGGATTTGGCTAAAGACCTCTCAAGAATATGACAATGGAGAGGAAGAGAGTAGAGGAATTTGAAGAGTCTCTTAGATGTAGATTGTGGATGAATCAATCTAGGTTTTCTCTAGGGTTTCTCTCTCAAAATTCTCTCTAGAAGCTCTCTACATTTTGTGGGTATAAGGGTCTATATATAGTGGTGAGTGTTTGGAATACGAAGAGATAGTTTTTCTCAAACAGGGCTGGTTGGTGGCTTGGCCTCGCGACTGGTCTGAGTTGCGAGTTCCAGTCACGAGTTAACTGTCTGGCCAGCCTGGGTTTTTTGTCCTGTAGTGCACCAGCTGGCAAAACGCTTCAGCTTCCCGCATGCTTGGCATGTGACTCTCATCTGGCAGCTTGCACCTGCGAGCCACCCGCGAGTTCCAGTCGCGAGTCCCTGCTTCTTTGCACATTGAGGAACAATTCTTCACATTCTCTCTCACACACTACCCTTACAATAATCCCACCTAAATATAGGGTTACTAAATGCTAAAATACAAGCAAATTTGGTACGAAATAAAGTCAACAAGATGGTTGATTAAATTCAACCTTACACTACATTCATAACATTTTTACAATAATTTCACTACAAATTTTATGTAATCAATGGATAGCAGTTACTAATTCTAATTTTGGCTCAATATTGACATTAATTTTTAACCCACTAATAAAAAATTATTGCATAAGATTCGTTTTAAAAATGTTATAGACATAACATTACTCCAAAAATAATTATGTCCCACAAACATAATCTTTAATCCTTTAAACCAAAAAAAAAAAAAAAAAAACCCTTAAATTAAATATAAAAAAAGGCCCAAATAACAACACAAATAACCCAAAAAGAAAGACTAGACCAAACAAAAATGAGTTATCAAATTATTCAATAAAAAGCCTATTCAAAAAGAAAAATAAAAATTCAAATTCAAATTTTTAATCCTTTCAACCTATTACATAAAATAATCTCTAATTTCATTCTTACTTGAAAAAAAGGACTCAAGGAAAATATTGTAGTTCATGCGTTTTCCTTGGCAATGCTGGCAATTATGCTCTTTTTGGCTTTACAGTCACAATAATTTTGCTCTCCTTAATAACTTTGCTCGTAGTTGCAGCAAATATCATCAATTTTTCTTTCTCTTTTCTATTATTATTTTAATTCTCTTACTTTATTACTCTCATCTCAGCATTCTCAATTTCTATTTTATCTCTTTTCAATCCATTTTTTCTTTTTCTCTTTATTAGTAGAAAAAACTTATAATACTTCATGTTTTTTCATGCTTTTTTTGTGATGTTGATATATTCGAGTCATCTCTTTATTAAATTTTGTATGATTTAAGTTTCTTAATGACCACCTTAAAAAAAATTCTTATTGCCGCCACTAATCAAACCAAGACACTAATTAGTTTTTGATGTAAACGATGATTGAATTTTAGATCTCTTATCCAACCATCAGATACTTTACTGAGTAAGCTAACTAAAACCCACCACTAATAACTAGCTATTGTGGCAAAAGTTATGGGATTTATTTTTTGTCCCTAGCATTGCTCAACTAATGTTTTCTTAGCTTCGAGGTTTTTGGAGAGAATGCATAGACAAATACAATTCATCATATAGTTGGATTTGTTATTGGCAATTTATAGTTTTGTTTGCTACAATAAACTAGTCACATACTCACTTGTCATATCATTATTTTATAATTATGGTATAATGTATAACTTGATGAAAATAATTTGTTATCATTAAAAATTAAACAATTTCTAAAATTATTTTTCATATTTTTATTTATACCAATATATCATTATATTATTTTGATTGTATTTGGTTGATATTATTCTTTTTTAGGTGAGTATAATATCTTCAAGTTTAAAAAATCTAAACAACCAATTAAAAATATTGATTGTTCGGTCAACTTCCATTTTTTTCATTGTCTTTGTGTCTAATGGAGCAATAAGGTAACAACTTTTTATATTACACAATTATTTATTTGAAATTTCGCATTAAAAATGGGTTTGGGTCTTTCTCGAAACTGTTTCTATTTGGGTTTTCCTTGTTAGTGACAAAAGTAGCTTTTTCTCATGTGTAAGAATTTAGTGCCAAATGTGGTATCGAGTGTTTTTTATTATTAAATTCAGAAAATTTTTAAAACTTTCAAAAATGAAAACAAAATATGAGTTCTTGGAGGAACCAAAGAGGCCTAACTTCCAAACCCAAAACTTCATATTCCCACCTTTGTGCTTGTATCAACTTCTATTAACAAGAAAACAACCTTCTAGTCGTAAAAACGGAGATATATGTAACATTATTAGAGGCCTCACAGTCACAACGTTTGCTAATCACTCTCAGCCAATCCAAATGTTTTGCTAATCAAGCTCATTAAGCAACTTTGCTATTTCTTTTAATCTAAGCCAACAAAGTATTGTTAATATTCTTTCTTTTGGATGTTTTTATGGTTTTTTGAAGCATGAAATTCTTTTATTTTATTATTAAGATTTGGATCTTTTGGGGGTGATAGATTGTGAGCAAAGGAGGAGCATAGATTAAAAAAAAAAGAACAAAGTTTTTTGTAGCCTAGTGTGCAGGTGAAGGTAGATTTTTTTATGGACAAATGAAGAAATTCTTTATAATTCATAATGGCCACTATTCATTGGCTTCTAAGAAATCCATCACTTCTTCATTATCGTCATCATCTCCTTTTTCTCTTTGGTGCTAGTCTAAGTGCAGGTGACCGAAGATTAGAGCTTGAAGCGATATCGGTGACGAGAAAAAGGAATTAATGCTAACACTATAACCTATAACGTTCGCTTCTAATGATAGCTCTTTATCATTAGACCAAGATACCAATCGATATTTGGTGTAGGTGGGGATTGAATCCCAAATCACTTATTCAACCATCATAGATTTTACCAATTGAGCTAACCACTAAGTTTAGTCAATTTGAATGTGTATGTTATAACGTATAAACACATGCTAATTTAGTTTATTTAGTTAGTTGGTTAAATATTATTATATAAGTGATGAATAAATTAGTTATTAGTTGAATATATTCAAAATTTATAATGAATTACCCTTTGAATATGTATACCTATAGTTTTTTTTTTTTTTTTAATCTCTATATATTAAGATGATTCAAAAAGTTAGTTATGGCTTCAAAAAATGTCAAAAACACCCCTAATCTAATTAGATAATCCTTATTCCTAAAAAATAAAAAAAAATAGGATTAAAATTGTAATTCAACAAAATTCAAAAAAAAAAAAAAAACTACCAAAGAAACTTTTTTCCTAAAAATTAGCAGATTCTCTATAAATATACCTCACATACGTTTGATGCATTTTTTCCTAAAAAGTAGCAAACACTAAACCAGCGGTTTACTCCATTTCAAATTCTAAATTTTAGTTTCTTAAAAAAAATTTCATGTGTAAATTCACTAACAATAGATAAATTAGAATTGAAAAATTAATTTAAACCAAAAAAAAAAAAAGGCTCATCGCACGTGCGGAGCGCGTATGATGATGCTAGTTTTTATTAAGAGTTTGTGATTCTTATTATATACAATACAAAAAAATAAAAAATTGATTCACGACATGATTTACGTTTACCGTTTGTGCTTGTGCATTTGTTCATTTGTTTGTGTCTTTGGTTGTGGAGTTTGGACAATGGCTACAGCTCAGTTGAATGAGATTTTTATTTTATTTTATTTTTTTATTTTAATGGTTGTCTTGACTCTTGAGTCTTGACAATCTTGGCCGGCCCTTGTGTTGTTGTGTAACGTGTAGAGTAGTCTTGTCTCATCACTCATGGCAATTGGCAGCAAGCACGGAAGCTAGCTATTACTATTATTGGTTTTGATGAATCAAACAGTGATTCTCTCATGTCAATGTCATGTCTTGAGTTTTAATTGTTTATAAATTTATATTTATAATATATTGATTATTAGATTTGGTACTTTGTGCTTTATGTACTTAGTATCAGGACGTAATTTAAATATTTTTTTAACGAATTTTTTTTTTAACGGATTGGGTTGGGTTGACCCGCAAAAAAATTGGGTTTAGTCACGAGTCAACCCGTTTTTACTTCGGGTCAAAAAAATTAAGTGCGGGTCAAGTATTTTTCGAGTCAGGTCAGAAAATTTTGACCCATATTGTCATGTCTACTTAAAATGACTCTATAGAAGGGTTGGTGTTCTCTGGTGGCAATTGACTATTTTTTTATATACCTTACAGGGCTGATTCTCAACCCAAAAAAAGAAAAAGAAAAAAAAGAAGAAGACTACCAGTCCACATTAAATAATGGGTAAATACAACACATTTATGTCCCTTGCATGGTCTTTAATTCATGTGTATGTAATTACCGTTTTACCCCTAGTTTCACCTTTCCTTTATACGTACATAGTGCTCATTCTTTTCTTTGGGTGTTACAGTCAGGAATGATCACAATGATCTTATTATGTCTTACATCAAGTTGAATATGCATCATATATATCTTGTCTTTTCATTCCATTGGAAACAGTTTATCTAGCTTTTTTGCTTAATTTTTTTTTTTTTTTGGGTGTTAAAGTATACTTATACCATGAAAAAAAAAGGGAGAATATGTGAAAAAAAATTGTACATAAAAGGTAAAAGCTAAATGCTGAAGTTGATGATAAACAGACTCTTTATCTCTCCTCTACCAACTTTCGATGTCGAAAATAAGCCATTTCCTTTATTGGAGGCCAAGTACTTCATTAATTTGGTAGAACTAGCTGAAGTGGCAAGCTTTATTTATGTACCCCTGTTACGAGTAAAAGATTATTGATGTGTTTCATGTACATTAACACTCCATTGCTTATCAATGGTTAAGTTTATCTGAATGACTAAATTTGTTATTTCAACTGCAAGGTGAAATTAATGATGTAGATAGAGATTTAAAGAATTCAATAAAATCCTCCTTGACAAAAACATTTATAAGAGGTTGTAGACTAGATGTCATGCACATAGATTAATTCAAATGACATCAAATATATGTAGGTCATTGGCATGTTTTGCTTCTTTTTTCCTATTTTCTTTAACCTTCACATGTGCCATTTCGGAGTTCACATGTTGCAGAATACTGGTTCCAAATACCAGATCAATCCCTGCCAATGGATCAATGAAACCCATGTACTGTTTTCACATTGGGATAAAATCTTACTCAAATATTCTCACTTGAGTGAAAAAAGTTCTCTTCCATATATTTCCTTGAAAAAGAATATAAACACACAATTCTGTTTCTATTATTTCATGTTTTCTAATATACTCCATTAATAAGTGTAATATTTATATGAAAATCTGGTAACACCAATTTATTCTTCTCTTTGCTTTATTGCACAGAGATTTCCTTTTGGTGCCAGAAGAAACAGATATGTGCTTGAAGATTGACAATGTTCAGTTCATAAGATGGTTTTCTAGATTTTTGCGCAAGACTAAGAGTTAGTAAGTCTGCACTAACTAGTCAATATCCATACATGAAGTCAAATATGGTCCAAAAACATTATTCAACTGACATAGAACTAAAATGATATATAGATGCATCATCAACCAAAATTTATCATGAATAAATTGGGCCAATGAAATCACATCAATGCCAAGGAGAAAAACCAATGTACCTGAAAACTTAACAGATATCAAACATGTATGCCTTAAATTCTTCCACTTCAACCAAACAAAAAGTTCAGTATACACATTCCACAGTAGTACAAATTATAGCGTGTTTCTTTAGGATAAAAAGCACAAAGGTACAAGTAGAAACTAGAAACACAATTTTTAAGCAGCTGAACTTATCTACTTCTTTTTTTACGCTGAGTAAGCTGCTGAACATACCTGTTGATTCACGTCCATTGACTATAAACATTTGATTGAACCATTATATGCAACAGATAATAGCATTGCAAATCTAGATATATCTCTCAGAGGACAGAGATACGGTGATACACTAATAAGGGAAGATCTTATGTGTTGGAACTGTTTCTTTGTCATAAGAATTAGATTATTTTAATCAATATTAACATTAGGTGTAATGCAGAAACCAACAAAGACCATCAATATTATACAAAGGTGACCCTGAGACATGACAGTGTGGTGCATACTCTTTGGACGTGTTTTTTGCCAATGGACTGTGGTCCATGAGTTAACCAAAGTTTCACAAATGTTGACACATATTTTTCTTGATTTGGGGGACTTGTTTTTCATTTAAGGAATCAAATCTCAAGACATGACTTTGCAGTTTTTTTTTTTGGTCACTGCATATCAGTTATGGAGTCGTCAAAATCAAGTGGTTAAGAATGGTTATGAAACAGCTAGGACAAAGCCGAGAAGGATGTGAATGATAAGGCCAAGAGAGGGGTTTAGTGAGAGAAAGGATTGGAATATAATGCTCATGTTTCCGATTCATTTGCTATTCTAGATATTCAGGTATAGGGAGTAATAGAGAGGAAGGACATATAGCAGATGTATGTAACGATATTCCTTTGGGTAATCCCCCAAAAGGCACAATTTCACCAAGTGTTTGAGGATGATCTGATAAAATAAACCAGTAGCAATACCAAAGCATGCAGAAAGACAGATGAGAAGAACATGAGAGAGGATGCTTTGAGGGTTTGCACCCATGCCCACCGTCAATATTGGTTGCCTTTGTTGTGGCTTTTGCCAAACCCAGATATTTACAAGCTCTAATACCAATTAAAACAGAACAGAAGGCATGAATAGGTTGGATCTCATTCTAACAAGATGCAAACCCTTAAATCTATGAGGATCTTCTTGAATCCACTTGAACGTAATGAGAAAAACCTCTCTCAAATATTTATTAATTAAATTCGGAATTCTATTGTGAAAATTCGTGTATCGACTAAGAGGCCGATTTAAACACATGATAAATATTGATTGACAAGAAAAACCTCTCAAACATTTTTCCTTTCATGTATTTATCCCACTAATAATGGGACAGAATAGGGAATTGTGGAACATTTTGGAGTAGTTTGAAGGAGATTTTGATCAAAGCCCTTGTCTCTGAGCATGAGATTTTAATGTGATTAAAAGGGCCAATGAAAAATAAGGATCCAAACATGTATTAGTATATTAGGCAGATTTCTCTAGTTGCCTATATAATCTTGAAGTCATGAATTTAGCCTATTCAGACTGCTTCTATATTTGGTGCAGCAAAAGAGAAGGCAGAGGCTTTGTAGCAAGGATATTAGATAGGGTGTTGATGAATGTATCTAGGATGGGTAAGCAGAGTTAGATTTATGTGGAAATTTTAAGCCTAGGTGATCACTTAACTGCATCAATATTATTCTGAGGAAATGAAAAGTTTTGGTCCTAAACCATTTAGAATCTTCAATTACTGGATAAATCATATAGAATTCATAACTTTGGTAAAAAGGAGTTGGAAAACAAAGGTGTAAGGTTTCCCTATGTTCAGACTTTACAACAAATTCAAACAGGTTAATTAAAAAAAGATTGGAGGCATCTCTGCATCTCTCAGAAGGTAACACTGGCTAGAATCAGGCTTAGAGCTATAGCCTATATGTTAAGAATCTTGGTAATGTGGATATTTTAGAAAAGGAGAAGGAATACATGCATCAGTTGGTTTCTGTTAGTAAGGCACTAACGCAGAGGAAGCTTTCTTCAAAGAAAATTCTAGGAATAAATGGTAAAACTAGGGGACGAAAATAGTTTACTTCCAACAACTTATCAAAGTTAAAAATCCAAAAGACACACTTAAATGCTTATGGGATGATCAAGGGAATAAAATGGAGGATCCAGAACAGCTTAAAAGTTTTGCAGTTGATTTCTACGAAAATTTACTTGGTACCACAATCCAGTTTGGGGAAGAGAAAGCAAGCCAGGTGTCTCAATTGTTGGAAATTAAGATTCCTGTTGCAAATTTGCAATGGCAGAGTCACTGCAAAGGGAGGCTACTAATGAGGAGATTTGAAGTACTATGTTTTCTATCAATTGCAACAAGGCCTCCGGACTAGATGGATTTCCTACTAGGTTTTTTCATAAAGCATGGCTAGTAGTTCAAAATATATATTTTTTTGATAAGTAATAGTAGTTCAGAATATAGTGGTGGCAATGTTGAAAAGTTCTTTGCAATGATCTGAATGAAGTCATTTTGTTTGGTTGATTTTGAATTGTGAGTTGGTTTTCTAGAATTTTGGTCAAGACTCAAAACTGAGAGTTAGTGACTTTGTACTAACTAGTGGATGTCCATACAAGAAGTCCAATATGCTTGAAAGATATTCTTAGATTGACATACAATAAAATGGTAAACGGATGCATAATCAACCAAATTTTCTCATGAACAAATTGGGTCAATAAAATCCCATCAATGCTGAGGAAGAAAACTAATGTATCTGAAATTGAAAACCTAACAGATATTAAACATGTATTCTTTAAGTCTTCCAGTTCAACTAAACAAAAAGTTTAGTATACACATTCCATGGTAGTATAAACTATAGCATGTACTTAAGGATAAAAAGCACACAAGTAACAATAGAAACACAATGTTTATTCAGCTGATCCTACTTTTTGATCCACAACTACTGACCATAAACATTTGATTGAAATCACCTAAGCAAGAGATAATAGCATGGCATATAGATATGTCTCTTAGAGGACAAAGATAAAGTAATACAATGATATGGCAAGATCTTATATCTTGGAACTGTTTCTCTGTTATAAGAATTAGATTCTTTTAATCAATATTAAGATTAGATGTAATTCAGAAACAACAGATACCATATGGCAGGAACTGGAGAAGAACACGGCCTTGGAATGATAATATGCTCACTATATAAGTAGTGGATCATGGTATTTGCACAACAACCATCCACATCACATATCAAATATTAATATAATATGGCCAGAACCTTGAAAGGATAATATAAATCTGGGGTAAAATTATGCTTTTAACAATACTAACATGCCTACTACATGTAAAATCATGAAAAAGGTATCAATTCATCCATATCATTCATGACATAACTTCTGCTATTTATACAAACAACACCATCTTCTTAGTAAGATACCACATTTGGTCCATCAAGTAAAGCAAGGTTCTCCATGTAAGCAGCAGTAGACACATGAAAAGTACCTACGTCTAAAGGATAATTACGCTGATTACTAATATCCTGCTCATGTAGAGTTTTTGGGGTCAATTAAAACAAACTTATCTTCCTCCTCTAATCCCTCCACTAATCCACTATTGGTTCGAATTATAAGTGCACCATACTTGGTGAAACCACCGAAAAAAGTAAGATTTTCAATTGGTACTTCATAGAGTTTATTCCAAGATTCAGGCACACCATACTCCTTCATCAACCATATGAAGCAAACCATGACATGTGGTTGTAGACAACCTTGGAATTGAATCAAAGCCAGTTTCTCCTTGAACATCGTAAGACATTTCGCAAAATTGATACCTTTGAAGGAATCATCATCAGGCAGTGGTATTTCTCTAAATTTCTCGCTATTGACATCAAATGACAAAATCATATCACTGCTATACTTATGTCGTCCACTTCCTTCTATGATATCCAGCAGCCAATGCAAATGTCCACTAACAAATGGGAACGAAAAACCACAATTAAAGTTGTAGATCAAAACATCGGGTCTCCACGAGATTCCAAGTTCAATCCTTTTCCATGAATCCGAACTCAACGTGTACACCTCAACCTCAGGGGGATACTTAACATTGCGAAAATGCTTTGAAATCCTCACAACCTTGAAGTCATTATTCTGGGAATGATAGGCAAACCCGAGTTGAAAATCACGTAAGTGCCTGTGCTTAAAGCAAGTACCAGACAACCTCTTAAACATTCTAATACTGGGGTTCCACAAGAATACATCGTCAAGCACAGAGTGACGGTTCGTTCTATAATCAGTGAGACACAAAATGCCATTGCAAGAACCCACCAAATGGGCAAACCCAGAATGAAAAGTGAAGGGAATTCTTAACTCATACATCTTCTCAAAAGTGCGGTCACAAGCGACTGTACAAACTTGACCATCAAGAGAAGAAAAAGAGTGCATGTAAAGAGAATTACAACTGGGTATGTGTATGACATAACCATGATCATCATGATTGTCATTGTGGGTCAACATGTTATTAAGGTGAGAGGACATGAAATTGGAGCTTGTGATCTGGGAGTACCAGGATTTGGAAACACACCTGAATCTTAGAAGGGATTTCACGGGTAGCCTTAGGAGGATGTCCAATACGATGTCGTCTGGGACATGCTTCTTCCGCAGTCGCAGGATCGGTGGTTGTTGTCGTGACATTTTTTGTGAAGGTTTTTTTTTTTTTTTTTTTGGATAAAATCGGTTTAAGGGGTTTTGGTTTTTGATTTTGTGTTTTTGTTTTGATCCGGGTTGATGTTCAAAATATTTTTGACATATAATTAGACGATAATTATGATGATATATCAATTTTGCCAAGAGTTTTTTTTTTTTTTTTTTTTTTTTTGACAAGAAGAGTTTCATAGGTTAATTAGCATTTTTTAGTGTTTTCACCAGAAATGTTTAGGGTTCAAATTCCTCGTCTCCAACTATCAAATTAAAAAGAAAAAAAAAAATATATATATATATATCCCACATTAGTTTACTAATATTTTGTAGTAAAATTGGTAGTAACTTCATTGGTACATCAGTTTGTAAATTTTAGGAAAAATTGAAGTTAACACACCTTTGGTTTGGTCCGTTTTAACAATGTCCATCCGTGATTTAAAATTTGTCACTTAACCCACCTAAGGTGGCCTCCGTAAGACTCCTGTTACCCACCTCTCCCTTTTCACCGTTAAAAATAAGGGTAAATGTGTCTTTTTCATTATATTTTATGTCTCTCTCCTCTTTTCTCTCCTTCTTCTTCTTCACATAAAACGTAAAAGAAAAATATCAAAAAACAAGTCAAGATAAAATTTGTTTCATCATTTTTCATGTACATAATTAGCACAAAGTTTTAAGAAAGAGGGTAGACAAAGCAAAAAAACCCTCTCTTTAAAACTCTAACCCTCTCTCTTTTGCTGGGTTCTCTAAAAAAACCCAAATTTGCAAGTATAAGAAAAATCTTAAAAAAAAAAAAAAAAACTAGTAATCTAGCAAATCCAACACCACAACCAACTCACTGAACCATCAAATCATAGCCTTACCAAACTACCACCACCAACACCACCACCGTTGTTAGCCACCACCCAAAACCCCAGATTGGGATGCAAAAGCAAAGAAACAAGAAAAACCCAGCAAAAAAAAAATCAGCAAGAAAAAAAAAAAAAAAAACAGCAATCTAACATATCCAACACCACAACCAACTCACTGAACCATCAAATCATAGCCTCACCTAACTACTACCTCCAACACCACCACCGTTGTTAGCCACCGCTCAAAACCCCAGATCCGGATGCAAAAACAAAGAAATAAGAAAAACCCAGCAAAAAAAAAAACCCAGCAATCTAACATATCCAACACCACAGCCAACTCACTGAACCATCAAATTATAGCCTCAGCAAACTACTACCTCTAACACCACCACCGCTATTAGCCACTGCCCAAAACCCCTAGAAAGTCATTTCATACCTGATATAGAGGAAAACCCAAACTTTAGCACACCTCCTCCTTGCTTGCAAGTGTTTAGGGATTTCACTTTGGCAATCAAAGTAAAGAAAGAAAGGGATTATGGGTTTGGGGATTTTTGGGGGTTCTAAGGTAGAGAATGGGAGAGAGCTCGTTTCTTTTTTTTAGGGTTCTATTTGGGTTCTAATTTTAGCTTATATAGTAAAAAGGAATTTCTAACGGAAAGGGCAGGGGTGGATAACGAGGGTTTAACGGAGGCCACCTCAAGTGGGTTAAGTGACAAATTTCAAACCATAGGTGGGCATTGTTAAAACGGGTTAAACCACAGGTGAGTTAACTGCAATTTTTCCTAAATTTTAAGTAAATTTAGTATCAGTTTTAGCTTTTTCCTTGTTGATTTAGGGGGAGCAATTCGTGTTTGAGTGTCAGATTCATGTCTTGTCAAATTATGAGATTTTAACTATGTAGGTTGACTCTAATTTAACATGTTAATTAAAAATGTCAGGATTTCTCAATCCTAACACGACTTATTTATTAAACGAGGGTTAGTCATGTCAACTCATTTATCATATTTTATCAAAGTGAAAGAAAAAAAAAATAGAAATTTTAATATTAACCCAATTGATCTAAACTATGAAAAAATCCAAACAAATAGATTTTTTTAATATAAAAATCAAAACTAACGAGGTACTGCATCACAAATAATCATTGAAAACTACAATGTATCTCAATATCACAAATAATC
Organism: Quercus gilva; assembly: GCA_023621385.1. Lineage (NCBI taxonomy): Eukaryota > Viridiplantae > Streptophyta > Magnoliopsida > Fagales > Fagaceae > Quercus > Quercus gilva. The sequence goes on along the minus strand of CM042476.1, from coordinate 54,559,061 downwards.
AATCATAATATGTTAAACAAAATAAACTACAACTAATAAGTTTATATACTTACGGCTTTTGAAGGATATATTGGTAAAATGACAATTAGTTAAATGTGTTGAACGTATCAAATAGGCTCCATGGGTTAGACATAAACATGACATGTTTATTAAACCAATCACTCATGTCGACCCGAATAGGACATAAACCTATTAAGTTTCAACTCATAATCTACTAACTTCATGTCATGTCGTGTTCGTGAATCCTGTCCTATTTTAGCCACCCCTAATTGATATTTCGTTAATATTTTTGGCCTCCTAAGAATCCCAGTTCCGCCCTAACTCCCAAAGACACATTTCAACGGGTTTGAGGATTCTCTAATAATGAAATCAGTAGAATTACAAAAGTTTGCAGAAAGATAAAAGATAATAAAAAAATGAGAGAGGATGAAAGGTGATTTGAGAGGGGTTTCTCTCCCAATTTTTTAGCCTTATGAAGGTTTTGGTGTGGAATATTAGGGGACTTGATGATCCCTTAAAACAGAGAGATTAAGGTGAATACGAAGTCCTTAAAGATATCAATTGTATGCTTTGTGGTCATGTGGAGACAAGGGTAGGAAGATAATACGAAGCAAATCCATGAGTTTGTTATGTCAGGTTGGAGATTCTTACACAACTATTCTAAACATGCCTCAATGAAAATCTAGGTATTGGGATAAGGAAGTTGAAGGAATTCGATCTATGCTAACAATAGAGTAGATGATTCACAGCATGACGACTCGGGTATGATAATTTTTTGGCCAAAATACAAACTGCACCATTTAAATTTGACAAATTGTTATTTTAGTTCCTCATTTTTTTAGTACTAGAACTTCATGATTTTTGTCAATCCCTTAACTATTAAAAGAAAATTTTTTGTAAAGATTTAATAAAGTTTTATATGAACAAAAATAAAATCTAATTTAAAAAAAAAATGGGACAAAATTATTGAAAAGGGAAAACATAGTAAAATTCTATTATTGTTAGAGTGGAAAGTCACTTGCTTCTACAATTAAGCTGCTTGCATAGAGTATTACTACAAGACTGGCTCTCAATTTGACCGTGGCACCCTTCACATCAAGGTTTGCAAATCCAAGTTACTCTTTTTTTTCTTTTTCTTTCTTTCTTTCCTTCTTTCTTCTTACTTTTTTTTTTTTTTTTTTTTTAATAATTGTTTTGTTGGGTTTTGGAGTTTAGTCAAAGACATCAATAGGGATAAGGGCGGGGCTAGAAGTGCTATAAAAGTGGATAAAATGAAGGCATTTGACTCGGTTTGATGGGAACTCATTATTCAATGCTTGAAACCTGTAGGAGTTCCTCCGAGGTTTGTGCAATGGTTCAAGTTATGTTTAATAACTCCTAAGTTTTTTGAAGCTATTAATGGGAGCTTAACTTATTTTGAAAGGAAGAACTGAAGAAGTGTCTTAGGCAAGGGGATCCATTGTCCTAGCAGTCTAATTCAGGGAGGGTCATCTACCAGTGAGTTACTTAGTTGTTCCTTTAATCTAAAGGAAATTAAATGTGCTGGATTGCAAGTCTCTATTGGACAGAATTTCAACACATCGATCATTTGCAATTAGATTGCAGCTACTCTTCTCAGTTACTTGGACATTATTTAAGTCAACTAAACAAAATTCTAATAGCTTCTTACGGAGTGCAAGTGATAAATCTATTATTGGAACCAAAATATCTTGGAAATCTGTGAGTTCCTAACTGTGAAGGAGAGTTAAATCTAAAAAGAGTAGAGGATGTGAATAAGGCAGCCATTACAAAACATATTTGGAGCCCATTTGTTCAAGCTAGTTCCATATCGGTGGCATGGGTTAAAAGTGATTTTATTGAAAGGGAGAAGGTTTCAGGGTGTGAAATTTCCACAGGACAGCATTGGGGTTGGAGAACGCTGCTCAAATTAAGGGAAGAGGCTGAAGCCTTACTAATATTTGAAATGGGGGATGGAAGCAGCATCTGTTTATGTTTAGATTGGTGGCGCCCAGATGGTGTTTTATACACCAAATATGGCTACTAGCAATTTATAATGCTACCAACAAGATTATAGCCTAGGTACCAAGTGTCCATAAGGAGAAAACAGGATGCTAGAAAGATATGAGGATCGAGTTGCTAAATGAAGTAAGCTACCTGTTGTAAGAATTGGCAGAAGGGATAGACCCGTTTCGGTTCTCTCTAAATCAAGTCAATTTCCAAGTACAGAGAAAAAGGAAATTCCATACGGTTCAGTGGGGAATAGGCTTATTACAAGAGGCATTTTAGCTCAGTGGGGATATCAAGGTGAACAAAGGTGTGTTTCTATGGAAATAATAAGGAAGATTAAGACCTATTCTTCCATTGCAGCTTCAATAGCAGGCTCTAGAGAGAAGCTATGAGAATGTTTTTAATTGACAATCCTGAAACAGAGTGGAGTAGATTGGTGGATTCTAGTTAGCTTAAAAGGCAAGAGCTTGAGTGCCATATTGTGCACGTTTGTATTGAGTGCGGCAGACTACCATATATGCGCCCAGAGAAATGCAAGAACATCAATGCCAACTTCAATGTGAATAGAGAATAAAGCAAGCTATTAAGTGGGGAGTTAAAATCATAATCTGTGACAGAGGCAACTACAAAAAAATGAGATGTGAATGAGGCTTTACGTAGAGAATGGGAGTGATCTTGACAGAAAGGCCAGTGTAATCAATAGTTTTATCTGAGGTAGAGCTTCGCCAAGTGTACAGTTCTGAATGTGAGCGGCGATCTTGTCAAATCACACAATGTTTGTATGGGGTAGCAGTTTAAGGTTTCCAATGCTATAGGTGTTTGTTATGTAGCGTATATGTGTGTATTCCTTGTTTCAATCAAGGAATACATCCTCCAACAATAAACAAGTGATTGAACCAACCTAAGCAGGAGATTATAGTAGTCCATATCAAGATATATTTCTCTGAGAACAAAGAAAGTGTGATCTGACAAGATCTACTATCATATTTTTAAAAGAAAAAATAGATGAAGTGGGAAAACACTACAACATAGGCACACAAGCAAACAAGGGTGATGTTGGCCAATTGAATTTATTTAGTTAACATAGCTAGATGTTGGCATGTGTGAAACAACCATCCTCATACAAATATCAAATATTGATATATAATAGCCAGAAACATTTCAAATTATACTTTTAACAATACTAACATGCCTACTGCAACAGAAAAATGCATAACAGGAGTTTCAACTCATCCATACTGTCATCTTCTTAGTAAGATACTACATTTTCTGCATCATGTAAAGCAAGGCTCTCCAAGTAAGTAGCTACATATAAACTAACTAAATTGGAAGGATATTTAAATTGAATACTAATGTCCTTATGATGTAGAGTTTTTGGGTCAAATAAAATAAATTTATTTTCTATTTTAAATTTTCCATTGTAAAACGTTTCAAGTCCCTGTTGAATTAGAAGTGAACCGTACTTGGTGAAACCATTGAAACGAGCATACCCATCAACATTAGGCCCTTCAATTGTTACAGAAAAAAGTTTATTCCAGGATTTGCACTCTCCATAGTCCATCATTACCCATACAGAGTTTCCATAGCCGCATGGTCGAAAACTATGCTCTTTAATTAAAGCCAATTTCCCCTTGAATAATGTAAGACGTTTCCCATAACTACTGTCTCCTTGGAATGAATCATCATCAGGCACTGGTAGCTCTCCGATTTTTTCACTGTTGACATCAAATGACAAAATCATTTCACGAGGGTGCATCTCCTGTTGTCCTGTTTCCCTTATGGTTCCTACCATGAAGTGCAAATTTCCTCTAACAAATGGGAATGGTGAATTGTTATTAATGCTGTAGAACCAAATATTGGGTCTCCAAGAGATTCCAAATTCAACTTTTCTCCATGAATCCGAACTTAACGAATACACCTCAAACTCAGGGGGAGGCATAGGTTGTAATGTGCGACTAGGATCAATAGGCCATTCAACCTTCACAAGCTTGTAGTCATTATTCTGTGAATCATAAGCAAATCCGAGACTAAGAGTATTTGACAGGATTATTGAAGCAGTGGGCAAACTCTTAAATTTTCTAATACTGGGGTTCCAGAAGTGTACATTGTAGTTGTACTTCCAATAATCATAGAGACACAAAAGGCCATTGCATGAACCCACTACATAGGTATAACGAATGAAGGGAGCTCTAAACTCGGATATCCAATCAAAGGTACGGTCGCAAGAGACCGTACAGACCTGAGTGGTTTCACCACAACTCCTGGGCATGTGCATGACATAGCCATGATCGTGATCATTGTCAACGCGGCACGACGACATATAAAGGTGTGTGGAGATGAAACTGCGGCTATGGATGAGGGAAGACCAGGACTTGCAGACGCAGCTGAATCTTAGGAGTGATTTCACGGGTAGCCTTGACAGCACGTCGAATACGTTGTCTTCTGGAATATGGTTATGGTTATGGTTATTCCGCCGTGAGATTGGAATATGTGGTCGTGCTTTTTTCCTTTGGGACATCATCATCTTTTAATTAAGGAAGAGGGGACGCCACAGAAAGAGACACAAGATAAAGAGAATAGAAGCCGATCACAATTCACAATGCCATCGCTACTGCTCTTTATATATGTATGCTATTTTTTTTTTTTTTTTTTTTTTTTTTTTTTTTTTTTGAGAAGGTTATATATGTATGCTATTGATTTGCTACCGCCCTCATAAATTAATGTTTATTTATTTTTGGGTAGGTTTAGGGTTTTTACTCCCTCTAAATATGCTTTTTGGTAAACTTCAATTTATGAATATGAAGTACCACTAATCAAGCAGATTCCTTTGAATATACGGAGTCCACGGTATGTGATGAGGTTTAGTTTTATATATAATATAAATATATATGACATGTAGGGGTGGCAAATGGGTGGGTTTGTGGTGAGTATAATTGGGTTGGGTATATAAAACTTATTTATCTATTTAAAACCCATTTAACTAATTGCTTCTAACCCAAATCCAACCCAACCCAATTATTATGGGTAAACCCCAACCCACCCAATTACCCAATTATTAAAATTACCAAAATACCACTAAAGTGAAAATGAACAAAGTACCAAAATATTTTAGTTTGCATTTTTTAAATGAGACATCAACATTTTAATTTTCCTCTATCAAAAAAAAAAAAAATAATAATTTTCCGTCACTTTCCGTCACTTTCTCGTCGATTTTCTCACTCTGCTCCTCCTCTTTGACTTTCTGATCTTGCTCATCCAATTTCACCACCTTCGCCTCCTCGCTGTTCTTCGTCTTATCGCACGAGCTAAGCTTGTAGTTTCGAGTTTTTAGTGTTTTTAAAGGTCTCATTGTGTGAGATTGGACCTTAAAGAGAGAAAGGAAAGAATGGCACCGTCGTTTCAATGGTGAGCGAAAGAGAGCCACCGTGGCACGTCGGTGGTGGTGAAGATGGAGAATCCGAATTGGTCAATGGTGGAGTTGGAGGGTCCGACGGAGGACGATTTTCTCATCATAACCGACTCACCCGAGTCGGGTTGTACTAGAGACAAAGGCCACTGAGGACGCAAAAATGCCAAGTAGCTCACTTGGTTCCTAATGCTCAAAGCCCATTGAACCACCGGTTGCTTGACCTCCATCGCCTCCGCAATGTTCGGCCTTGCCACCTTGATCCGCCACCGTCTCACTTCGAGTTGAATTGACTTCGGCGAAATCGAAAACGAGAACGACGACGCTTCAGTGGAGGGAATGGGGAAAAGAAAAAGAACCCAGCAGTGAAAACCAGGTTCTATTTCTGCTTCAAAATGTTCTTGCCAGTGTCTGTGATTTTATTCGAGTTCAAAATAGCGGCTTACTTCAAAGGCTGGCAATATTATTCTGTTTGGTTGAGGAGAAAATGCTGGGAAAGAGAAAGAGAATTTGTATATTTGAGTTTCAAATGTTCTCTTATTTCTTAAATATCTAGACTCCGTTTTTTTTTTTTTTTTTTTTTTTTTTTTTGATAAAATCTGGACTCTATTTGGTTATCGAGAAAATAAGAGGATGGTTAATTTTCATTTGTTTAGTCCATATTTTTTATTATTAAAAACTATGTTTTATTTTTATTTTTATTTTTGGTGAGATGGGCTGGATTGAGTTTGGGTATATTATTTTTGGGTTAAATGAGGGTTCAATGGATTTTTAGTTAAAACCCAATTATTATTGGGTCTAATTGGGTTGATGTCCATTTAACCCAACTAATAATTGGGTGGGTTTGGGTTTAATTAGAGTGGGCGGTTTGGGTGGAAAAATGGGTTTGAGCTTACTTTGCCACTCCTAACATGTCTTAACTCCTAAGGCCCCCAACATAAAAGGGCCCCAAATATGGGGTGGTAAGTTTTTTTTTTTTTTTTTAATTTAATTTAAATTATAGAAAAAAAATGTGAATTAGGTGTATAATTTTTTTGAAAACTTAAAATATTAGAGTTATGCTAGTATATGGCAAATTTTATTACATTTGTCCTATAAATTGATAGAAATTTATGCTAGTATGCTGTAGTAAAATTTGTAATAATTTTAGCATTTTCTCCCAAAAAAAAAAAAATAGAATTAATAGAAATACAACCCAGTCACCATTAAGAGTATGGAAAATGCTAACGCTAATACAAATTTTATAACAAAAAATTTACAAACTGATGTGACAAGAATTTAATTGGTGTTACTTAAACAATATAATAAATGAATGTTTGAATAACCTTATTTTTTTTATTGGTAATATGCTAGTTTTTTTTTTTTTTTTTTTTTTTTTTTTAAGAGTAATATGCTAGTTTGTAAAACCTATATAGTAATTATTATTAGCTTACTTTGGGTGAATTAGTCATATTAATAAGTAAGAATTAATGATACATTTGAAATAAATAAAAATAATATTATTATTTAAGTGATATTTTAGAAGAAATTATTTAATTTTTACACCTCATTTTAATTTTTAAGATTATTTAATTTGTTGAATAAAGCCACATGATTCACCTTTGAAAACTTAACTACATGATTTCTTGACTTTGTTTTTGATAAACCTCAAACTACACGTGAAGAGTGTCCAACCTCATCACCATTAAAAGTGTTTGACAAAATGACACGAAGAAATTTGATATTTCTTTAGTTATTTTCTTTTATATGTTAGGACCTATGAAATGGGGATTTTACCCCTGTTTTAAAAGTCATGGGTTACAATTTGTACATTTGGGGAACATATCTATGAATTTCGATAATTTGTTTTTATGTTTCATGTTGTTATTGGCTCTTGAGATTGATGAAATTTCTTAATTCCTAGATATAAAAGTGAATTCCTAGGCATTGAGGTTGATCCTTTACTCAAATTTATAATTAGAATGATTGATAATCAAGTAGATAGTTTAGTAAATTTATTTCTCATTCTAATAAAATTTAATACTCCCTCCGTCCCATTTTTTTTGTCCTCTATTCCATTTTGAGATGTCCCAAAATATTGTCCTGTTTCTAAAAATAAAAGTCATTAATTTATTAATGTTCCTATTATACCCCTATTAATTTATTAATTTAATTTTTTAATAATTTTTTTAAGGGTAGTTTTGGAAACTTATACATTTTTAAAAGGTAGACAAGACAATAAATGATGTTCTCTTAAAAAGTTTGACTTTTCAAACAGGACAAAAAAATTGGGACGGAGGGAGTAAATTCAAAGCAGAAATAAAGTTTCTCATGCATTTCACGGGTTAGAGACTAGTTTAATTATGAAGTGAAATCATTGTTTCAATCTTCGTGCCAATTGATTCTTAAAAATAAAAAGGTTTTTATTGAAAGCTGCTGTGATTTTACCACATTGGATTGGGTGTATTATTATTTTTTTTTAAAGAAACAAATGCGTACGCACAATAAAAAAGGAAATCAGTTATTGAATGATTAGGAGTAACTAGGTAATGTCCTGCATGACTGACTGAAGATTGGTAATTTCATTTGAAAATAATTTTTATTTTTTTAAGACTCATATATAATACTTATTTTGTTATATAATATTTATGATGTTTCCCCACAATTTTGCTGAATGCTTTGAAACTTAATCTTCTTAATTCATATTTTGTAATTTTTTTCTTATCCTAAAAGAAGTTTTCGACTATTGAGTGGGCTTACTTAACTAATCTATATATATAATATTGGAACTGCATTTTTTTTTTTTTGGAGAGAGTTTTAACTTATGGCGTCCGCTTCTAATGATAACTTTTTATCATCAGACCAAAACACTAATCGATTTTTGATGTAGGCGAGGATTGAACCCCAGATTGGAATTATATACTAATTAGACAGTTCTAGAAGTCTATACCATATTATAAATTTAATATTTAAAATAATAAAATAACATCTGGAAAAAAATGTAGACTTTATTTCTAAAACCAAACACTTCCTCTACCACACCATTCTCATAACCAAATCTCAAGACCCCAATCCCAAATGCCTTGTTTATAATGTAAATCATATCATATACTATATTATAAAAATTGGGCTTAGACGTCGTTGTTGTGCCAAGTGGCTTCACCATATTGTAGATTTTTAGATTTTTTAAAAAATATATATATATATATATATAATTTTTCTTCTCCTATAATTTCTAAATTGATAAAAGTATAATGCATCTTAAATTGCAGCAACGTATACTACACTAAAAAAAAGAGGTTTAATGCATTTTGAATTGCAGCAACATAGACATAGTGTAATCTTTTTCTTCTTATTTTTTAATTGCTACACTAAAAAAAGGTCTAATGCATCTTAAATTGCAGCAACATAATACAAAGACTTTTTTTATCAGAAATTTTTTAATTTTTTAAAAATAGATATAATTTTTTTTTTTTTTTTTTTTTTTTGTTCTTATCTTCTTACCCTATAATTTTTAAGTTGACAAAAATCTTAATTTGGTTACAATCCAAATTATTCATCTAATCATTTTATATATATATATATATATATTACTTAAATTACTACACGTCAAAAAACAACGTTATTACTATTTTTTAGATTTTCAAAAAAGAATACATAAATTATATTGTATATATACGTTAAAATCAACTTAAAATTTTAACATTATTAGTTCATATTTTTAGATTTTCAAAAAAAAAAAAAAAAAAACATATAATATTTTATTCTTAACTTCTTCTCTTATAATCACACCTCCACAAATTAGTCTGACATTATACTTTTTGTTTATATCAATTTATTCAATGTAGAGTGTATATATATCAAATAATTTATAATAAATACCTACTATATAGTTTTTTTCCTCTATCATTCTCTTCTTCTACCCACAATCTTGCAGGTATGTATTTGTTTACAGTAATTTTTTATATATTTATTTATCAAATTGAAAAAGTTTTGTGTATTTTTTTTGTCTTTTTTTTTTTTAACTTAATTTTATTAAGTTTTATCCTATTCATATGGTTATGGTCAAATCAATCATTAAATATGCTTAGACATTATTTTTTATTATTTTGTATATCGTATATGAATTACACTTTTATGACATGGGTTCCAATGGTGATATGTTGCTTCCATCCTTTAATTAAGTTGATTAGTTATATTATCAATTGAAAAAGAAATGTAAGAAGAACTTAAATACAAAAACTTAATTAGTAATTTTGTATCTCAAAAAGCAAGAAAAATAGGTTTTAAATAATAAAAAAAATCAATAAATATTATTTAATTAATATTTTAATATTAAAAAAATGCTCCCCTTAAAATTTTCGCCTTATGTTCCCAAAGTTGTTGAGTCGACCCTGAAACGTACACTAGTCATCCCCGGTTTCAGAAAAATACAAGCAATGAGATAGAAAAGGATAGGAAGAGAAGGATAGAAGCTGACATTGAAATTGAATAGAGAGCAAAAAGTGTGATATTGGTTTCATTGAAAAGAATACAATATTTTTGCAAGAGTAAGGACATCAAATTCCTTGCTCCTTATTGTGGATTTTTCACCCCTTTTCATGGGGGGTTTTCCATGTAATTTCTTGCTTTTGTCTCTTTGTTTAGTTTTACTCTTGTTCTTCCTCATTTTTATTTAGTTGAGAAGCACTGTTTTAAATCCTTGACAAAGTGGTGCTTAAATGTACTCTTGTTACAGTTTAGGGGTTGTTCAAAATAATCTCTAAAAATCTAACTTCATATATATATATATATATATATATTTTTTTTTTTTGAGAAAGAGGACTTGAACTTTATTAAGATAATGGCATGTCTGCTTGATAAATATCTAAACAATAGACTGGAACATCCTCCATCCAAACATTAAAACCTGTGACATGACGTGCATGTCTAGCAAGATTATGAGCTAATTTGTTACCCTCCCTACCCACATGTTGAAATCTATCTTGAATGTATACACATCCACAAATGTATAAATATTATCACATCCTTAGATTTTTCAATGATTGAAAAAGGCATAAATTTCAATGATAAATGCATAAACCTCAAATTGAATTGAGATATGTTGTAATTCAAAATAAGTCAAAAGCATTACACACTCATAATATTTTGTTAGAAGAAACATTGTAATTCAGGAGTTGGCTTGTTGTTAGAAGAGACATTGTAATTCAGGAGTTGACTTTGGGAGGAAAAGGTAATTAACATGATATAAAATCAAATTCTTACAATAGATCCATGCATCCGAATTCTGGTAAGATCATCAATCCATCTTCTTTCTAATATGTGGTTTCCAGTCCATATTCTTCTCTTTATCCTTAGTGTAGTCTAGGGGAAAAAATCAATGGCAAATATAATAACTAGAAAAAGACAATCAATAGCATAAAGGCAAAATTGCTTTTTATCATACCTTTATCTCTCTGCTGGGAATATCACCTTAATCTGTTTGTTGGAAAAATAGTATGAAGTGAATAAAAAATTGATGTTTTCTATGTTCACTTAAAGATGTTATTATAAGTGGTGAAAATCCTTGAATCCCACATTAGAAATGATAGAGAATATGAGTTTAGGTTGGATATTGGATTCGGCTTTAAGCATGTGTGAACTAGGCTCACTTATCCAAATAATAATAATATTTTATTATTTTAATTATTGAGTTAGTTAGTCTGTGCACAACAGTTATCACTGAAATAAAATGTCTATTCAGTAACGTATAAGTTTTCATAGTCCCTCGTTCATGAAAACTACTTTTCAAAAAAAAAAAAAAACTCTCCAAAGAGAATTTTTTTTTTTTTTTTTTTTCATTCATTTTGTGTCAAAGAGAGAGAAAGAGGTATTGAGTAGTTCGTAGAGCATGACCTTATGTGCTTCGTTTTCGTGCTGTAGATCATTTTATCCTGGGAAGCAGACGTCCGTGAGTCTCAAAACTCCACAGTGATTGTGTGTGGGGCGAAATCTGCTTTAAGGAAATTGTGTCAAACACAAAACTTGATTTGAATCATTTATTCTTTATACATTTGGTCTGTGAGTTTTAATTATTTGTAGGTTTCTTCTTATATATAATCAATATTTTATTATTACTTTTGCCTATCACATCTATTTGTGTTATTACTTATTCTTATATCTGTGTATTGTTCCTTTTGCTTTATCACAAAAATAAATTGTTGAAATATATTCAATACTGTTTATTTTTTAAGAACACAAATAACAAAATTAAAATAATATATAAATAAATTAGAACCTACAAAATTATAAGAAAGTCATAAACAAACCCGATTCAACCAAGAAATGAAGGCAGTGAAACACCTTTTGACATGATTATTCATCTGGCAACAAATGGCTGGATTGAATCATTGAAATAAGAATAAATAAATAAATAAATAAATAAAATTTCAAACATGATAAGGTAGAAGAGAAAATAAGAAATTTGTTGAGTTGTTAATTATAGAGTTAGTTTTCAATTTGAATTTCAAAACGTGGGCTACGTGTAAAACATCCTTCCTTTTTTTATATGCGACTATAATTTGAATTGTAAGCCATAAAACCCATGGCTCCTGCCTCGACTTGTTGTGCGACTATAATTGAATTGTGAGCCATCAGACCCATGACTCCTAACTCGACTCGTTGTGCTACATATAGCTAGATAGTCTCTCCGTCGTTAGTACTTGGTAGACTGGCCTTGGACAGTGGACACTAATTACTGCTATGTTTATGTATTTTTTAAACATTATTTTGAGGCTGTGTAAGTGGACTGATGATGAGATGTAATTTTGATTTTTTATTCTGAAAGGAGGGCTAAGATTGTGTGCATTGAAAATTGTTGAAAAAATGTTTTATTTTTTATTTTTATCTAAAATAAAATAGCTTTTAAATTTTTTAACACATTTAATATAAGACTTACCAAAAACTATATATCTTTCAATAAACACTGTACAAATACGCTTAAAAAAAAAAAAAAAAAAAAAATCCCAAAAGTGTTCTTAAACCATACTTGGTTCTAAAGTTGATCCAAATTGTAATTAGTGCAAAATCTTTTTCATATGGGATCACCTCTAACATAATTTTTATTATACACTATTCAATTTTAATTTTCATGATCAAATCATTGGGCAATCACTTGAACACCATTCTCCTTCCAAATATTAATTCCACTTAAAATTGAAAAGTTTCAAATAAAATATGAAGCAAAAGAAATTATTATAAGACATTTCAAATACTCAACAAGCCCAAATGAAGCAAATATCTACAAATGCATATATACAAATGGACTTAATACTCTGGTTCTATCAAAGATCCAATACACCATTATCAAGCTATAAGTCACACATTTATCCACAAGGAATGGCATTCGTAACTTGAAGATACATTAATAAAGATCATTTCTAAGGCTTGACAAAATTTCCTCAGTTAGGATATGTCTCCTACATTAAACGACCTCCAAACTCAACAAAAACATATTATCAACAGTCCTTTCTAGCCAAATGAACAAATAGGGGTTTCCAAATTAAAGATAATTAATTGCAAACTTTAAATAAAGTCCTACCTTGGAAATTAAGATATGCAAGCTCTAATGCCTATGCTAATAAAGGAATTTGCTAACCTATTTCCCATTGCTATTAATCATCAACTTGTGCCTCCTCACAATAATTTCTGCTTTTCTCAATTAATTCCCCCTTCAACCAAAGAACACCTTAGAGTAAAGCATGTAACAGGGATGATATTTTAACGCCACTTTTTTTTGGGGGAGTGGGGTCCTTTTCCCCCCTTCCGGAAAATGTTTGTTAAGGAACTTTTGAAGACAATAAGATACTAAACAAGAAAGAAAGAAAATAGTTGTATCCATAGATATAATTAGTGGGTTTATTTTACAAAGAATCCTAAAGAATATCAACATGCGATAGCTATACAAATGGTCCCTAAAGAATGCTCAGTTAAATGTTTCTCATTAACCAGTGCAGCTAATAACCTTCCATCATATAAATTTATCTAAAACTAATAAGAAAAAAAATAAAAATGAAACTAGCATCAAATAAGCACATTCACAGTTAATTGTGGAAGTGATGCAAGACCATTTGCAGTAGTACTTTTTGCAACAAAATGCCCAGTAACTTTTGTAACAATTAGGGGGACCTCTCCACACCAAACATCAAACCAAAACCGGGTGCAACATCCATTCCCTGCCACCAGTTAGTTCCTAGGGTCTTTTGTAACAATTAGCAAAATTGACAACTGTTTTTGGAACAAAGTTAGTTAGGAGGCTGTTAGTTAATAGTTACTAATCAACCAATTAATTAGCTTGGCTTGCACAATGCAGTACAATCAATTTTTTTTTTTCCGATAAAAATTCACTAAGATATCTATATGTATATATGTGTATATATATATATATATATATATTGATATTGATATCATTAGAATCATAATGCAGGTTGAATTCATATCTTGGGACCATTCAATTGAGAATCCCGCACACTTTTTTCTTTTCTTTTATTTTTCAAGTGATTTCATATACTATAAATAATACATGCTATTTTTTAAACAATTTATTTACTTATTAGAAAAAAAAAGAATGAAATAAAATTTAAATATTAAATAGAGTCAAATGGAATAGGAATGAAAGAAATAAAATCCCCTTACTTGTTAAGCTATAAAAATGATTGGATTTCGTGATCAGAACAAGGAGCAAATTAACATTAATATTTATCTCATAAAGCATAGTTACAATAAATATATTTCGAGAGAAGGGAAATGGAGAAGTTGGAAGGATCATATAGAAGTACCGATTTGTAAACGAATGTACAGTAAATACTGTAAATTACAGCATCCATTGATCAAGCATGTGCAGCTGCAAAACGATGGTATCTCAAGCGGACAAAAAAAGGAACCAAATCATGCTTATTGCCTAGCGAAATTTAAGAAAACAAAGGGGGGCAAAATTGATTCATATCAAGCGCAGAGATGGGTTAAGTGGTTCAGTTTAATAGGTCCAATATTATGCATAGCTAGATTTCAATAGTTAAAATCTATTTGACTCACATGAGGGGTAAAATTAAGAGATATATATATATATATATATAAATTTGATATTTTATGTCACATTTTCTCACCAATCGAACGGCTCAGATTGATCAAATTAAAATTTAAAAAAATTATTGCCATTTGATGACCTGCCAGAGCATTCCCCTCTAACAAACTCTGCCAGCACACTCACTCCTACGCCCTCAATGCTATACCCTCAAATACAAAATTCTCCTGATTTATTACTACAAATACCCACCCACCCTCAAATTCAAAATTCTATTTCCTGATTCATTACAACGGGCAGAGAGAAAATCCTCTCTCATTTCTCTCCCCTTTCCTCCATCACCAACCCACAGAGAAAAACCCAAATATCCCACCAAAAAAAAAAAAAAAAAAACCCCAGAAAAATTCAAAAAAGTGCAGAAACTCAGTTATAAGGGAAGACAGAACAAAGAACTTCAATAAGTTTCTTCTATCCCTAATTCATTCTTTTTCCCCACTTTTGTTTTTGTTTAGATTCCAATTTTCTCTACATTTTCTTTGCAGCCAAACATCAACCGGAGCCATCACAAAAGGCTAAATCACAAAAGGGAAGACAGAACAAAGAACTTCAATAAGCTTCTTCTATCCCTATCTCATTCTTTTTCCGCACTTTTGTTTTTGTTTAGATTCCAATTTTCTCTACATTTTCTTTGCAGCCAAACATCAACCGGAGCAATCACAAAAGGCTAAATCACAAAAGGGAAGCAACAACACAACAAGCAGGATAGAGAAAAATATCAACCAAAAATCACAAAAACGAAAGGTAAATCCGAAAACCTCTGTTTCATATGTGTGTATACACTCTCTGATACATGCTCACAAAGCCTCACAAACACAGAGCACATGAGCACAAAAATCCCAGTACCTTACCCTCGGTCATACCTGTGTTTTTCACGCGCTCACGCGCCACCACATGTGATCTCACACGTCACCACGGCCACGGTTCTTGGCAGATCCGTGAAGCCTTTTAACCTCCACAACACCGATTCATGCTCCACGCGCCGTTTGGGGCTCTCCTAGGTAGCAGATCGAGAAGTTGAGTTCTAGGTTTTAGAGAGAGAGATCGGATAAATATGTAAGTGTTAGGCTCGGGTTTAGCGAGAGAAAGGATGAGAGGTTGGGAACCACCATCGTGGTGGCGGCGGCTGGGCTTCACGACGGAGCTAGGAGGCTGTGCTTCGTTTAGATCGGAGAGAGGGTGAGACCGATCCAGAGCGAGAGAGGTTATAGGTTTCGGTTTTAGAGAGAAGTTAAGGCTGAGATGTGAAACCACCGCCGTTGGTGGCGGTGAGGAGCTTGAGAGGCTTCGGCCATGGTGGTCTGAGACAGAGAGACAGTTCAGATCCAAGCAGTAGAGAGAGATTTCGAGGTTGAGAGACTTGGTTCGGAATTGGAGTAGACCACCGTAGTGGTGGTGCTGGTGATCGGAGTGATGAGTTCAAGGTACTGGGCCATGGAGGCTCGGGTGTGAAGGCTCTGGAAGTTCAAGATCCAGATGTAAACGGTAGGTTAGGGAAAGATTTTTGAAGCGGGTCAGCCAGACTCGTTAATCTGGGTCCGAACCAGTTCCCTAAGTTAGATTTGGGCCAGATGAGGCCCATCCGAGGATGATATGGGTTCAGATCTCTGAACTTCTCTCAATTCACTAGTTCAATCCCATCAGCTTTTAGAGCCTAGCCCAGGTCCACCTTTAGAATTAACCCATCTCACTTTTTAATAAGTTTTAGCCCAAATATTAATAAAAAGATATGCCATCATATTTGCCATGTTCGAACCAGTTCCCTAAGTTAGATTTGGGCCAGATGAGGCCCAATCCGAGGATGATATGGGTTCAGATCTCTGAACTTCTCTCAATTCACTAGTTCAATCCCATCAGCTTTTAGAGCCTAGCCCAGGTCCACCTTTAGAATTAACCCATCTCACTTTTTAATAAGTTTTAGCCCAAATATTAATAAAAAGGGTCATGTTCAATATGCCATCATATTTGCCATGTTCGCATTATGTCATGGAACTTTGTCATATTTGCATATTGGTCCATAACTTAGTTATATTTGCATTTTGTTCAACAAACTTGTCATATATTTATATTTACCTAAAACTTCGCCAAAATGGCATTTTTCCCAAAAATTGCCAAAATGGCATTTTACCCCAAATCTTTCTAAAATTGCAAGGAAGCCTTCTACTTTTCAAAATCCTTTTGTGCGATGTCTAATGTCTTGTATGTGCGATGCTTTTAATATATTTATGCCCATACCCTTGTATGTGGTTGATATAATGCTTTTATTTGCTTTGCTTCACTACTTCCTTTGTTTGATGCTTGTTCGTTTACATGTGATGGATGGAGCACACATCAGGCTTTAGAGAAGCAAATGAAAAGATATGGATCTATAGACCCCAAGGGTTTAGCCCCTCCAAGAGGTACACTTTTTCCTTAGACCTTCTTTTAGAACCCTGTCTTGCAACTTTCCTAGATTAGGTTTTCATTACTTGCACTATGCTTTGGGCCATACCTTTTGGGTGTGGATATGTCTACATTTTTGTATCTTGCTTTGGGCCACACCTTCTAGGTGTGGACATGTCTACATTCCTACTCTGCATGATGAAAATATATTGTGCATACAATATGTTTCAAAGGTTTCTCATGCACTACGAATGACGAACATCCGCGATTTGGTGTCAACCCCTCCGAAACCATGGATGCATCTTGTCCATGGAGTATGGGTATGCATTCAAGGCTTATAAAGTAGATACATACTCATGCTTTATAGGGTGTATTATCTACCACGTGTAATTCCCCCTATTCATGTCAGTTAGTGACATGTAGTTTCTTTGTGTATACAACACACACCACGTGTTCGATACTTAGATGCAACTCGGCAGAATTCAAATCTACTTCAAATCTAGACATTCCATATATCTAATGTGCACAAT
>CM042476.1:54517889-54541139 GCA_023621385.1 Quercus gilva | reverse complement strand
CGTAAAATAAACAGGAAATTATGTACAATATTTGTACAGAAAGTCGAGAACTGCAGTGAAATTGAAAATCCAAAAGACCGTAAAATCAATGGAAAATTGTGTACAATATATGTACGGAATGTCTGGATCTGCAGAGAAATAGAATTTACAAAACTTCTTAAAATTATTTGAAAATTGTGTAAAATATATGTACGGAAAGTCTGGATTTGCAGAGAAATTGAATATCCAGAACTGCTTAAATTCAACGAAAAATTGTGTACGTTATATGTACAAAATGACTGTGTATGTAGAAAAATTAAATATCCAGAATTGCGTAAAATCAACAGGAAATTGTGTACAATATTTGTACAGAAAGTCGGGATCTGTAGAGAAATTGAAAATCTAAAACATCGTAAAATCAATGTAAAATTGTGTGCAACATAGGTACGAAATGTCTGGACCTGCAGAGAAATTGAATATACAAAACTTCGTAATATCATTGGAAAATTGTGAACAGTATATTTACGGAATGTCTGGATCTGCCGAGAAATTGAATATCCAAAACTTCTTAAAATCATTTGAAAATTGTATAAAATATATGTACGAAAAATCTGGATTTGCAGAGAAATTGAATATCCTGAACTGCCTAAATTCAATGAGAAATTATGCACAATATATGTACGAAATGACTGGATTTGTAGAAAAATTGAATATCTAGAATTGTGTAAAATCAACCGGAAATTGTGTACAATATATGTACGGAATGTCGGGATCTGTAGAGAAATTGAATATCCCAAACTTTGTAAAGTCAATGGAAAATTGTGTGCAATATATGTACAGAATGTCTAGATCAGAAGAGAAATTGAATATCCAAAACTTCGTAGAATCATTGGAAAATTGTATACAATATATGTACGGAATGTTTGGATCTGTAGAGAAATTGAATATCGAAAACTTCGTAAAATCATTTGAAAATTATTTACAATATATGTATGGAATGTCTGGATCTGCCGAGAAATTGAATATCCAAAACTACGTAAAATCAATGGAAAATTGTGTACAAAATATTTACGGAAAGCCTGGATTTGCAAAGATATTGAATATCCAGAACTGAAAAGAATCAACGAAAAATTGTTTACAATATATGTGCTGAATGTCAAGATTTGCAGAGAAATTAAATATCCAGAACTGTGTAAAATCGACAGAAAATTAGGTACATTATATGTACGGAATCTTTGGATTTGCAGAGAAATTAAATATCCAGAACAATGTAAAATTAGCGAAAAATTGTGTACATTGAATGTACGGAATGTCTAGATTTGAAGAGATATTGAATATCCAGAACTGCCTAAATTCAACGGAAAATTATTTGCAATATGTGAACGAAACGCTGGACTTGTAGAAAATTTGAATACCCAAAATTGCGTAAAATCAACCAAAAGTTGTGCACAATATATGTACAGAATGTCGGGATCTGCAGAGAAATTGAGTATCCCAAACTTCGTAAAATCAATGGAAAATTGTGTACAATATATGTACAGAACGTCTGGATCAGCAGAGAAATTGAATATTCAAAACTTCGAAAAATAATTGGAAAATTGTGTGCAGTTTATGTATGGAAGGTCTGCATCTGCCGAGAAATTGAATATCCAAGACTACGTAAATTCAACGAGAAATTGTGTACAATATATGTACGGAATGTCGGGATTTGTAGAGAAATTGAATATTCCAAACTTCGTAAAGTCAATGGAAAATTGGGTACAATATATGTACAGAATGTCTGGATCAGAAGAGAAATTGAATATCCAAAACTTTGTAAAATCATTGGAAAATTGTATACAATATATGTACGGAATGTCTGGATTTGCAAAGAAATTGAATATTCGAAAGTTCGTAAAATCGTTGGAAAATTGTGTAAAGTATATGTACGAAATGTCTGGATCTGCCGAGAAATTGAATATCCAAAACAACGTAAAATCATTGGAAAATTGTGTAAAATATATGTACGGAAAGTTTGGATTTGCAGAGAAATTGAATATCTAAAACTGCCTAAATTCAAAGGGAAATTTTGTACATTAAATGTACGAAATGGCTGGATTCGTAGAAAAATTGAACATCTAGAATTGAGTAAAATCAATCGAAAATTGTGTACAGTATATGTACGGAATCTCGGGATCTGCAGAGAAATTGAATATCTCAAACTTTGTAAAATCAATGAAAAATTGTATACAATATATGTACGGAATGTCTGGATCTGTAGAGAAATTGAATATCCAAAACTTCGTAAAATCGTTGGAAAATTGTGGACAATATATGTACGGAATATCTGGATCTGCCGAGAAATTGAATATCCAAAACTTCGTACAATCATTAAAAAACTGTGTACATTATATATACGGAATGCCTGGATTTGCAGAGAAACTGAATATTTAGAACTGCGTAAAATCAACGAAAAATTATGTACAAAATATTTGCTGATTGTGAGGATTTATAGGGAAATTCAATACCCAGAATTGTGTCAAATCAACAGAAAACTGTGTACATTATATGTACGCAATGTTTGGATTTGTAGAGAATTTGAAATCCAAAACAGCATAAAATCAGCGAAAATTGGTGTACATTAAAGGTACGAAATGTCTAGATTTGCGGAGAAATTGAATATCCGGAACTGTTTAAATTCAATGAAAAATTGTGTACGTTATATGTACGGAATGACTGGGTATGTAGAAAAATAAAATATCCAGAGTTGCGTAAAATCAACAGGAAATTGTGTACAATATTTGTACAGAAAGTCGAGAACTGCAGAGAAATTGAAAATCCAAAACACCGTAAAATCAATGGAAAATTGTGTACAATATATGTACAGAATGTCTGGATCTACAGAGAAATAGAATTTACAAAACTTCTTAAAATTATTTGAAAATTGTGTAAAATATATGTATGGAAAGTCTGGATTTGCAAAGAAATTGAATATCCAGAACTGCTTAAATTCAACGAAAAATTGTGTACGTTATATGTACAAAATGACTGTGTATGTAGAAAAATTAAATATCCAGAATTGCGTAAAATCAATAGGAAATTGTGTACAATATTTGTATAGAAAGTCGGGATCCGCAGAGAAATTGCAAATCTAAAACATCGTAAAATCAATGGAAAATTGTGTGCAACATAGGTACGGAATGTCTGGACCTGCAGAGAAATTGAATATACAAAACTTCGTAATATCATTGGAAAATTGTGAACAGTATATTTTCGGAATGTCTGGATCTGCCGAGAAATTGAATATCCAAAACTTCTTAAAATCATTTGAAAATTGTGTAAAATATATGTACGAAAAATCTGGATTTGCAGAGAAATTGAATATCTAGAACTGCCTAAATTTAGCGAGAAATTATGCACAATATATGTACGAAATGACTGGATTTGTAGAAAAATTGAATATGTAGAATTGTGTAAAATCAACCGGAAATTGTGTACAATATATGTACGGAATGTCGGGATCTGTAGAGAAATTGAATATCCCAAACTTCGTAAAGTCAATGGAAAATTGTGTGCAATATATGTACAGAATGTTTGGATCAGAAGAGAAATTGAATATCCAAAACTTCGTAAAATCATTGGAAAATTGTATACTATATATGTACGGAATGTCTGGATCTGCAGAGAAATTGAATATCCAAAACTACGTAAAATCATTGAAAAATTGTGTAAAATATATGTACGGAAAGTCTGAATTTGCAGAGAAATTGAATATCCAGAACTGGCTAAATTCAACGGGAAATTGTGTACATTATATGTACGAAACGGCTGGATTTGTAGAAAAATTGAATATCTAAAATTGAGTAAAATCAATCGGAAATTGTGGACAATATATGTACGGAATGCCGGGATCTGCAGAGAAATTGAATATCTCAAACTTCGTAAAATCAATGAAAAATTGTGTACAATATTTGTACGAAATGTCTGGATCTGATGAAAAATTGAATATCCAAAACTTCGAAAAATCATTGGAAAATTGTGTACAGTTTATATACGGAATGTCTGCATCTGCCGAGAAATTGAATATCCAAGACTACGTAAATTCCACGAGAAATTGTGTACAATATATGTAAGGAATGTCGGGATCTGTAGAGAAATTGAATATCCCAAACTTCATAAAATCAATGGAAAATTGGGTACAATATATGTGCTGAATGTCAGGATTTGGATCGAAATTGATTTTCCATAACTGTGTAAAATCATCGGAAAATAGTGTACTTTATATGTAAGGAATGTCTGGATTTGCAGAGAAATTGAATATCCAGAACAGTGGAAAATAAGCGAAAAATTGTGTACATTAAATTTATGAAATGTCTGGATTTGTAGAAAAATTAAATATTCAGAACTGCATAAAATCAACGGGAAATTGTGTACAATGTATGTACAGAATGTCCTGATCTGCAAAAAAATTAAAAATCCAAAACATCGTAAAATCAATGGAAAATTGTGCGCAAAATATTTACGGAAAGCCTGGATTTGCAGAGATATCGAATATCCAGAACTGCGGAGAATCAACGAAAAATTGTTGACAATATATGTGGTGAATGTCAAGATTTGGAGAGAAATTAAATATCCAGAACTGTGTAAAATCAACAGAAAACTGGGTACAATATATGCTCGGAATCTTTGGATTTGCAGAGAAATCAAATATCCAGAACAATGAAAAATCGGAGAAAATTTGTGTAAATTAAATGTCCGGAATGTCTAGATTTGCGGAGATATTGAATATATAGAACTGCCTAAATTAACGGAAAATTATTTGCATTATGTGTACGGAACTAATGGACTTGTAGAAAATTTGAATATCCAGAATTGTGTAAAATCAACAGAAAATTGTGTACAATATATGTACGGAATGTCTGGATTTGCAGAAAAATTAAATATCCAAAACTTCGTAAAATCATTGGAAAACTGTGTACATTATATGTACGGAATGCTTGGATTTGCAGAGAAATTGAATATTCAGAACTGCGTAAAATCAATGAAAAATTGTGTACAATATATGTACGGAATGTCTGGATCTGCAGAAAAATTGAATATCCAAAACTTCCTAAAATCATTCGAAAATTGTGTACAGTAGACGTACGGAATGTCAGATCTGTTCAGAAATTGAATATCTAAAACTTTGTAAAATCATTGGAATATTGTGTAAAATATATGTATGGAATGTCTGGATTTGCATAGAAATTGAATATCAAGAACTGCCTAAATTCAACGGGAAATTGTGTACAATATATGTACGAATTGACTGGATTTGCGGAAAAACAGAATATCTAGAATTTTGTAAAATCAACTGAAAATTGTGTACAATATATGTACGAATTGTCAGGATCCACTGAAAAATTGAATATCCCAAACTTCATAAAATCAATGGAAAATTGTGTACAATATATGTACAGAACATCTGGATTAGAAGAGAAATTGAATATCCAAAAATATGTACGGAATGTCTGGATTTGCAGAGAAATTGAATATCCAAAACTTCATAAAATCATTGGAAAATTGAGTACAGTATATGTACGGAATGTCTGGATTTGCCGGGAAATTGAATATCCAAAACTATGTAAAATCATTGGAAAATTTTGTAAAATATATGTACGGAAAGTCTGGATTTGTAGAGAAATTGAATATCCAGAACTGCCTAAATTCAACGGGAAATTGTGTACGTTATATGTACGAAATGAGTGAATTTGTAGAAAAATTGAATATCTAGAATTGTATAAAATCAACCGGAAATTGTGTACAACATATATACGGAAAGTCGGGATCTGCAGAGAAATTGAATATCTCAAACTTTGTAAAATCAATGAAAAATTGTATACAATATATGTACGGAATGTCTGGATCTACAGAGAAATTGAATATCCAAAACTTCGTAAAATCATTGGAAAATTGTGTACAATATATGTACGAAGTGTCTGGATCTGCCGAGAAATTGAATATCCAAAACTTAGTAAAATCATTAAAAAACTGTGTACATTATATGTACGGAATGCCTGGATTTGCAGAGAAATTGAATATTCAGAACTGCGTAAAATCAACGAAAATTTTTTTACAAAATATTTGCTGATTGTCAGGATTTGGAGAGAAATTGAATATCCAGAATCGTGTAAAATCAACAGAAAACTGTGTACATTGTATGTACGTAATGTTTGGATTTGTAGAGAAATTGAATATCCATAACAGCTTAAAATCAGCAAAAATTGGGGTGCATTAAAGGTACGAAATGTCTGGATTCGCCGAGAAATTGAATATCCAGAACTACTTCAATTCAACGAAAAATTGTGTACGTTATATGCACGGAATGACTGGGTATGTTGAAAAATTAAATATCCAAAATTGCGTAAAATCAACAGGAAATTGTGTACAATATTTGTATAGAAAGTGGGGATCTGCAGAGAAAATGAAAATATAAAACATAGTAAAATCAATGGAAAATTGTGTACAATATGTGTACGGAATGTCTAGATCTGCAGTTAAATTGAATATAAAAAACTTCGTAAAATCATTGGAAAATTGTGTACAGTATACGTACGGAATGTCTGGATTTGCCGTGAAATTGAATATCCAAAACTTCTCAAAATCATTGGAAAATTGTGAAAAATATATGTATAGAAAGTCTGGATTTGCAGAGAAATTGAATATCCAGAACTGCCTAAATTCAATGGGAAATTGTGCACAATTTTTGTACGAAATGACTGGATTTGTAGAAAAATTGAATATCTAAAATTGTGCAAAATCAACCGGAAATTGTGTACAATATATATACGAAATGTCGGGATATATAGAGAAATTGAATATCCCAAACTTCGCAAAATCAATGAAAAATTGTGTACAATATATGTGCAGAATGTTTGGATCAGAAGAGAAATTGAATATCCAAAACTTCGTAAAATCATTAGAAAATTGTATACAATATATGTACGGAATGTCTGGATCAGCCGGGAAATTTAATATCCAAAACTTCGTAGAATCATTGGAAAATTGTGTACAGCATATGTACGGAAAGTCTGGATTTGTAGAGAAATTGAATATCCAGAACTGCCTAAGTTCAACGGGAAATTGTGTACATTATATGTACGAAATGACTGAATTTGTAGAAAAATTGAATATCTAGAATTGTGTAATATCAACCAAAAATTGTGTACAATATATGTACAGAATGTCAGGATCTGCAGAGAAATTGAATATCTCAAACTTTGTAAAATCATTGAAAAACTGTATACAATATGTACGAAATGTCTGGATCTGCAGAGAAATTGAATATCCAAAACTTCATAAAATCATTGGAAAATTGTGCACAATATATGCACGAAATGTCTGGATTTGCCAAGAAATTGAATATCCAAAACTTTGTAAAATCATTAAAAAACTGTGTACATTATATGTACGGAATGCCTGGATTTGCAGGGAAATTGAATATTCAGATCTGCGTAAAATCAACGAAAAATTGTGTACAAAATATTTGCTGATTGACAGGATTTGGCGAGAAATTGAATATCCAGAATTGCGTAAAATCAACAGAAAACTGTGTACATTATATGTACGTAATGTTTAGATTTTTAGAGAAATTGAATATCCATAACAGCATAGAATCTGCGAAAATTTGTGTACAATAAAGGTATGAAATGTCTGGATTTGCAGAGAAATTGAATATCCAGAACTGCTTAAATTCAACAAAAAATTGTGTACGTTATATGTACAGAATGCCTGGGTTTGTAGAAAAATTAAATATCCAGAATTGCGTAAAATTAACAGGAAATTGTGTACAATATTTGTACAGAAAGTCGGGATTTGCAAAGAAATTGAAAATCCAAAACATCATAAAATCAATGAAAAATTGTGCACAATATATGTACAGAATGTCTGGATCTGCAGAGAAATTGAATATACAAAACTTCATAAAATCATTGAAAAATTGTGTAAAATATATGTACGGAATGTCTGGATCTGTAGAGAAATTGAATATCCAAAACTTCATAAAATCATTGGAAAATTGTGTACAGTATATGTACGAAATGTCTGGATCTGCCGAGAAATTGAATATCCAAAACTACGTAAAATCATTGGAAAATTGTGTAAAATATATGTACGAAAAGTCTGGACTTGCAGAGAAATTAAATATCCAGAACTGGCTAAATTCAACAGGAAATTGTGTACATTATATGTACGAAATAGCTGGATTCGTTGAAAAATTGAATATCTAGAATTGAGTAAAATTAACTGAAAACTGTGTACAATATATGTATGGAATGCTGGGATCTGCAGAGAAATTGAATATCTCAAACTTCGTAAAATCAATGAAAAATTGTGTAGAATATTTGTACGAAATGTCGGAATCTGATGAGAAATTGTATATCCAAAACTTTGAAAAAACATTGGAAAATTGTGTACAGTTTATGTATGGAATGTCTGCATCTGCCGAGAAATTGAATATCCAAGACTACGTAAATTCAACGGGAAATTGTATACAATATATGTACGGAATGTCGGGATCTGTAGAGAAATTGAATAAACCAAACTTCGTAAAATCAATAGAAAATTGTGCACGATATATGTGCTGACTGTCAGGATTTGGAGAGAAATTGAATATCGACAACTGTATAAAATCATCGGAGAACAGTGTACTTTCTATATACGGAATGTTTGGATTTGCAGAGAAATTGAATATCCAGAACAGCGAAAAATTAGCGAAAAATTGTGTACATTAAATTTATGAAATGTCTGGATTTGTAGAAAAATTAAATATTCAGAACTGCGTAAAATCAACGGGAAATTGTGTACAATGTATGTACAGAATTTCCTGATCTGCAAAAAAATTAAAAATCCAAAATTTCATAAAATCAATGGAAAATTGTGCGCAAAATATTTACGAAAAGCCTGGATTTGCAGAGATATTGAATATCCAGAACTGCGGAGAATCAACAAAAAATTGTTGACAATATATGTGCTGAATGTTAAGATTTGGAGAGAAATTAAATATCCAGAACTGTGTAAAATCGATAGAAAACTGGGTACAATATATGTTCGGAATCATTGGATTTGCAAAGAAATTAAATATCCAAAACAATGTAAAATCAGCGAAAAATTGTGTACATTAAATGTACGAATTGTCTAGATTTGTAGAGATACTGAATATCCAGAACTGCCTAAATTCAACGAAAAATTATTTGCATTATGTGAACGGAACAACTGGACTTGCAGAAAATTTGAATATCCAGAATTGCATAAAATCAACCGAAAATTGTGTACAATATATGTATGGAATGTCGGGATTTGCAGAGAAATTGAATATCCCAAATTTCATAAAATCAACGGAAAATTGTGCACAATATATGTACAGAATGTCTGGACCTGAAGAGAAATTAAATATCCAAAACTTCATAAAATTAATGGAAAATTGTGTACAATATATGTACGGAATGTCTGGATCTGCAGAAAAATTGAATATCCAAAACTTTGTAAAATCATTCGAAAATTGTGTACAGTAGGCGTACGGAATGTCTGGATCTATTCAAAAATTTAATATCTAAAACTTTGTAAAATCATTGGAAAATTGTGTAAAATATATGTACGGAATGTCTGGATTTGCATAGAAATTGAATATCAAGAATTGCCTAAATTCAACGGGAAATTGTGTACAATATATGTACGTAAAGACTGGATTTGCAGAAAAATAGAATAAGTAAAATTTTGTAAAATCAACTGAAAATTGTGTACAATATATGTACGGAATGTTGGGATCTGCAGAGAAATTGAATATCTCAAACTTTGTAAAATCAATGAAAAACTGTACACCATATATGTACTGAATGTCTGGATCTGTAGACAAATTGAATATCCAAAACTTCGTAAAATCATTGGAAAATTGTGTACAATATATGTACGAAATGTCTGAATCTGTCAAGAAATTGAATATCCAAATCTTCGTAAAATCATTAAAAAACTGTGTACATTATATGTACGGAATGCCTGGATTTGCAGAGAAATTGAATATTCAGAACTGCGTAAAATCAACGAAAAATTGTTTACAAAATATTTGCTGATTGTCAGGATTTGGAGAGAAATTGAATATCCAGAATTGTGTAAAATAAACTGAAAACTGTGTACATTATATGTACGTAATGTTTGGATTTGTAGAGAAATTGAATATCCATAACAGCGTAAAATCAGCGAAAATTTGTGTACATTAAAGGTATGAAATGTCTGGTTTTGCAGAGAAATTGAATATCCAGAACTGCTTAAATTCAACGAAAAATTATGTACGTTATATGTACAGAATGACTGGGTTTGTAGAAAAATTAAATACTCAAAATTGCGTAAAATCAACAGGAAATTGTGCACAATATTTGTACAGAAATTTGGCATCTGCAGAGATATTGAAAATCCAAAACATCGTAAAATCAATGGAAAATTGTGTACAATATATGTACAGAATGTCTGGATCTACAGAGAAATTGAAAATCCAAAACATCGTAAAATCAGTGGAAAATTGTGTACAATATATGTACGGAATGTTTGGATCTGCAGAGAAATTGAATATACAAAACTTCGTAAAATCATTGGAAAATTTTGTACAGCATATGTACGGAATGTCTGGATTTGCAGAGAAATTGAATATCCAGAATTGCCTAAATTCAACGGGAAATTGTGTACAATATATGTACAAAATGATTGGATGTTTAGACAAATTGAAAATTTGGAATTGTGTAAAATCAACCGAAAATTGTGTACAATATATGTACGAAATGTCGAGATCTATATAGGAATTGAATATCCCAAACTTTGTAAAATCAATGGAAAATTGCGTACAATATATGTACAGAATGTCTGGATCAGAAGAGAAATTGAATATCCCAAACTTCGTAAAATCATTGGAAAATTGTATACAATATATGTACGGAATGTCTGGATCTGCAGATAAATTGAATATCCAAAACTTCGTAAAATCATTGGAAAATTGGGTACAATATATATACGAAATGTCTGGATCTGCCAAGAAATTGAATATCCAAAACTATGTAAAATCATTGGAAAATTGTGTAATATATATGTACGGAAAGTCTGGATTTGCAGAGAAATTGAATATGCAGAACTGCCTAAATTCAACGAAAAATAGTGTACATTATATGTACGAAATGGCTGGATTCGTAGAAAAATTGAATATCTAGAATTGTGTAAAATCAACCAAAAATTGTGTACAATATATGCACGGAATGTCGGGATCTGCAGAGAAATTGAATATCTAAAACTTTGTAAAATCAATGAAAAATTGTGTACAATATTTGTACGAAATGTCTGGATCTGAAGAGAAATTGAATATCCAAAACTTTGTAAAATCATTGGAAAACTGTGTAAAACATATGCACGGAATGTTTGGATTTGCAGAGAAATTGAATACCCAGAACAACGTAAATCAGCGAAAAATGGTGTACATTAAGTATACGGATTGTCAGGATTTGCAGAGAAATTGAATATCCAGAACAGCGAAAAATCAACTAAAAATTGTGTTCAATAAATGTGCTGATTGACAGGATTTAGAGAGAAATAGAATATCTAGAACTGTGTAAAATCAGCAGAAGATTTTGTACAATATATGTACAGAATGCCTGAATCTGCAGACAAACTGAAAATCCAAAACATCGTCAAATCAATTGAAAATTGTGTACAATATATGTACGGAATGTCTGGATCTGCCGAGAAATTGAATATCCAAAACTTCTTAAAATCATTGGAAAATTGTGTAAAATATATGTACGGAATGTCTGGATCTATAGAGAAATTGAATATCCAGAACTGCCTAAATTCAATCGGAAATGGTGCACAATATTTGTACTAAATGACTGGATTTGTAGAAAAATTGAATATTTAGAATTCTGCAAAATCAACCGGAAATTATGTTCAATATATGTACAGAATGTCGGGATCCGTACAGAAAATGAATATCCCAAACTTCTTAAAATTAATGGAAAATTCTGTACAATATATGTACAGAATGTCTGGATTAGAATAGAAATTGAATATCCAAGACTTCGTAAAATCATTGGAAAATTGTATGCAATATATGTACTGAATGTTTGGATTGGTCGAGAAATTGAAAATCCAAAACATCCTAAAATTAATGGAAAATTGTGTACAATATATGAACGGAATGTCTGGATCTGCAGAGAAATTGAAAATCCAAAACATTGTAAAATCAATGGAAAATTGTGTACAATATATGTATGCAATGTCTGGATTTGCAAAGAAATTGAATAGACAAAATTTCGTAAAATCATTGGAAAATTTTGTACAGTATATGTACGGAATGTCTAGATCTGCCGAGAAATTGAATATCTAAAACTACGTAAAATCATTGGAAAATTGTGTAAAATATATGTACGGAAAGTCTAGATTTGCAGAGAAATTAAATATCCAGAACTGCCTAAATTCAACAGGAAATTGTGTACATTATATGTACGAAATGACTGAATTTGTCGAAAAATTGAATATCTAGAATTGTGTAAAATCAATCGAAAATTGGGTATAATATATGTACGGAACGTCGGGATCTGCAGAGAAATTGAATATCTCAAACTTTGTAAAATCAATGAAAAATTGTGTACAATATTTGTACGGAATGTCTGGATCTGCAGAGAAATTGAATATCCAAAACTTCATAAAATCAATGGAAAATTGTGTACAATATATGTACGGAATGTCTGTATCTACAAAGAAATTGAATATACAAAACTTCGTAAAATCATTGAAAAATTTTGTACAGCATATGTACGGAATGTCTGGATCTGCCGAGAAATTGAATATCCAAAACTACATAAAATCATTAGAAAATTTTGTAAAATATATGCATGGAAAGTCTAGATTTGCAGAGAAATTGAATATCCAGAACTGCCTAAATTCAATGGGAAATTGTGTACATTATATGTACGAAATGACTGAATTTGTGGAAAAATTGAATATCTATAATTGTGTAAAATCAACCAAAAATTGTGTACAATATATGTACGGAATGTCGGGATCTGCAAAGAAATTGAATATCTCAACCTTTGTAAAGTCAATGAAAAATTGTATACAATATATGTACGGAATGTCTGGATTTGCAGAGAAATTGAATACCCAAAGCTTCGTAAAATCATTGGAAAATTGTGTACAATATATGTACGAAATGTCTGGATCTGCCGAGAAATTGAATATCCAAAACTTCGTAAAATCATTAAAAAACTGTGTACATTATATATACGGAATACCTGGATTTGCAAAGAAATTGAATATTTAGAACTACGTAAAATCAGCGAAAAATTCTTTACAAAATATTCGCTGATTGTTAGGTTTTGGAAAGAAATTGAATATCCAGAATTGTGTAAAATCAACAGAAAACTGTGTACATTATATGTACGTAATGTTTGGATTTGTAGAGAAATTGAATATCCATAGCAGCATAACATCAGCGAAAATTTGTGTACGTTAAAGGTACGAAATGTCTGTATTTGCAGAGAAATTGTATATCCAGAACTGCTTAAATTCAACGAAAAGTTATTTATGTTATATGTACGGAATGACTGGTTTTGTAGAAAAATTAAATATCCAAACTGCGTAAAATCAACAGGAAATTGTGTACAATATTTGTACAGAAAGTTGGGATCTTCAGAGATATTGAAAATCCAAAACATCGTAAAATCAATGGAAAATTGTGTACTATATATGTAGGGAATGTCTGGATCTGCAGAGAAATTGAAAATCCAAAACTTCTTCAAATCATTGGAAAATTGTGTAAAATATATGTACGGAAAGACTGGATTTGTAGAGAAATTGGATATCCAGAACTGCCTAAACTCAACGGGAAATCGTGTACAATATATGTACGAAATGACTGAATCTGTAGAAAAATTGGATATCTAGAATTGTGTAAAATCAACAGAAAATTGTGTACAATATATGTACGGAATGTCGGGATCGGCCGAGAAATTGAATATCCCAAACTTTGTAAAATCAATGGAAAATTATGTACAATATATGTACAGAACGTCTGGATCAGAAGAGAAATTGAATGTCCAAAACTTCGTAATATCATTGGAAAATTGTGTACAGTATATGTACGAAATGTCTAGAACTGCCGAGAAATTGAATATCCAAAACATCGTAAAATCATTGGAAAATTTTGTACAGCATATGTACGGAATGTCTGGATCTGCCGAGAAATTGAATATCCAAAACTACGTAAAATCATTGGAAAATTGTGCAAAATATATGTACGGAAAGTCCGAATTTGCAGAAAAATTGAATATGCAGAACTGTCGAAATTCAACGGGAAATTGTGTACATTATACGTACAAAATGGCTGGATTCGTAGAAAAATTGAATATCTAGAATTGTGTAAAATCAACCAGAAATTGTGTACAATATATGTACGGAATGTCAGGATCTGCAGAGAAATTTAATATCTCAAACTTCGTAAAATCAGTGAAAAATTGTGTACAATATTTGTACGAAATGTCTGGATCCGAAGAGAAATTGAATATCCAAAACTTTGTAAAATCTTTGGAAATTTGTGTAAAATATATGCACGGAATGTCTGGATTTGCAGAGAAATTGAATATCCAGAACAACGTAAAATCAGCAAAAAATTGTGTACATTTAAGTATACGGATTGTCAGGATTTGTAGAGAAATTGAATATCCAGAATTGCGGAAAATCAAATAAAAATTGTGTACAATAAATGTGCTGAATGACAGGATTTGGAGAGAAATAGAATATCTGGAACTGTGTAAAATCAGCAGAAAATTGTGTACAATATACGTACGGAATGCCTGTATCCGCAGGAGAAATTGAAAATCCAAAACATCGTCAAATCAATGGAAAATTGTGTACAATATATGTACGGAATGTCTGGATCTGCAGAGAAATTGAATATACAAAACTTCGTAAAATCATTGGAAAATTTTGTACAGTATATGTACGGAATGTCTGGATCTGGCGAGAAATTGAATATCCAAAACTTCTTAAAATCATTAGAAAATTGTGTAAAATATATGTACGGAAAGTCTGGATTTTCGGAGAAATTGAATGTCCAGAACTTGCCAAAATTCAACGGGAAATTGTGTACAATATATGTACAAAATGACTGGATTTTTAGAAAAATTGAATATCTAGAATTGCGTAAAATGAACCGAAAATTGTGTACAATATATGTATGGAATGTCGGCATCTGTAGGGAAATTGAATATCCCAAACTTCGTAAAACCAATGGAAAATTGTGTACAATATATGTACAGAATGTCTGGCTCAGAAGAGAAATTAAATACCCAACACTTCGTAAAATCATTGGAAAATTTTGTACAATATATGTACGGAATGTTTGGATCTGCAGAGAAATTAGATATCCAAAACTCCGTAAAATCATTGGAAAATTGTATGCAATATACGTACGAAATGTATGGATCAGACGAGAAATTGAAAATCTAAAACATCGTAAAAGCAATGGAAAATTGTGTACAATATATGTACGGAATGTCTAGATTTGCAGAGAAATTGAAAATCCAAAACATCGTAAAATCAATGGAAAATTGTGTACAATATATGTACGGAATGTCTGGATCTGCAGAGAAATTGAATATACAAAACTTCGTAAAATCATTGGAAAATTTTGTACAGCATATGTACAGAATGTCTGGATCTGCCAAGAAATTGAATATCCAAAACTACGTAAAATCATTGAAAAATTGTGTAAAATACATGTACGGAAAGTCAGGATTTGCAGAGAAATTGATTATCCAGAACTGCCTAAATTCAACGGGAAATTGTGGGACATTATATGTACGAAATGACTGAATTTGTAGAAAAATTGGATATCTAGAATTGTGAAAAATCAACTGAAAATTGTGTACAATATATGTACGGAATGTCGGGATCTGCAGAGAAATTGAATATCCCATACTTTGTTAAAATCAATGGAAAATTGTGTACAATATATGTACAGAACGTCTGGATCATAAGAGAAATTGAATATCCAAAACTTCGTAATATCATTGGAAAATTGTGTACAGTATATGTACAAAATGTCTGGATCTGCGCGAGAAATTGAATATCCAAAACTTTGTAAAATCATTGGAAAATTTTGTACAGCATATGTACGAAATGTCTGGATCTGCCGGAAATTGAATATCCAAAACTACGTAAAATCATTGGAAAATTGTGTAAAATATATGTACGGAAAGTCTGGATTTGCAGAGAAATTGAATATGCAGAATTATCTAAATTCAACGGGAAATTGTGTACATTATATGTACATAAATGGCTTGATTCGTAGAAAAATTGAATATCTAGAATTGTGTAAAATCAACCGGAAATTGTGTACAATATATGTACAGAATGTCAAGATCTGCAGAGAAATTTAATATCTCAAACTTCGTAAAATCAGTGAAAAATTGTGTACAATATTTGTACGAAATGTCTGGATCTGAAGAGAAATTGAATATCCAAAACTTTGTAAAATCATTGAAAATTTGTGTAAAATATATGCACGGAATGTCTGGATTTGCAGAGAAATTGAATATCCAGAACAACGTAAAATCAGCGAAAAATTGTGTACATTTAAGTATACGGATTGTCAGGATTTGTAGAGAAATTGAATATCCAGAATTGCGGAAAATCAACAAAAAATTGTGTACAATAAATGTGCTGAGTGACAGGATTTGGAGAGAAATAAAATATCTAGAACTGTGGTAAAATCAGCAAAAAATTGTGTACAATATATGTACGAAATGCCTGTATCCGTAGAGAAATTGAAACTCCAAAACATCGTCAAATCAGTGGAAAATTGTGTACAATATATGTACGGAATGTTTGTATCTGCAGAGAAATTGAATATACAAAACTTCGTAAAATCATTGGAAAATTTTGTACAGTGTATGTACGGAATGCATGGATTTGGTGAGAAATTGAATATCCAAAAACTTCTTAAAATCATTGGAAAATTGTGTAAAATATATGTACGAAAAGTCTGGATTTGCAGAGAAATTGAAACTCCAGAATTGCGTAAATTCAACGGGAAATTGTCTACAATATATGTACGAAATGACTGGATTTTTTGAAAAATTGAATATCTAGAATTGTGTGAAATGAACCGAAAATTGTGAACAATATACGTACGGAATGTCGGGATCTGTAAAGAAATTGAATATCCCAGACTTCATAAAATCAGGGGGAAAATTGTGTACAATATATCTATAGAATGTCTGGCTCTGAAGAGAAATTGAATATCCAAAACTTCGTAAAATCATTGGAAAATTTTGTACAATATATGTACGGAATGTTTTGATCTGCAGAGAAATTAAAGATCCAAAACTTCGTAAAATCATTGGAAAATTGTATACAATATATGTTCGGAATGTCTGGATCAGACGAGAAATTGAAAATCCAAAACATCGTAAAAGCAATGGAAAATTGTGTACAATATATGTACGGAATGTCTTGATTTGCAGAGAAATTGAAAATCCAAAACATCGTAAAATCAATGGAAAATTGTGTACAATATATGTACGGAATGTCTGGATCTGCCGAGAAATTGAATATACAAAACTTCGTAAAATCATTGGAAAATTTTGTACAGCATATGTACAGAATGTTTGGATTTGCCGAGAAATTGAATATCCAAAACTACGTAAAATCATTGGAAAACTGTGTAAAATATATGTACGGAAAGTCTGGATTTGCAGAGAAATTGAATATCTAGAACTGCCTAAATTCAACGGGAAATTGTGGACGTTATATGTACGAAATGATTGAATTTGTAGGAAAATTGGATATCTAGAATTGTGTAAAATCAACAGAAAATTTTGTACAATATATGTATGGAATGTCGAGATCTGCAGAGAAATTGAATATCCCAAACTTTGTAAAATCAGTGGAAAATTGTGTACAATATATGTACAGAACGTCTGGATCAGAAGAGAAATTGAATATCCAAAAGTTCGTAATATCATTGGAAAATTGTGTACAGTATATGTACGAAATGTCTGGATCTGCCGAGAAATTGAATATCCAAAACATCGTAAAATCATTGGAAAATTTTGTACAGCATATGTACGGAATGTCTAGATCTGCCGAGAAATTGAATATCCAAAACTACGTAAAATCATTGGAAAATTGTGTAAAATATATGTACGGAAAGTTTGGATTTGCAGAGAAATTGAATATGCAGAACTGTCTAAATTCAACGGGAAATTGTGTACATTATATGTACAAAATGGCTGGATTCGTAGAAAAATTGAATATCTAGAATTGTGTAAAATCAACCGGAAATTGTGTACAATATATGTACGGAATGTCAGGATCTGCAGAGAAATTTAATATCTCAAACTTCGTAAATCAGTGAAAAATTGTGTACAATAATTGTACGAAATGTCTGGATCTGAAGAGAAATTGAATATCCAAAACTTTGTAAAATCATTGAAAATTTGTGTAAAATATATGCACAGAATGTCTGGATTTGCAGAGAAATTGAATATACAGATCAACGTAAAATCAGCGAAAAATTGTGTACATTTAAGTATACGGATTGTCAGGATTTGCAGAGAAAATTGAATATCCAGAATTGCGGAAAATCAACTAAAAATTGTGTACAATAAATGTGCTGAATGACAGGATTTGGAGAGAAATAGAATATCTAGAACTGTGTAAAATCAGTAGAAAATTGTGTACAATATACGTACAGAATGCCTGTATCCGCCGAGAAATTGAAAAATCCAAAACATCGTCAAATCAAATGAAAATTGTGTACAATATATGTACGGAATGTCTGGATCTGCAGAGAAATTGATATACAAAACTTCGTAAAATCATTTGAAAATTTTGTACAGTATATGTACGGAATGTCTGGATCTGGCGAGAAATTGAATATCCAAAACTTCTTAAAATCATTGGAAAATTGTGTAAAATATATGTACGAAAAGTCTGGATTTGCAGAGAAATTGAAAATCCAAAACATCGTAAAATCAATGGAAAATTGTGTACAATATATGTACGGAATGTCTGGATCTGCAGAGAAATTGAATATACAAATCTTCGTAAAATCATTGGAAAATTTTGTACAGCATATGTACAGAATGTCTGGATCTGCCGAGAAATTGAATATCCAAAACTACATAAAATCATTGGAAAATTGTGTAAAATATATGTACGGAAAGTCTGGATTTGCAGAGAAATTGAATACGCAGAACTGTCTAAATTCAACGGGAAATTGTGTACATTATACGTACAAAATGGCTGGATTCGTAGAAAAATTGAATATCTAGAATTGTGTGAAATCAACTGAAAATTGTGTACATTATATGTACGGAATGTCAGGATCTGCAGAGAAATTTAATATCTCAAACTTCGTAAAATCAGAGAAAAATTATGTACAATATTTGTACGAAATGTCTAGATCTAAAGAGAAATTGAATATCCAAAACTTTGTAAAATCATTGAAAATTTGTGTAAAATATATGCACGGAATGTCTGGATTTGCAGAGAAATTGAATATCCAGAACAGCGTAAAATCAGCGAAAAATTGTGAACATTTAAGTATACGGATTGTCAGGATTTGCAGAGAAATTGAATATCCAGAATTGCGGAAAATCAACTAAAAATTGTGTACAATAAATGTGCTGAATGACAGGATTTGTAGAGAAATAGAATATCTAGAACTGTGTAAAATCAGGTGAAAATTGTGTACAATATATGTACAGAATGCCTGTATCCGTAGAGAAATTGAAAATCCAAAACATTGTCAAATCAATGGAAAATTGTGTACAATATATGTACGGAATGTCTGGATCTGCAGAGAAATTGAATATACAAAACTTCGTAAAATCATTTGAAAATTTGTACAGTATATGTACGGAATGTCTGGATTTGGCGAGAAATTGAATATCCAAAACTACTTAAAATCAGTGGAAAGTTGTGTAAAATATATGTACGAAAAGTCTGGATTTGCAGAGAAATTGAAAATCCAAAACATCGTTAAAATCAATGGAAAATTGTGTACAATATATGTACGGAATGTCTGGATCTGCAGAGAAAATGAATATACAAATCTTCGTAAAATCATTGGAAAATTTTGTACAGCATATGTACCGAATGTCTGGACCTGCCGAGAAATTGAATATCCAAAACTACATAAATCATTGGAAAATTGTGTAAAATATATGTACGGAAAGTCTGGATTTGCAAAGAAATTGAATATGCAGAACTGTCTAAAGTCAACGGGAAATTGTGTACATTATATGTACAAAATGGCTGGATTCGTAGAAAAATTGAATATCTAGAATTGTGTAAAATCAACTGGAAATTGTGTACAATATATGTACGGAATGTCAGGATCTGCAGAGAAATTTAATATCTCAAACTTCGTAAAATCAGTGAAAAATTATGTACAATATTTGTACCAAATATCTGGTTCTGAAAAGAAATTGAATATCCAAAACTTTGTAAAATCATTGAAATTTGTGCAAAATATATGCACGGAATGTCTGGATTTGCAGAGAAATTGAATATCCAGAACAACGTAAAGTCAGCGAAAAATTGTGTACATTTAAGTATACGGATTGTCAGGATTTGCAGAGAAATTGAATATCCAGAATTGTGAAAAATCAACTAAAAATTGTGTACAATAAATGTGCTGAATGACAGGATTTGGAGAGAAATAGAATATCTAGAACTGTGTAAAATCAGCAGAAAATTGTGTACAATATATGTACAGAATGCCTGTATCCGCAGAGAAATTGAAAATCCAAAACATCGTCAAATCAATGGAAAATTGTGCACAATATATGTACGGAATGTCTGGATCTGCAAAGAAATTGAATATCCAGAATTGCGGAAAATCAACTAAAATTGTGTACAATAAATGTGCTGAATGACAGGATTTGGAGAGAAATAGAATATCTAGAACTATGTAAAATCAGCAGAAAATTGTGTACAATATATGTACAGAATGCCTGTATCCGCAGAGAAATTGAAAATCCAAAACATTGTCAAATCAATGGAAAATTGTGTACAATATATGTACGGAATGTCTGGATCTGCAGAGAAATTGAATATACAAAACTTCGTAAAATCATTTGAAAATTTTGTACAGTATATGTACGAAAAGTCTAGATTTGCAGAGAAATTGAAAATCCAAAACATCGTAAAATCAATGGAAAATTCTGTACAGTATATGTACGAAATGTCTGGATCTGCAGAGAAATTGAATATACAAATCTTCGTAAAATCATTCGAAAATTTTGTACAGCGTATGTACAGAATGTCTGGATTTGCCGAGAAATTGAATATCCAAAACTACGTAAAATCTTTGGAAAATTGTGTAAAATATATGTACGGAAAGTCTGGATTTGCGGAGAAATTGAATATGCAGAACTGTCTAAATTCAACGGGAAATTGTGTACATTATATGTACAAAATGGCTGGATTCGTAGAAAAATTGAATATCTAGAATTGTGTAAAATCAACCGGAAATTGTGTACAATATATGTACGGAATGTCAGGATCTGCAGAGAAATTTAATATCTCAAACTTCGTAAAATCAGTGAAAAATTATGTAAAATATTTGTACGAAATGTCTGGATCTGAAGAGAAATTGAATATCCAAAACTTTGTAAAATCATTGGAAATTTGTGTAAAATATATTCACGGAATGTCTGGATTTGCAGAGAAATTGAATATCCAGAACAACATAAAATCAGCGAAAAATTGTGTACATTTAAGTATACGGATTGTCAGGATTTTTAGAGAAATTGAATATCCACAATTGCGGAAAATCAACTAAAAATTGTGTACAATAAATGTGCTGAATGACAGGATTTGGAGAGAAATAGAATATATAGAACTGTGTAAAATCAGCAGAAAATTGTGTACAATATATGTACGGAATGCCTGTATCCGCAGAGAAATTGAAAATCCAAAACATCGTCAAATCAATGGAAAATTGTGTACAATATATGTACGGAATGTCTGGATCTGCAGAGAAATTGAATATACAAAGCTTCGTAAAATCATTGGATAATTTTGTATAGTATATGTACGGAATGTCTGGATCTGGCGAGAAATTGAATATCCAAAACTTCTTAAAATCATTGGAAAATTGTGTAAAATATATGTACGAAAAGTCTGGATTTGCAGAGAAATTGAATGTCCAGAACTGCCTAAATTCAACGAGAAATTGTGTACATTATTTGTAAGAAATGACAGGATTTTTAGAAAAATTGAATATCTAGAATTGTGTAAAATGAACCAAAAATTCTGTACAATATATGTACGGAATGTCGGGATCTGTAAAGAAATTGAATATCCCAGATTTCGTAAAATCAATGAAAAATTGTGTACAATATATCTACAGAATGTCTAGCTCAGAAGAGAAATTGAATATCCAAAACTTCGTAAAATCTTTGGAAAATTTTATACAATATATGTACGGAATGTTTGGATCTGCAGAAAAATTGAATATCCAAAACTTCATAAAATCATTGGAAAATTGTATACAATATATGTACGGAATGTCTGGATAAGACGAGAAATTGAAAATCCAAAACATCACAAAAGCAATGGAAAATTGTGTACAATATATGTACCGAATGTCTGGATTTGCAGAGAAATTGAAAATCCAAAACATCGTAAAATCAATCGAAAATTGTGTACAATATATGTACGGAATGGTCTGGATCTGCAAAGAAATTGAATATACAAATCTTCGTAAAATCATTGGAAAATTTTGTACAGCATATGTACAAAATGTCTGGATCTGCCGAGAAATTGAATATCCAAAACTACGTAAAATCATTGGAAAATTGTGTAAAATATATGTACCGAAAGTCTGGATTTGCAGAGAAATTGAATATGCAGAACTTTCTAAATTCAACAGGAACTTGTGTACATTATATGTACAAAATGGCTGGATTCGTAGAAAAATTGAATATCTAGAATTGTGTAAAATCATCCGGAAATTGTGTACAATATATGTACGGAATGTCAGGATCTGCAGAGAAATTTAATATCTCAAACTTCGTAAAATCAGTGAAAAATTGTGTACAATATTTGTACGAAATGTCTGGATCTGAAGAGAAATTGAATATCCAAAACTTTGTAAAATCATTGGAAATTTGTGTAAAATATATGCACGGAATGTCTGGATTTGCAGAGAAATTGAATATCCAGAACAACGTAAAATCAGCGAAAAATTGTGTACATTTAAGT